>OZ014553.1:15450000-15889000 GCA_963966155.1 Clivina fossor | reverse complement strand
TATTTTTGAAATTGTTACAGTAACCATACCGAGACTTATACCTCTTTTCCTTTCAGTCAAATTGGTAATAAAAATACATATAAGTACATGTAATAATAATAATTTACATTTTAATTACAAAATAGTAAATAATATATGAATATTATTTCTATCATATTATAATATTTTTTTTTATATAGCAAAAATAAAATTTCTAAGTGTTTGCAATACGCAATACTTTGCTGGTACGTTTGGTGCATATATATTAATTATGTATTTCTTCAATCATTATTTTTCCAATTTATTGCATTAAATTATAATATAAATATTCAAATTTATTACCAATTTAATTATTTATTAGCTTTTAAATCAAATTTGTTTAAAATTTCATAAATATTAAAAAAAATTACTTTCTCATACAAATGACTGACAAATTTAAATATAATTTTAAAAACAGTAAAAAAAAATAAAACAAATTGAAAATGTATACTAACCAATCAACGATATAAACATATTTATTGATGTTTTTGTTTTAAACATGAAATAATAAAGATAAAACCTAATAATTTTTATCTTTTAATTAACAGTGGTGATTACGGTAGAGTAGTAGCAAAAATATATTCATGCAATATTTTAATTAATAATTCAAATATTCTTTAAATATAATAGTAAATTACAAAACAATATGTAATTATATTTAATTATTAATGTATTAAAAATAGACTAGAATTTTTTATTTTCATAAAGAATTTTTATCATAAATGCTCGTGTTGAATAAACTAGTAAATTTGTAAACATTAGCTACTTCTATTATAAATTGATCATAATAACGATAAAATACTTATTAATTATAATATCAGTAATATAATTTATTGTATCTTTTGTTTGTTATTCTAGCGGAAGAATCAGATGTATAAAAACACTTATTGCATATTAAACAATTAATACACATGTAGCAATAAGATTGTTTGCGTGTTATATAAACTAATACAAATATGAAAGAAATAACGTAAATTTTGAAAATATGGGAGAAAATGACTGGAAAAGAACAAAATTAAAAGATGATGAAATTGGTTTACCAACAACAGAAGTTTTACAACGACTTCAACATGTTTTTGATCAACACGACATAGCTCAACAATCAAAGTAAATTATTTTTGGATTATTATTGTTTTGATAATTGTAAACAACGGTTATACAACAAAAGTTTTAATTACTTTTTTGTTAATGGTGTGTAATTTAGTTAAAGGTGTGGAAACGATTTTATGAGATATTTATTTTAAAGTTGTATTAGTTTCTCAGTGTTTTGTCATTTCATATTTATAAAAAAAAAATTATCAAATCTTTTAAACGTATATTTAACATTTAATTTGTTTTTGGTTCAGAAATGTAGAATGCTAATTTTATCTGCCACCATTGGCAAATCTGAATTTTTTCCTGATCACTTTGACGCAATTTTTTTATATAATATTTTATATTTTTGTTCAAATTTTATTGCCATTAACTTATTCAACAATATTTATTATAAATATATAACTTAGATGTATTTAGAATAGATACTAATCCTCAAATAAATGTTGCATATGGGTAATTCCACACGAAATCAGCATGACATGCAATGGACCGAATTTTTTACGAAAAACTGATAACATTTTCGGATTCTTCGCCCAAAAATTAGTCTAAATCCAAATTTACAGATATTTTTAACTGTTGTATTGACCTGTACAATAACAATTACTTTTTATTGATTTTGAGTTCGTCTACTAAATCGACAGTTTTGATTTTTTAATTTAACAGTAACGTTTTCGTTCAAAAAATTAGTGTCGTACATGATTCTTATTTAAAATTAAAGGTAAAATCTGAAAAAAATATCAAAAACTGCAAAATCGTCATCTGGAATTTGCAAAATGCGATTTTTCGGGTTTTTTTTTACTTTTTTTTTCAATTTTTTTTCCATATGAGTATATAAATTTTTTTACTCGTTATGACGCTAAATCTATTCTAAACTGGTTGAATTTTGATGTTATCAAAAATTTTCGTTGGGGAAACCATGTTTGATGGGTGAAAATTTATTTTTATTAGTTCTGTTGATTTGATCGATTTTAATTTAATTCTTTTTTTCAAACAAATTGTTTTTCTCGAAAAAAATTAGTGTTGCACTTGGGTCTTACAAGAAATTTTCCGTAGAATTCAAAAGTTTTCTCAAAAACTCGAATAAGTATTTTTATTACAACAAAAAGTAATTTTCTGAAAATTTAATCAAATTCAGATAAATAATGTATTCACATTAAATTTTTTTCTCGCATAGTTGGCATTACTGGAAAAAATAAAACTACATGACCGTCTTGTCCACTAACGACGACCAAGCGAGCGAGCTAATGACGCACAGACATACACCCCCATAAACTAAGTTCGTATTTGTCATCTATAAGCTATATGAAAAATTTCTATATGTATAAATTTTATTTTTTTTTGAAAATGTTACAGACACCGTACCGCGATCATTATACCACATTTTGCTTGCAGTCAAAATGTTTTAAAAACAAATAGTATATAGCTCTCGGAGCAGAATGCAATCAATTATTGTGTTTCGCTTGAATTGTGTTTATTTATTTTTTTTAATTATTTGTAAACTTTTAAATATTATTTTCGCTTGAATATAGATATGCATCTTGTATTTATTCAGCTCATATCGATAAATTTCTTGGAAATACATTACGTATTTCTATTGATCAAAGCAGAAAGTAGAAAAGTAGAAAGTAACAGTAGTCGCAAAAGACACATTTGATTGTTATTATTTTAGATAAAAAAAAACAAACAGAAAAACATATTTTCTAAGATTGTATTTTATTAAGAAAAGAAATTAAATAACAATTACTCTATTTGACTTCCTTCGATATGCGCACATTTTTCTACCCTAACTCTAAACTGGTCATATACTTTTGCTATGGTGATTGGGTTAATTTCATCTATCACATCCCTAATTTTTTGTTTTAATAATTCGATGTTATCATTAAAAACAAATTTGTAAACTTTTTGTTTTAAATAATCCCACAAAAAAATCTAATGGGATCAAATCCGGCAATCTCGCTGGCCAATGTATTGGACCATGTCTTCCAATCCACCTTTCAGGAAAGTGCTGATTTAAAAAATTTGTAATCAGATGAGTTGAATGAGATGGACATCCGTCTTGTTGAAAATAGAAACCTTCTAAATTCGCGTCTTCCATGGCAGGTAAAAAAAAGTTTTCGAGCATATCCAAATACTTATGTTGGTTTAAATTAGTTGCAAAAAAATATGGGCTAATAATTTTATCATAAGTTACTGCATGAGACCAATACCGACAATTTTGTGAAGACACGACGCCATTAGTTGTAAAAATTGATTCATCCGAAAAAAATATTTTTTTATAAAGATATGATAGCTAATTTTTATTGTTCACGGATTTTCTTATCAAGAGTGTAGCAGCGTCTTCATGATCATGAACTAGCTTTTTCTTCTTCACATTTAGCACACTTCCAGTTTCTGTAAACTTTTTTACAAGTTTTTTTAGTCCATTGACAGAAATTGTTGCCATTGGAAATCGCTCGTAAAATCTATTAATAACATGAGCATAAGATGATTTCTCCAGCCCGTAACACTGTATTAGGTAAACACGCTGTTCTAGGGTCAACATTTTTAACAAAGAAAACAATAACGAGCAAGTCATTTGCAAATTACTTAGATTAGCAATCAATTTCAAACAAACATTTAAAGATTTTGATGTTTATCTAAGATAATAACAATCAAATGTTTCTTTTGCGACTACTGCGATTTTCCGTTAAATAACACAAAAAGCGGATTTAATGAAAGTTAGCCTATCTTTTTGAAATTTTGCATAGTCATAATTTCATATTCTGAACAACTTTACTTAAGAACATTATGCCGTATTATTGACCAAAAAAGCACAGGTATAAGATTATAAAATCGCATAAATCAAATATTTTTAGTCAATTTGAAATAACTATTAAAGCTAGCATTACGAATTGTTTTAGAATTTTTATTTACTATTTTTTATATTATATTATTTTTGTAATTTTATAATTTTAATGTAACTTCTTCAACACATTGATTGAAGATGGTTTAATTTTAATTTACTGACTCATTTTGCTGAGTTGATTTAAAAAACAAAGTTTTAGATATATAAGCCCTAGTGGTCCCGCGCAGTAAAATTTGGGTTGGTCACCTGATAGAAAAATTTTTAAATAATAATAATAATAATAATATTAATAATAATATATTATTATTAATAATTATTTATTTATTTATTTATCTATCTCTGAAAACACTTAAACTTATTGTCCGAAAACCACAAAAAATTGTCAGGTATTTGCAGTAAAATACTGTTTATTATTTGTTATAAATAATTAACACTAATACATACATACATACATACACAATCACGCCATGTACCCAAACGGGTGTTGCACAAACTCTTTTTATCATCCCGAAATCAGCCTCGTCCAAACATTCTTATCCAAACAAGCAACACTAATTATACTTAATAATAGTTAATTTAAGTGTTACAATATGTATTTGACAGTAATGCTAATTCATCAGCAACGATTCAAAGTGGCATTTGTTGATATCTTTAATTTAACCAATATTTATTGCATGGGCGAACCAAAACATGCAAATCTAAATAATAACAATAATGTATTGATCTCAGTTAATTAGATTGTTTCGTATTATTTATTTCATGGATCTACGTTAAATAGTTATTGTTTTCATAGTATTGTACGATTTCACATAAGTCGCTTTTTAGACAAATTTAAAATCGCGCCTATTCCAAAACTTATCGCCGTGGCCACAGTGGCGCTGTTCAAGGCATATTTCATATTTAAATCCGTGCAGGAGGCCTATAACCAAGACCAAATTGATATTCTGCATTCATTGATGATCAATTATTTAAAATCAATTTAAATGAAGGTTAGTTTCTATGTTTTATTTATTTATACATATGTATTTTAACGCTGAGGTAGAGATGATTTAGAATAATAATGTAAAATATTAAATATTACAATGCAATTGTTTTTTTTTTACAGGATTCCACCTAAAGCCGAAACATGAGAATTAAAATTATAAATTTTTTATATTTAATATTTTATATAATTTCCCAATTTATCAACAGATACGCTAATATCAGAGCGGTTCCACATTCGTTACCAATTTCATAACGTTAATAAGTGTCACCCATTGTCTGGTTTCGGAAGAAATATTCGATATTGTTTGACTTGTGTGTTGGAATTTTATATTTATAAATATTAGAAGATTTTTTAATATTGTAAGTACTTTTAATGTACAATAAATACTAGCTTTATGATGTATGTAATTCTAAGTACATATAAGTAGTTGTTATTAAATAGAAAAGCAAAGTTGAAACTATTTTATATTTTGGTACCTACATTTGATATGTTGTTATAGAAAATGTCGGGCAAACCGAAATACCTGGAGAATGTCTATGAATATTTCGATTCTAAAGAATGGGATGAGAGAAGTACATACGAAAAATTTCTATTACAAACTACTTTCGATAATTATGTAGAACAAGTACAAGCAGGTAATTTTGTGGAACACTGTTTATAAAAATAATTTATTATATGTGCAAAATACTTATTGTGCATTTCGAAACTAGGTATTGATATTCCAAAACCATATTTTATGACCGAAGTTTATGCAAATAAGAAAAAGAAAAACAATCAAAATGATGATACGTCAAACATGAAGAAAACAATACAAAAACAATGTGCTGAGGTAGGGATGATTTGGAATAATAATGTAAGATATTAAATATTACAATGCAATTGTTTTTTCTTTACAGGATTCAGAGAAAAATAAGCCACCTAAACAGCCGAAATGTAAGTTTTATTTTTAAATAATCAATTTGTTTGTATATTTTTCTTAAGAAATGCATTTTCTCTTTTGTAATTGTTTGTTTCTCTCCGATCTTATACTTTGTTAATTTATTTTTTAATTTGTTATTTTTCTAATCGATTTGAAATAATGCAATTTAAATCATTTTTATTAGAACCATCTTGAATATTAATCCTGGATTTTCATACGTATTTTTAAGTAATAAATCTTAAAATCTTATAACTTAAATGTTTTCAATACTTTGGTAAATAATAATTTATTTTTAAAGTAATTTTGTATTCAATGTTAAACATAAATTAACATTATTAAATATATTTTTACATACAAAACTAAACAGAAATAAAATCAACGAATTAGCCTGGATTTTGTAATAACTTGTTGCATTGACCTTTAGACAATACTAGTATATTTTAGGGTTATGTGTAAAAATTGGTAAACATTTTTGTATATGTAATCCTATATATTATTCCATTACTTAGTATCAAAACCCAGATATCCTAAACTTTCGGTTTCCAAAAGAAATTATGCCAAAGACGAAGATATTCCTGATGACCGGTACATATGTAAGAATATTTTCTCACATATCTTTTAAACTTAATTTTAAAGCAAATTATTGTTTGTTTTTTTTTTTCGAATTAAAGATTGTGACGAATTTATGAAGAATTATATTGACATTGTCACCGTTACTAGTTTATTATCTTTCCAGATAATCCTGTTCGTATTGATCCGGAAAATGTAGATAAAGCACGTCAAACTGTTCTTAAAGATTTGTTAAAAGTATCCACATCAAAAATACCTAATAGTGGTGAAGTTGTATGGGCATTAAAAAAATTGAAATATCGAATTAGGTTCGGACCGTATGAAGGCGAAACGAAATTGAGTTTGAGGTTGAATACTGAATTTCGTTTGGTCGTCATACGGTCCGAACCGGTTGTTGACTGCTGACGAGAAATATAATTGGGAGGTATAAATACAATTCTGAAATTATAAGATTCTGTAGATCTAAATAATTGTTGACATTATGGAAAACGTACTTAATATAATTTTATTTAGTTAGATCTGTTATATCGATTAAAATAAGAATAAAACCGTTTTATAATAAAAGTAATATTTAAAAAATATTAAGACAACTCCGTTAATAAATCGGGTAGCTTATCTTGTTCGTAATATGTGAATAGTGAAATGTGAATGGTGAATAGTTAAAGAATAGGAGAGGAAATGGTATCATCGACGGATCTAATCCAGCTATAAGCAATTGGATGCGTTATGTCAATTGTGCTCTATAAAAGAAGAAGCACAATTAACATACCGCATCCAATTTGATGTAGCTCGCCACCAGACAAGAGCAAAATTTGGTTGCATTTCAATATTGTGGCAAGATGTATTATCGAACAGTACGAGATATCGAACCAAATACAGACCTATTGGTTCACTACGGTCATGAGTTCGCTAAAAAAATTGTTTTATTACTTAGATTAGTTGCTAATAAGTATTTTATAATTTTTTATTTTGTTTTAGATTATGTATTTAAATGTAAAAGTTGTAATTTATATTTTGCAAGTCCGATTTATTTGGTACAGCATTCTGGTAGATGCATTAAAAAAGTATCTCTGTCTTCAACGTATGGAAAAAAATAATGATAATAATAATAACAGTAATATTTTAATAGTTTATATAATTAATTATTTATCGTATACTTATTGTTTGCAATAACTTTTTTAATTTAAATTAACTATTTAATAATAAAGTGTACATATTTTTACAGTAGAAAATTACATAATAATTATGAATATTTTTAGATTTTTTGGGTGATTTAAAATGTGATAAATGTACAATTATTTTTACGATAAAACACAGTAATTATAACATGGATAAGTTTTGCCACGCTACGATTATGTAACACTCTTAAATATTTATTACTTATTTATTTTTATTTTCCAAATTACTCTATTATTAGTTTTCCGTCTATATATAAGGTCTCTGAGTGGAGGGAGCCAGGGGTTTCGGAAATGTAATGGTGCAAGTCATGTGAAGCTTATTTTATAAAATAAAATTAGGTTTTGAGTTTGTTGTCATAGAAAATTCATAATATTATTGGACAGTGAGATTTTGTCTTTAAAGTATAGATTGAAGAATGGAAATTTCCTTTGAAAATAATATATGATAATTTTCAGATAAGTTTATTATACTACCAAAATTTACTTGATAAATTTTTAGTTTTATTGGTACCATACTAAACAAAATATTACTTTTGATTATTTTATAAAATAGTAAGCATTTCTCTATTAAAAAAAATTACTTCTAAAAGGACGCATTTTGCTAACTTCAATATCAAATATTTGTAACCTCTGTATTATACTATAAATGTTTTTTTTGACAAAAATCTCTTATAATATAATATAATTTTTTAGATAATTATCTATAATTAATATGTTGTCAAAAAAATAAATAAATTAAATATGTAAAGATATAATTTTTTGAATTTGAATTTGTAAATATTTGTAAAATTACAAAAAAAATATGCATATAAACATTAAAACAAGTAAAAACTAATTAAATAAATTTTTTTGCTATCGAAATATAATTTTATTATTATTTATTTGTGAATTCAAGTAAAGTAACGCATTCGTTTAGATTATATAATTTAAATATGATTAGTTTCGTATTCGGATCAATCACTCTAAAAGTTTTTTCGCTTAAATTTTAAGTAATTTAACAAGGAGAGAATTGAAAGAGTCGCTACTTTATTTGAAGACAAGTAAAGCCCTAAACATAAAAATTACTTATCTATACAAATGCACGAAATTTTAATCTCATTAAGTTATTGGTTTTATTTAGATAAGACATGAAATTAATTTGAGATATAAAAGTGAAACACTAAACTAATTCTCTCCCCTCGTTTAGATGGCGCAGCAATCACCGATCCCCATACCGAAGAATTGGAAGAAGATGGTACTTATTTCATCGATTAATCGGGTCATTATTACCATCAGGCCAGCGCCGATCAGCAACCGGTTATGGCCGTTGTGTCGGGTGTTGATGAAGAAGAGAAATTTGTGGTGAATGCTGGCGGCGATGATGATGATGAAGCCGAGGGTGATGATACGATGATTAGAGCGGGCGATGATAGTACGAATCAAGTGTTGATTCATTCCGATTGTACGATTGTACCGAGCGATGCTAGCCAAGGTAAATAACTATTAACTCGCTTTCTTCTTGTCTGTTTGTTTGTTTGTATGGTACAAATTTCGCAATCGATTTTAAACTTAACTGCCGAGATGAGCTAGAGATTTGAAACATAGGTTCAGAACTGAATGACACGGCAATATTAACTAATTTTTTTAAAAATTTAAATACAGAAACTACAGAACTACGTTTTTAAAACGGATTAAAAGGTTAAAAATGATTTCTTCTAGCACCTCCCCCCGCCCCCCAGATTGTCCTGAAAATTTGTGATTGTGAATTTTTAATAGCTATGACAATAAGATTTCAAACGAAAAACGTGGGGCGCAACGACAACTACTCCCTACACAATTTACTATTATCTATTGCATGCGCCCCACGTTTTATGTTTTAAATTGTCATAGCTATTAAAAAAAAATTACAATCACAAATTTTCAGGACAATCTGTATGGAGGGATAGGAAAAATTATTTTATATTTTTTAGTCCCTTTTAAAAACGTGGTAAAATATATTTAAAAATGAATTATTTAAACAATTATTGTTGGTTTAAAGTGGATTACGAAAAAATGGAGGTAGCTTAATTATATTTTGATTTGTATTTTAGGCGAGGTTTCTTACGTGCTAGTCGTGCAACAAGACGACAATAAAGACGAGAATGAACAAGATAAATCGGAAATCGTAAAACTATTAACGCGTAAAAGTCAAACGGTAACACAGGCGCATATGTGTAATTATACGAGTCCGAAACGTTATCTCCTCTCGCAACATATGAAATCGCATAGCGAAGAGAGACCACATAAGTGTAGCGTATGCGAAAGAAGTTTTAAGACACTTCGTTCATTACAGAAACATGTTAATACACATACCGGAACCAAGCCGTGTCATTGTAAGTTTTGCAATTCGGCGTTTACGACGAGTGCAGAATTAGTACATGTTAGGTAAGTATATATATATATATATATATATATATATATATATATATATATATATATATATATAATTTTTTAATTTTATTATTTTATTTATTGTGTATTCAATTTTTTTTTTTTTTGTCGTGAGAAAAAAATATTTTATTCTACATTTGCATAATACCAATGCTGTCTTGCGAAAAAAATACCATCCTTTATTATATACACTGTAAAAAATAAATTGCGAACTTACAGGAAAATAGTAGTAAAATTTTACTAAAAAAAAATATGTAATAAATATTTTGTATTTCTCTCTCAAAATTCTGTAATTTTCTGTAATCATATAAAGTAAATAATAAGTATGTAAAACTGCTCACTTTCTGCAAAATTGCATCACATACTTAATGTAAAATTACGTATTATTGCTATAATTTTTTAAATTATGTAAAATTGCAGCTTGCATATTAATAATAAGACCAATACTAATGTATTTTAAGTGTAATTCATTAATTTCAAAATACATTCTTTATGTAAATTTGCAAATGTATGTACCAACAATAATATTATAGTACTAAACAAATTTTACCTATTTATAGAAAATTTCTGACAGCAAATATATTGAAGTTCTATTAATTTACAAATGTGACTTTAACTAAAAGAAAACAAACTAATATTACATACATATGTACTTTTCCATTTCGTTGGTAATATATCATTTATAATGTTTGTAATATATTTATTTTTAAACAATTATGAATAAAATTACAGCAGTTGAATAATTATACCTAGAAATACTGGGCATCATAGTGTCTCACGGCATGTAGATAAAATTACATAATTTTTTCGTTAAGAGTGCATATAATAATAGAGTCACAGTAATCTCCTAATTCGTTCGATATTCGAGTAACTAATATGTTTTTGTTTTTTATATATTTCTCCCAACCCAAAATTCTCTAGATACCGTCACACTCACGAGAAACCTAACAAATGTCACGAATGCGACTACGCAAGCGTCGAACTCTCGAAACTAAAACGTCATATCCGTTGTCTTAAGGGCGAACGACCCTATCAATGCCCCAGCAATGCTCTCACTGTACCTACGCGAGTCCCGATACATTTAAATTGAAACGTCATCTTCGGATTCACACGGGGGAGAAGCCCTACGAATACGAGATTTGTCACGCTCGATTCACCCAGTCCAATTCGTTAAAAGAGCACAAACTGACGCATAACTTGAATGATAAGCCTATTTTCCAATGCGAACTGTGCCCGACGACGTGCTGACGTAAGAAGGACTTGCAAATACATGTGCAGAAATTACATACGCGTGATATGCCATTGAAATGTAAGCGATGTGAGAAGTTTTTTCCGGATAGATATAGTTATAAGGTAAGTCGAGATGATTAGGAGGGATTTTGTTGAAAGAGTGAGGTTGGAAAACCAAATTAATTAATAGTTTTTTGTTTTGTTTTTTCTAGTGATATTGCTATAACGAGTATATTTATAACATAGAGCATGTATTTGTATATAGTTCTCGCCATGAAAATCTGTCCTTTCGTTATAATTATTATGTATACGCGATACAAATTTTCCGAACTAAGCTAAGATCTACCTACATCATAATAAAAAATTAATCTGTCATATCAGGAGTGAGAAGAAGATAATCGCTACGTATGTCTAAAAAAATCATACACTTTGTTTTCCGAAAACACAGATTTTTATGGCGAGAGCTATAGTCTATTTTTTAACTAGGAGAAGTAAATATAAAAGTAAGTTTTACACCAGAAAAGTTACTAGGTTTTTTTTACAGAAAGTTTAATTTTGTAAAAATCTGTAACTCCACATTTGGTTTATTTACTTATAAAATACCACAAAAAAGAATTTAAAGCAGACGAAATTAGAGAAAACTTGTCAATATGAAAGTCGGCAATAAGGTATTGACAATACTAACAGATTACTGATAAGATAAAATAAAATAATTTCTATTAAACCACAAAATAATTTATAAACGCTAAATACGTATTTCGAATGCTAAGCTAAAGTAGCTAAAGTTTAAAAAGATTACAATTAAAATCTTACCAGTGCTCCAAGGCCACACAAACAATATTTTTGCCAGTTTACGTCCGATGAGTAGTTGGAGTGATGTATGATTGAGAGAGTGGCTTGCATGCAGCGAAAGTTTCCAAATAGTAGGAATAGAAGAGCATGCTATGAGAGAGGAATTATGAAAGTGGATAAAGTTAAAGTAGCTTCTCTGGATAGGGAAATATTTGGGAGGAAACTGATTTCGGAATAAATAGAAATGGAGTTTGTGTCACATCCTTTTGATTATATATGGCGTGATTGTGTATATAGGTATGTTTTTACAAAAGCTAGCAAACTCTCTGGAAGGAAAAATTAGTTTGTATTAGAGAAAAAAGTTACTTAGCTATTATGTAGCCAATTTTTTTCTTTATTTTACTGAATTTTTTCAGATTTTTGAGCAAATTTTGAAAAAATCCCTTGACAAATTTTCAAAAATTCAGTTTTCAATTTTTTTTCTACTAAACGATGCATCGTAAAATAATGGGTTTTTCATTCAATTATCGTACTCATTATTCCGCATTTTTCCGTGTCATGCTTATTTTCCTACACCTCATAGTTTTTGAGAAAAAAATAAAAACCAAAAAATCAAAAAAAAATTCTAGCGCCCAAACGGCACATGCTAGCAAATTAAAACTAAAACCAAATAATAGAACCTTTTATGCCCTATTGAAAAGTATTCTAAGTATTTCTTCGAATTTTACTCAAGAAAGTAGTATATCGCAATTTATCGAAATTACATGTTAAACGCCCATACGAACTTAACGAACGAACACCCGGTATATATATATATATATATATATATATATATATATATATATATATATATATATATATATATATATATTATGTGAATTTCTGCAATTTTAAAGCCAGCCGGGCCTTACACGGTCAATCAGGAAGCCCCTGACCTTATATTGACTTTCACACTTGTTTTGGCCTTACACCTTCAATCTACAATTTCCCTCCTGAAATAATTATCCCAAAATAAATTTCGGACTTCGAATATGACTCCCGTTCGTATTTCTTGTCATAGAAGACAGTTGATAAATTTGACCCTTGAATGGTCTGTGATAAAAGTGATAAACGAAAAATACACTTACATCGAAACCGAAACAATTGCTCATATCATCGTGCTCGCTGTCTATCTTGCTATTATTATCGTCGCTATTTTCTTTCTCCGCTTTCGTCGCTTTTATTACATCGTCATCATTCAAATCTGGAAAGGAAAATTAATCGCTCAGATTAAGCAATAAAAACTAGAAAATTACTTAAATAAAAAAGAATAATTTTAATATACCATGTGTTTTTAACACGAACTAAAAAGTAGAAAATAATTTCTCCTGACCCTAAATACAGATTGTCCTGGAAATTTGTGATTGTAAATTTTTAATAACTATGGAAATATTTAAGTAAGATTTAAAACGAAAAACGTAGAGCGCATTCAATAGATAATAGTAAGTAGTGTAGGGAGTAGCTGTCGTTGCGCCCCACGTGTTTTGTTTTAAGTCTTATTTAAGTATTGTTATAGCTATTAAAAATTCACAATCACAAATTTTAGAGTCAGGAGAAATTATTTTATACTTTTTAGTTCGTTTTAAAAACTTGGTATATTAAATTTTTTTTATTTAAATAATTATTATACACATATGGCGTATTATAGGTATATTGGGTTCTAGTATTTTGTTTTTACTTAAATCCTCATTTAATTTATTTTAATGAACTAATCAAATCATTAGTTAATTAATTAATGATCAATTAGTTCATCAAAATAAATTAATGGCTTAAGCAAAAACGAAATACTATAATTATTTTCTGTTTTTTTTTTGTCTTTTTTATGTGTGTTCTGTATTTTGTTCTGTATTTTGTGTACTTAAAAAAAAACTATTAAAAAATTAATATTTCTAATATTATTAATTAATATTGCATTGTCATCGTGAAGCTAGTTTAAATTTGTACCAAACAGAGACAAAATCTTACCACCAGAAATGATATATTTATTGGTAACATAATCTCCATCATCTCCACTAGCAACAGCAACTGTCTCTCCAGCACCTTCCTCATCAGCAAGCTGTATCACTTCCAGCACAACATACTGCTGCCCGTCAGCACCATCATCGTCTTCATCATCCGACTGTCCACCGGGGGGCATCACCTCAATCTGTTGCCCATCGATGATCTGTATCTTCTTCCGCCTGCCCGGTTTCAACGCCAATTGCTTCTCCTGAACACTGGAATCGGGGTCATGTACCGTCGTCATATGTCTGATTAAATAACCCTGGTGTCGGAATGCTCGGTCACATTCCGGGCATTCGTGCGTTTTTTCCCGTGGCGGTGGTAGAACGTAATTCGGCTTATGATAGACATTTTGATGGCGTTTTAGTGATCGTTTTTGGCGATAGGACTGATCGCATTGGTCGCATTGGTAGAGTGTCTGATCGGTGTGGATGAACATGTGTGATTGTAAATGCCACGCTGAGATTGAAGCGTAAGGGCAGCGAATGCATTTGAAGCATTTCTCACCCACGTGGGTTTTGTTATGTATCTGAAACGAGCGGATTGTTTATTTTGAAACATTATTGCTAGTTTTAAGGCGTGCTTGGGTAGAATGCGTACAATTTTTTTCCTAGATGTTTCTTGTTCTTAGTGAAATATTATTGCGTCAGCAAAATGGCTTGTACATTTAATTGGAAATATTTATAAGAATATATGTATATATATATATATATATATATATATATATATATATATATATATATATATATATATATATATATATCAGAGAGTTTGCTAGCTTTTGGAAAAACATACATACATACACAATCACGCCATATATAATCAAAAGGGTGTGACACAAACTCCATTTCTATTTATTCCGAAATCAGTTTCCTCCCAAATATTTCCCTATCCAGAGAAGCTACTTTAACTTTATCCACTTTCATAATTCCTCTCTCATAGTATGCTCTTCTATTCCTACTATTTGGAAACTTTCGCTGTATGCAAGCCACTCTCTCAATCATATATCACTCCAACTACTCATCGGACGTAAACTGGCAAAAATATTGTTTGTGTGGCCTTGGAGCACTGGTAAGATTTTAATTGTAATCTTTTTAAACTTTAGCTACTTTAGCTTAGCATTCGAAATACGTATTTAGCGTTTATAAATTATTTTGTGGTTTAATAGAAATTATTTTATTTTATCTTATCAGTAATCTGTTAGTATTGTCAATACCTTATTGCCGACTTTCGTATTGACAAGTTTTCTCTAATTTCGTCTGCTTTAAATTCTTTTTTGTGGTATTTTATAAGTAAATAAACCAAATGTGGAGTTACAGATTTTTACAAAATTAAACTTTCTGTAAAAAAAACCTAGTAACTTTTCTGGTGTAAAACTTACTTTTATATTTACTTCTCCTAGCTAAAAAATAGACTATAGCTCTCGCCATAAAAATCTGTGTTTTCGGAAAACAAAGTGTATGATTTTTTTAGACATACGTAGCGATTATCTTCTTCTTCTCACTCCTGATATGACAGATTAATTTTTTATTATGATGTAGGTAGATCTTAGCTTAGTTCGGAAAATTTGTATCGCGTATACATAATAATTATAACGAAAGGACAGATTTTCATGGCGAGAACTATATACAAATACATGCTCTATGTTATAAATATACTCGTTATAGCAATATCACTAGAAAAAAACAAAACAAAAAACTATTAATTAATTTGGTTTTCCAACCTCACTCTTTCAACAAAATCCCTCCTAATCATCTCGACTTACCTTATAACTATATCTATCCGGAAAAGACTTCTCACATCGCTTACATTTCAATGGCATATCACGCGTATGTAATTTCTGCACATGTATTCGCAAGTCCTTCTTACGTCAGCACGTCGTCGGACACAGTTCGCATTGAAAAATCGGCTTACCATCCGAGTTATGCGTCAGTTTGTGCGCTTTCAACGAATTGGACTGGGTGAATCGAGCGTGACAAATCTCGTATTCG
This sequence comes from Clivina fossor, assembly GCA_963966155.1. Classification (NCBI taxonomy): domain Eukaryota; kingdom Metazoa; phylum Arthropoda; class Insecta; order Coleoptera; family Carabidae; genus Clivina; species Clivina fossor. The sequence goes on along the minus strand of OZ014553.1, from coordinate 15,872,928 downwards.
TAGGGCTTCTCGCCCGAGTGAATCCGAAGATGACGTTTCAATTTAAATATATCGGGACTCGCGTAGGTACAGTGAGAGCATTGCTGGGGCATTGATAGGATCGTTCGCCCTTATGACAACGGATATGACGTTTTAGTTTCGAGAGTTCGACGCTTGCGTAGTCGCATTCGTGACATTTGTTAGGTTTCTCGTGAGTGTGACGGTATCTAGAGAATTTTGAGAGAAATATATAAAAAACAAAAACATATTAGTTACTCGAATATCGAACGAATTAGGAGATTACTGTGACATCATTATTATATGCACTCTTAACGAAAAAATTATGTAATTTTATCTACAAGCCGTGAGACACTATGATGCCCAGTATTTCTAGGTATAATTACTCAACTGCTGTAATTTTATTCATAATTGTTTAAAAATAAATATATTACTAACATTATATACCAACGAAATGGAAAAGTACATATGTATGCAATATTAGTTTTTTTTTTTTAGTTAGTCTCTTTTGTAAATTTATAGAACTTCAATATATTTTAGCTGTCAGAAATTTTCCATAAATAGGTAAAATTTGTTTAGTACTATAATATTATTGTTGGTATAATTACATACATTTGCAAATTTACATAAAGAATGTATTTTGAAATTAATGAATTACACTTAAAATACTTTAGTATTGGTCTTATTATTAATATGCAAGCTGCAATTTTACATAATTTAAGAAATTATAGCAATAATACGTAATTTTCCATTAAGTAGGTGATGCAATTTTGCAGAAAGTGAGCAATTTTACATACTTATTATTTGCTTTATATGATTAATATGAATTATCTACAAAATTACAGAATTTTGAGATAGAAATACAAAATATTTATTACATATTTTTTATAGTAGAATTTTACTACTATTTTCCTGTAAGTTCGCTATTTATTTTTTACAGTGTATAAAATAAAGGATGGTATTTTTTCGCAAGACAGCATTGGCATTATGCAAATGTAGAATAAAATATTTTTTTCTCACGACAAAAAAAAAATAAAATTGAATACACAACAAATAAAATAATAAAATTCAAAAATTATAAAATTGAATACACAACAAATAAAATAATAAAATTCAAAAATTATATATATATATATATATATATATATATATATATATATATATATATACACTTACCTAACATGTCGTACTAATTCTGCACTCGTCGTAAAGGCCGAATTGCAAAACTTACAATGACACCACGGCTTGGTTCCGGTATGTGTATTAACATGATTCTGTAATGAACGAAGTGTCTTAAAACCTCTTTCGCATACGCTACACTTATGTGGTCTCTCTTCGCTATGCGATTTCATATGTCGCGAGAGGAGATAACGTTTTGGAATCGTATAATTACACAAATGCGCCTGTGTTACCGTTTGACTTTTACGCGATAATAGTTTTAAGATTTTCGATTTATCTTGTTCATTCTCGTCTTTATTGTCGTCTTGTTGCACGACTAGCACGCAAGAGACCTCGCCTAAAATACAAATCAAAATATAATTAAGCTACCTCCATTTTTTCGTAATCCACTTTAAACCAACCATAATTATTTAAATAATTCATTTTTAAATATATTTTACCACGTTTTTAAAAGGAACTAAAAAATATAAAATAATTTTTCCCATCCCTCTATACAGATTGTCCTGAAAATTTGTGATTGTAATTTTTTTTTAATAGCTATGACAATTTAAAACAAAAAACGTGGGGCGCATGCAATAGATAATAGTAAATTGTATAGGGAGTAGTTGTCGTTGCGCCCCACGTTTTTCGTTTTAAATCTTATTGTCATAGCTATTAAAAATTCACAATCACATATTTTCAGGACAATCTGTATTGGAGTGGGGGGTTGCTAGAAGAAATCATTTTTAACCTTTTAATCCGTTTTAAAAACGTAGTTCTGTAGTTTCTGTATTTAAATTTTAAAAAAAATTGTTAATATTGCCGTGTCATTCAGTTCTGAACCTATGTTTCAAGTCTCTAGCTCATCGGGGCAGTTAAGTTTAAAATCGATTGCGAAATTTGTACCAAACACACAAACAAACAGACAAGAAGAAAGCGAGTTAATAGTTATTTACCTTGGCTAGCAACGCTCGGTACAATCGTACAATCGGAATGAATCAACACTTGATTCGTACTATCATCGCCCGCTCTAATCATCGTATCATCACCCTCGGCTTCATCATCATCATCGCCGCCAGCATTCACCACAAATTTCTCTTCTTCATCAACACCCGACACAACGGCCATAACCGGTTGCTGATCGGCGCTGGCCTGATGGTAATAATGACCCGATTGATCGATGAAATAAGTACCATCTTTTTCCGATTCTTCGGTATCGGGATTAGTGATTGCTGCGCCATCTAAACGAGGAGAAAGAATTAGTTTAGTGTTTCACTTTTATATCTCAAATTAATTTCATGTCTTATCTAAATAAAACCAATAACTTAATGAGATTAAAATTTCGTGCATTTGTATAGATAAATAATTTTTATGTTTAGGGCTTTACTTGTCTTCAAATAAAGTAGCGACCCTTTCAATTCTCTCCTTGTTAAATTACTTAAAATTTAAGCGAAAAAACTTTTAGTGATTGATCCGAATACGAAACTAATCATATTTAAATTATATAATCTAAACGAATGCGTTACTTTACTTGAATTCACAAATAAATAATAATAAAATTATATTTCGATAGCAAAAAAATTTATTTAATTAGTTTTTACTTGTTTTAATGTTTATATGCATATTTTTTTTGTAATTTTACAAATATTTACAAATTCAAATTCAAAAAATTATATCTTTACATATTTAATTTATTTATTTTTTTGACAACATTAATTATAGATAATTATCCAAAAAATTATATTATATTATAAGAGATTTTTGTCAAAAAAAACATTTATAGTATAATACAGAGGTTACAAATATTTGATATTGAAGTTAGCAAAATGCGTCCTTTTAGAAGTAATTTTTTTTAATAGAGAAATGCTTACTATTTTATAAAATAATCAAAAGTAATATTTTGTTTAGTATGGTACCAATAAAACTAAAAATTTATCAAGTAAATTTTGGTAGTATAATAAACTTATCTGAAAATTATCATATATTATTTTCAAAGGAAATTTCCATTCTTCAATCTATACTTTAAAGACAAAATCTCACTGTCCAATAATATTATGAATTTTCTATGACAACAAACTCAAAACCTTATTTTATTTTATAAAATAAGCTTTACATGACTTGCACCATTACATTTCCGAAACCCCTGTCCCCCTCCACTCGGAGTCCTTATATATAGACGGAAAACTAATAATAGAGTAATTTGGAAAATAAAAATAAATAAATAATAAATATTTAAGAGTGTTACATAATCGTAGAGTGGCAAAACTTACCCATCTTATAATTATTGTGTTTTATCGTAAAAATAATTGTACATTTATCACATTTAAAATCACCCAAAAAATCTAAAAATATTCATAATTATTATGTAATTTTCTACTGTAAAAATATGTACTTTATTATTAAATAGTTAATTTAAATTAAAAAAATTATTGCAAACAATAAGTACACGATAAATAATTAATTATATAAACTATTAAAATATTACTGTTATTATTATTATCATTATTTTTTTCCATACGTTGAAAACAGAGATACTTTTTTAATGCATCTACCAGAATGCTGTACCAAATAAATCGAACTCGCAAAATATAAATTACAACTTTTACATTTAAATACATAATCTAAAACAAAATAAAAAATTATAAAATACTTATTAGCAACTAATCTAAGTAATAAAACAATTTTTTTAGCGAACTCATGACCGTAGTGAACCAATAGGTCTGTATTTGGTTCGATATCTCGTACTGTTCGATAATACATCTTGCCGCAATATTGAAATGCAACCAAATTTTGCTCTTCTCTGGTGGCGAGCTACATCAAATTGGATGCGGTATGTTAATTGTGCTTCTTCTTTTATAGAGCACAATTGACATAACGCATCCAATTGCATATAGCTGGATTAGATCCGTCGATGATACCATTTCCTCTCCTATTCTTTTTTAACTATTCACCAAAAAGAAAACTAACATATTACGAACAAGATAAGCTAAACGATGTTTTAACGCAGTTGTCTTTAATTTTTTTTAAATATTACTTTTAATATAAAACTGTTTTATTCTTGAATTTAATTTCTTCTCCAACAGGGATGTAGGTCACGTTTTTTTTTAAATAAAACTACTTTGATTTTATTTTACATGCTACTAGTTTCGGTACTATTGCGTACCTTCTTCAGGCAATCTATTTTATTTTGTGAAAAAAATAGCAGTGTTAAAAATCATACAATCATACATTAATAAATTTCAATGACAATATAACTTACGTAAAATGTAGATTAAACAAAAACATTTGACGTTGAATAAGTCGTACCAGAATATATAAGTAAATAACAGCACACACAGATTTTAACAATTATTTATATCAATACAATATACGTCAGATTTTTTAAAATAATAAATATATAAAACATTAAAACTTATTAAAAAACAAACAATTTCGGTTTTTTTTTTTTTTTTATAAAATACTACTGACACATTCAAAAACTGCCGATACACTAACTGAATTTCATGTGGATACTCTTATTTTAATCGATATAACAGATCTAACTAAATAAAATTATATTAAGTACGTTTTCCGTAATGTCAACAATTATTTAGATCTACAGAATCTTATAATTTCAGAATTGTATTTATACCTCCCAATTATATTTCTCGTCAGCCGTCAACAACCGGTTCGGACCGAATGACGACGAAACGAAATTGAGTATTAACTCAATTTCGTTTCGCCTTCATACGGTCGGAACCTAATTCGATATTTCAATTTTTTTAATGCCCATACAACTTCACCACTATTAGGTATTTTTGATGTGAATACTTTTAACAAATCTTTAAGAACAGTTTGACGTGCTTTATCTACATTTTCCGGATCAATACGAACAGGATTATCTGGAAAGATAATAAACTCGTAAAGGTGACAATCGTCAATATAATTCTTCATACATTCGTCACAATCTTTAATTCGAAAAAAAAAAACAAACAATAATTTGCTTTAAAATTAAGTTTAAAAGATATGTGAGAAAATATTCTTACATATGTACCGGTCATCAGGAATATCTTCGTCTTCGGCATAATTTCTTTTGGAAAACGAACGTTTAGGATATCTGGGTTTTGATACTAAGTAATGGAATAATATATAGGATTACATATACAAAAATGTTTACCAATTTTTACACATAACCCTAAAATATACTAGTATTGTCTAAAGGTCAATGCAACAAGTTATTACAAAATCCAGGCTAATTCGTTGATTTTATTTCTGTTTAGTTTTGTATGTAAAAATATGTTTAATAATGTTAATTTATGTTTAACATTGAATACAAAATTACTTTAAAAATAATTTATTATTTACCAAAGTATTGAAAACATTTAAGTTATAAGATTTTAAGATTTATTACTTAAAAATACGTATGAAAATCCAGGATTAATATTCAAGATGGTTCTAATAAAAATGATTTAAAATGCATTATTTCAAATCGATTAGAAAAATAACAAATTAAAAAATAAATTAACAAAGTATAAGATCGGAGAGAAACAAACAATTACAAAAGAGAAAATGCATTTCTTAAGAAAAATATACAAACAAATTGATTATTTAAAAATAAAACTTACATTTCGGCTGTTTAGGTGGCTTATTTTTCTCTGAATCCTGTAAAGAAAAAACAATTGCATTGTAATATTTAATATCTTACATTATTATTCCAAATCATCCCTACCTCAGCACATTGTTTTTGTATTGTTTTCTTCATGTTTGACGTATCATCATTTTGATTGTTTTTCTTTTTCTTATTTGCATAAGCTTCGGTCATAAAATATGGTTTTGGAATATCAATACCTAGTTTCGAAATGCACAATAAGTATTTTGCACATATAATAAATTATTTTTATAAACAGTGTTCCACAAAATTACCTGCTTGTACTTGTTCTACATAATTATCGAAAGTAGTTTGTAATAGAAATTTTTTGTATGTACTTCTCTCATCCCATTCTTTAGAATCGAAATATTCATAGACATTCTCCAGGTATTTCGGTTTGCCCGACATTTTCTATAACAACATATCAAATGTAGGTACCAAAATATAAAATAGTTTCAACTTTGCTTTTCTATTTAATAACAACTACTTATATGTACTTAGAATTACATACATCATAAAGCTAGTATTTATTGTACATTAAAAGTACTTACAATATTAAAAAATCTTCTAATATTTATAAATATAAAATTCCAACACACAAGTCAAACAATATCGAATATTTCTTCCGAAACCAGACAATGGGTGACACTTATTAACGTTATGAAATTGGTAACGAATGTGGAACCGCTCTGATATTAGCGTATCTGTTGATAAATTGGGAAATTATATAAAATATTAAATATAAAAAATTTATAATTTTAATTCTCATGTTTCGGCTTTAGGTGGAATCCTGTAAAAAAAAACAATTGCATTGTAATATTTAATATTTTACATTATTATTCTAAATCATCTCTACCTCAGCGTTAAAATACATATGTATAAATAAATAAAACATAGAAACTAACCTTCATTTAAATTGATTTTAAATAATTGATCATCAATGAATGCAGAATATCAATTTGGTCTTGGTTATAGGCCTCCTGCACGGATTTAAATATGAAATATGCCTTGAACAGCGCCACTGTGGCCACGGCGATAAGTTCTGGAATAGGCGCGATTTTAAATTTGTCTAAAAAGCGACTTATGTGAAATCGTACAATACTATGAAAACAATAACTATTTAACGTAGATCCATGAAATAAATAATACGAAACAATCTAATTAACTGAGATCAATACATTATTGTTATTATTTAGATTTGCATGTTTTGGTTCGCCCATGCAATAAATATTGGTTAAATTAAAGATATCAACAAATGCCACTTTGAATCGTTGCTGATGAATTAGCATTACTGTCAAATACATATTGAAACACTTAAATTAACTATTATTAAGTATAATTAGTGTTGCTTGTTTGGATAAGAATGTTTGGACGAGGCTGATTTCGGGATGATAAAAAGAGTTTGTGCAACACCCGTTTGGGTACATGGCGTGATTGTGTATGTATGTATGTATGTATTAGTGTTAATTATTTATAACAAATAATAAACAGTATTTTACTGCAAATACCTGACAATTTTTTGTGGTTTTCGGACAATAAGTTTAAGTGTTTTCAGAGATAGATAAATAAATAAATAAATAATTATTAATAATAATATATTATTATTAATATTATTATTATTATTATTATTATTATTTAAAATTTATTCTATCAGGTGACCAACCCAAATTTTACTGCGCGGGACCACTAGGGCTTATATATCTAAAACTTTGTTTTTTAAATCAACTCAGCAAAATGAGTCAGTAAATTAAAATTAAACCATCTTCAATCAATGTGTTGAAGAAGTTACATTAAAATTATAAAATTACAAAAATAATATAATATAAAAAATAGTAAATAAAAATTCTAAAACAATTCGTAATGCTAGCTTTAATAGTTATTTCAAATTGACTAAAAATATTTGATTTATGCGATTTTATAATCTTATACCTGTGCTTTTCTGGTCAATAATACGGCATAATGTTCTTAAGTAAAGTTGTTCAGAATTTGAAATTATGACTATGCAAAATTTCAAAAATATCGGCTAACTTTCATTAAATTCGCTTTTTGTGTTATTTAACGGAAAATCGCAGTAGTCGCAAAAGAAACATTTGATTGTTATTATCTTAGATAAACATCAAAATCTTTAAATGTTTGTTTGAAATTGATTGCTTATCTAAGTAATTTGCAAATGACTTGCTCGTTATTGTTTTCTTTGTTAAAAATGTTGACCCTAGAACAGCGTGTTTACCTAATACAGTGTTACGGGCTGGAGAAATCATCTTATGCTCATGTTATTAATAGATTTTACGAGCGATTTCCAATGGCAACAATTTCTGTCAATGGACTAAAAAAACTTGTAAAAAAGTTTACAGAAACTGGAAGTGTGCTAAATGTGAAGAAGAAAAAGCTAGTTTATGATCATGAAGACGCTGCTACACTCTTGATAAGAAAATCCGTGAACAATAAAAATTAGCTATCATATCTTTATAAAAAAATATTTTTTTCGGATGAATTAATTTTTACAACTAATGGCGTCGTGTCTTCACAAAATTGTCGGTATTGGTCTCATTCAATAACTTATGATAAAATTATTAGCCCATATTTTTTTAACACTAATTTAAACCAACATAAGTATTTGGTTATGCTCGAAAACTTTTTTTACCTGCCATGGAAGACGCGAATTTAGAAGGTTTCTATTTTCAACAAGACGGATGTCCATCTCATTCAACTCATCTGATTACAAATTTTTTGAATCAGCACTTTTCTGAACGGTGGATTGGAAGACATGGTTCAATACATTGGCCAGCGAGATTGCCGGATTTGACCCCATTCGATTTTTTTGTGGGATTATTTAAAACAAGAAGTTTACAAATTTGTTTTTAATGATAATATCGAATTATTAAAACAAAAAATTAGGAATGTGATAGATGAAATTAACCCAATCACCATAGCAAAATTATATGACCAGTTTAGAGTTAGGGTAGAAAAATGTGCAGATATCGAAGGAAGTCAAATAGAGTAATTGTTATTTAATTTCTTTTCTTAATAAAATACAATCTTAGAAAATATGTTTTTCTGTTTGTTTTTTTATCTAAAATAATAACAATCAAATGTTTCTTTTGCGACTACTGTTACTTTCTACTTTTCTACTTTCTACTTTCTACTTTATTACTACTTTCCGTTAAATAACATAAAAAGCGGATTTAATGAAAGTTAGCCGATCCTTTTTGAAATTTTGCATAGAGTCATAATTTCAAATTCCGAACTACTTTTCTTAATAACATTATGTCGTATTATTGACCAAAAAGGCACTTTACCTAAACATAAAATAGTTTTTTACATTTTTCATGGCCGCCTTGATTTTTAGAAAACTAAAAATATGCTTAAAATTATTTTCAGACAAAGCACGGCGGAATCCCAAACTATGAAAATGAAATTCTTAAATTTTTTACCGATTACACCTACAGTGAACTCAATCCGGGGACATGCTGTACATATATATATCTTTCCAATTAGTGATTTTGAAATCAGAACTTTTACTAGTAATTTCAGCGTGCGTTTGCAATTTATTTTCAAAAGTATTCAAACTGCCTCTAGACCCGCAATTTGATATAAATTGTCAAACTGCGCATGCGTACATATGTCAAATTTGTTATAATATTTTATGATATATATTTTATTTAATATTACTTTATTTAATTATTTATAAATATCATCCATATAATGTAATACAAATATTAAAATAATAAAAGTATTTACATTTAATATATTTAATATTTGAAATAAAGACAGCACGTCATATTAACAAGGCCAGAAATATTGGTTATCAGGTAAAAATTTTAAATTTATAACTGTTTTAAAATTATTTAATAAAATATTTCATATATATGTATATAAATCTTGTAATGTACGAATTTATAAATAATAATTAAAAATAAAATAATTAAATATTTTAATAATTAATCTAGATGTTTTTATAATTAAATACAAAAACATTTTGAGAACCACAATATCTTAATTATGCTTATGTTTTAAAGTTATTTAAAAAATATTTGATATGTATATATATATATATATATATATATATATATATATATATATATTGTAATTTACAATTTTATAAAAATAATGAAAAATAAAATTATTACAATATTTTAATAATTAGTTATACATATCTGCATGTTATAATTGTAAAAACATTTTGAGGATCACTGACCAGCATCATGGCCGACCCACACAGTTTCCCGGTTAAAATGGTCATTAGGTCATTACGCGTTTAAGTGCTATCTTCGATTTGAAAACTAAAATTAATTGTTAATGATAAGAAAATAAGCCTATTTAGTTTATAAAAAATGTTATTTTCTGCTAATTTTGTTACTTATAACTTTAACAATGCGTGGTTCGGTTCTATACAAATTTTCACAAGATGATGTCTGCTGTTCACCGTATAAAAGATGGCTGCCAGTCGAGTGTTTTAAATTTCTGTAATTATGTTACTGTTATAAAAAAAACTGATATTGACATTGGACAATATAAATGAATATTATTCTAATTCGTTTTATTCGACGTATACTGTGAGATAATGTGAAATAAGTTGAACATTTGGACATAAAAACTACAACTTGTCTTCTCGTATTGTGTTTTATGTGTATGCAACAGAACATTTTAACTTATTTTGCGAAAACATTGTGTAATTTTATTAATCGAATGATAAGATTAAGACTTTTCGTGATGTTTAAATATATTTCGTGATTTGAAGTGCTTGTTTATCGTGTCGTGTAAATTAACTAAGCATTCGTGTGTGTATAAAAAACATATGGAATGCAGTGGAGAATTCGCTCCAGTTAATCTGTAAGTTTTTGAACAGATTTATTTTTCTTTGTAATTTTGTATTTCTGTCTTTAATATACATATTACATAGCATACATTTACAATCACCCATAAGGGTAGGGCACAAACTCATTCCATTTATATAGAAATTAGTTTCCGCCAAACAATTATAGTTTGAAAATTTTAATTACACTTTATTTTAAAATTAAATTGTATAATATTTATATATCCCCCCCCCCCTAGATTTTAATTTTACTAAACAAAATAATTTTTTTTAAATAAATTCAAGTATATTTTAAATAAAGTGTGTCAATCGAAATGTTGTTTTCATGTTTTGTTTTATTAATAAGAGAGAAAGAGAGAGATAAAAGTTTTGTTTTAAAACGTTTTTGTGTTTACATTTACTTCGAAGCCTCTGTGTTCAATTTTAAGTCAATTTTAAGATATATAAGAGTGACAGGTTACTTAACATAAACAAACACTATATTCATCTATTTTTAATATGCATAACAAAACAATTCATGTATTAGTTATAGATCGAGGGGGAAACCACTTGTAAAATCTGGTGCACAAATTTGTTAAAATTCTTAAAATCCTAGTAAAATCATGGTAAAATTCGTAAAATCATGGTAAAATCTGTAAAATTATGGTAAAATCCGTAAAATCATGGTACAATCCTAATAAAATCATGGTAAAATCCTTAAAATTCTAGTAAAAATCATGCAGACTTCAGAACATTTTAAATATTTTTAATTTAACTATAAATGCAAATATTTTAAGTTTTATTATATCAATTTTTAATAATTATTTGAAGTAAAATGCAATGTTTTATTTAAATAAAATATAAATAAAAAGTAATTAAGTAATGTAGATTTGTACAATAAGAAATACTACTATTATTGTATTTTGAAATTTTTTTAGAATTTATTATTAAATTATTCAATAAATAAAATAAATACTAATAATTTCATAAACATCAGTAAATTTTTGTAACGCTCTGAAAAAAGTTTTCTTAGAATAAACTAAAACTAAAATAAACAAGATTAGAAGTATATGGGTAAACCCATATATAGACCACTGACATTTCTCGGGAAGTTGGTAATAAAATATTTTTATTAAAATTATAATTTATATGGGCTTTAAGAGAAACTTTTCGGAAAATTTGATAAAAATCGAATAAATAATGTAGCCACAATGAATTTTTAAAAAATTTTGTGATTTTTTTTTCGATAAATTGGCAAAACTGTATTTTTTAAAAAATTGCATAATTTATTCAGGCACTCGGAGAATCTTTTATAAAAATTTGATTAAAATCGGTTAAATAAAGTGGTCATAATAAATTTTTAAAAATTTTAGTAAGTTTTTTCTCGGAAAGTTGGCAAGACTGTATTTTGTTAACATTACATAAATTATATGAATACTAGGAGAATCTCTTGTGACAATTTTAGTAAAATCGGTTAAATAACGTGGTCATAATAAATTTTTTAAAATTTTGTAATTTTTTTCTCGGAAAGTTGGCAACACTGAATATTAATAAAATTATTTAATTAATGGGAGCATTAGAAAAATCTTTTCTGAAAATTTGATCAAAATCGGATAAATAATGTAGCCAATATGAATTTTTAAAAACTTTAGTAATTTTTTTCTTGGAAAGTTGGCAAAAAGTGGACAAAAATGAAACCACATGACCATCTTGGGTACTAGACAAATTTATCTTGAAAATTTCATTAAAATCGGTTAAACCGTCTAAGAGGAGTTGCGGCCACAAAATTTTCACTTACAACCGAGCGAGTGAGCGAGCGAACTGACGACGCACATTTATACACCCACATAAACTAAGTTCAGATTCGTCATCTAGAGGCTATATGAAGGATTTATATACACAATTAAAAAAAAATAAAATGTAACTGACACCGTATCAAACGCTGTACCACTTTTTTCTTGCAGTCAATGTGGTAAAAATCTACCATAACACGGAGGATTTTTTTTAATTTCGAAAAACTTCGAAAATGGCGGCAGTTTGAAAAGTGTTTTTTTTTTTAGTATAAAAATTAAACTTTTAAAACCAATAAAAATTTGGAAAAAATAGAATTAGTTTAATAAAAAATTTAATATTATGCAAATTATTACAGTAAAATAGCAATATAATGAGTTCCAAACCACTCAGACGCAACCAATATCAGTTCAATATTACAAGGTTTTAATACCAGAAATACAATTTAATTTAAATTCTGGTATGAACGCTTATATGTAATTTGTACCAATGCGCATTCGTCATCAAATATTATGGACAAAATAGCAACTATAGCGTAACCTGTCCTGAATTAAATCAGCTTGAAAATAATAAGCTAAACTGTACTCGTATATGGAACAATTATTATGTAATGCAAAAATTATCATAAACAATATACGTATTATGTTCTAGTAGTAATGGGAAATAACTTCTAGAAATCAATAGATATTGCTACCATTTACCATATTTGAAACAAAAACTATTTATGTCAACATAATATTAGTTGTAAAATCAATAATATCACAGCTACCATATTCAAAAAAAAAAAATACGTCAACTTAACTCTTGTTACTACTTTGACTGCAAGGAAAAAGTAGTATAGCGTTTGGTACGGTGTCTGTAACATTTTCAAAAAAAAATAAAAATTGTATAGAAATCCTTCATATAGCCTGTAGATGACGAATCTGAACTTAGTTTATGTGGGTGTATGGATGTGCGTCGTCAGCTCGATCGCTCGGTCGTCAGACAAAATTTTGTGATCGCAACTCCTCCTAGACGGTTCAACCAATTTTAATGAAATTTTCAGAATAAATTTGTCTAGTGCCCGAGATGGTCATGTGATTTTGTTTTTTTCCCAGTGATGCCAACTTTCCAAATTCATATTGGCTACGTTATTTATCCGATTTTGATCAAATTTTCAGAAAAGATTTTCCTAATGCTTTCATTAATTATATAATTTAATTAATATTTAGTGTTGCCAACTTTCCGAGAAAAAAATTACCAAAGTTTTAAAAAATTTATTATGGCCATGTTATTCAACCGATTTTACTCAAATTTTCACAAAAGATTCTCCTAGTATTCATATAATTTATGTAATTTTAATAAAATACAGTGTTGCCAACTTTCCGAGAAAAAAATTAGTAAAATTTTTAAAAAAATTTTATGACCATTTTATTTAACCGATTTTAATCAAATTTTCATAAAAGATTTTCCTAGAGCCTAAATAAATTATGCAATTTTAACAAAATACAGTGTTGCCAACTTATCGAAAAAAAAATCACAAAATTTAAAAAAAATTAATTGTGGCTACATTATTTATTCGATTTTGATCAAATTTTCAGAAAAGTATCTCCTAATGCCCACATAAATTATATTATTATTAAAATACAGTGTTGCCAACTTTCCAAGAAATGTCAAAGTAGTCTATATATGGGTTTACCCATATACTTCTAATCTTGTTATATAAAAAAATAAATGGGAAATTGTATGCTACTTAATATGGTATTACTGTGGCATAATATGGTTCATTAATTTCAAATTTACTCTTTAAATTATTATAAAGAGTAATATTATATATGAATAAAAATATTCGAATATTAATTTGTAAACTAGAATTCATTTTCATTCACACCTTATATTTAAACATTGTTTTTATTTAATTTTAAATTTAAATAAAATACTTTCTCATAATTGAATTATTAACTACCGGGTTTGTTGGATTTTCTTTAATAACTTTATATAAACATTATATGTATTTGAATAAGTATATGTATGTACAATGGCTGGCAAAAAGTTGGAATTATTTGAGAAAAAAAATAATATTTGTTTTTCAAATTATTAATATCACTTTCGGTATAAGTAAAAATCAGCAATTATGAAAAAAGATTCATGTTAATTTACATTTTTTGTAAAATTTTGATAAAAAATATTTGAGAAAAAATTTCGGAATAACATTTTTGGTTTTTATACAAATTTTAAACCAAAAATACAAAAGTGTTTTTCACGGTTTTTAAATCGTTTTTTTTTTTCTAATTTATTTGAAAAATGCTTGTTTTTAATAAATAAATTATTATTTGCCTGAATAAAATATGAATTAAAATTAATAAAACAGTTAAATTTTATTAATTTTTCATAAACAGGTATTACCATTTTGAAATAGGCTCACTTGCGTACGTGTCAGATGCGTACAAATATTATTTAGTATCACTTGCGTACAAATAAGGGTCGGCTCAAGCCCAGGTAGTGAAGGTACTAAGGCCGAGTGTTAGATGAGTACAGAGGTTTGGAAAATGTCGAGTTGTCATTTGCGTCAATAGTGGTATATAATTTGCGCCACGAAACCCTATCATCTGCGCCACTGTTGGCTTAGGATAGGTTAGGTTAAGGTTTAGTTATGTTATTATACAATATAGGCGCTTATACATAACTAAACCTTAAACCTTAACCTAATCTACCCTAAGCCAACAGTGGAGCAGATGATAGGGTTTCGTGGCGCAAATGATATACCACTATAGATGCAAATGACAACTCTACATTTCCCAAACCTCAGTACGCATCTGACACTCGGCTTAAGTACCTTCACTGCCTGGGCTTGAGCCGACCCTTATTTGTACGCAAGTGATACTAAATAATGTTTGTACGCATCTGACACGCACTCAAGTGACACGACACCTACCATTTTAATGAAAGTTGTTATTGAATTTGTCATATTCAATATAAAATTCATGTCAAATACAAAGAAAACATTTACTTCAATAGAAATAATGCATATTTGTCCAAACTTTATTGATATTTTTTGAGTAAAAGTGCTATAAATTTGAAATATTTAGTTTATTGTATTTAAAAATATGTTTATTTTAAGTTGCCACTGTTCCGAAATCAGTTTTCTATAAAGATTCCTGGCTTCATCCACATTCATGATACCTCTCAAATTTTATTTCCGATTTAAAAAAATTGTCAAACGTTACTATTTAGTAAAAGTTTAAATACAAAATAGGAATAAATGTCAAACAAGGTTGATACACTGAATAGTAACTCCCAATTCTTGCTTTCCTTGCGTCAATACATTGTAAAAAAATCGGTGTAAATTTACAATGATAATCATGGTAATTTTACAATGAATTTCACTGTAATTTTCATTTTTTTTGTAAATTTACTAAAATCTGTAATTATTACAGAAATTTTATAATATTATTTTTATGTATTTTTACATTTGAATACTTATTTTATGTAATTATACAAATATTTTGATATAAAAATGTAAAAAATTATAAATGTAATAATGACATTAGTAAATGTAATAATTACATTAATAAATGTAATATTTATGTTAATAAATGTAATACAGGCGATTCCGCTTAATTGGGACACATCGGGGCTAGAGCATTTTGGCCCAATTAAGCGGCTGCCCCAATTAAGCGAATTTTACATAAAATTAAACAATCCATATTTTTCTTTCAATAATTTTATTTTATAAATTCTTGGACAAAACTATAAACTACATATAACCAAAAAATATAAACTTTTAAGAAAAAATAATAATAAATTCCAAAATAAAATAATAAATAGGTACATACATTTTTAATTCAATGCAAAAATAAGTCAAGTGTAGTCTGTCTTTTGTTTTTGTAACATTTCACTTCTACAAAATCGTGAATGAATGTGTTGGGAATGAAGTTCACAGCGCGCGATACTAATGTAATTAATTGATACATATTTGCTAGTTTTTAAAATATAATTTTAATATAATTTAAGTGTGGTTTTGGGATTTTTTATAATATTATTTTTATAATATTATTTTTATTTATAATTTTTTATCTTGTGAATCAAAAAAATATGAAGCGTATCATATAAAATAATATTATAAAATTAATAATATATAAAATCCCAAAACCACACTTAAATTAAAATAAAGCTAAATACGTATTTCGGAAGCTAAGCTTCCATCTTCAGTAGCAAATAAAATCTACAAAAATCTTACCTGTGATCCAAAGTACATAATCACTTAAGCACTTGTCGGAGATCACTGGTGAGTCGGAAAAATAAAAATAAAATATTAAATAAGTAAAACTATGGGAGGGGGGTGGGGTTGGTTAAAAGTCAGTGGTCAATTTTGATTGGGTAGTATGTCAAAAAGAATAGATCGTGGGATTGGTCCGTCATCTGCGTTTATAAGATTGCCTTTATTTTTGAAAATATAAAGACTTTCTAAAATATCTAATTGATTAAAATTCGTAACTTGTTTTATTAATTTTAAATTTTTGATATCTAAACTGTGGCAAGTATCATAAATATGTTGGGCTACACTAGATTTGCTAATTCTATTGTTTTTATGGAATATTCTATGGAATATTGTACTAGTAAAAAAAATTATGGAATATTTTACTAGCAAAAAAAATTATGGAATATTTTACTAGTAAAAAAAATATACAATACTTTACTAGTAAAAAAAAATATACAATATTTTACTAGTAAAAAAAAATATACAATATTTTACTAGTAAAAAAAATATACAATATTTTACTAGTAAAAAAATATACAATATTTTACTAATAAAAAAAATATACAATATTTTACTAGTAAAAAAATTTACAATATTTTACTAGTAAAAAAAAAATATACAATATTTTACTAGTAAAAAAAAATATACAATATTTTACTAGTAAAAAAAATATACAATATTTTACTAGTAAAAAAATATACAATATTTTACTAGTAAAAAAAATAAACAATATTTTACTAGTAAAAAAAATATACAATATCTTACTAGTAAAAAAAAATTTACAATATTTTACTAGTAAAAAAAATATACAATATTTACTAGTAAAAAAAATATACAATATTTTACTAGTAAAAAAAAATGTACAATATTTTACTAGTAAAAAAAAATATACAATGTTTTACTAGTAAAAATAAATATACAATGTTTTACTAGTAAAAATAAATATACAATGTTTTACTAGTAAAAATAAATATACAATATTTTACTAGTAAAAAAATATACAATATTTTACTAGTAAAAAAATAAACAATATTTTACTAGTAAAAAAAATATACAATATCTTACTAGTAAAAAAAAATTTACAATATTTTACTAGTAAAAAAAATATACAATATTTTACTAGTAAAAAAAATATACAATATTTTACTAGTAAAAAAAAATGTACAATATTTTACTAGTAAAAAAAAATATACAATGTTTTACTAGTAAAAATAAATATACAATGTTTTACTAGTAAAAATAAATATACAATGTTTTACTAGTAAAAATAAATATACAATGTTTTACTAGTAAAAATAAATAGACAATGTTTTACTAGTAAAAATAAATATACAATGTTTTACTAGTAAAAATAAATATACAATGTTTTACTAGTAAAAATAAATATACAATATTTTACTAGTAAAAAAAAATATACAATATTTTACTAGTAAAAAAAAATATACAATATTTTACTAGTAAAAAAATATATACAATGTTTTACTAGTAAAAAAAAATATACAATGTTTTACTAGTAAAAATAAATATACAATGTTTTACTAGTAAAAATAAATATACAATGTTTTACTAGTAAAAAAAAAATATACAATGTTTTACTAGTAAAAATAAATATACAATGTTTTACTAGTAAAAATAAATATACAATGTTTTACTAGTAAAAATAAATATACAATGTATTACTAGTAAAAATAAATATACAATGTTTTACTAGTAAAAATAAATATACAATGTTTTACTAGTAAAAATAAATATACAATGTTTTACTAGTAAAAATAAATATACGATGTTTTACTAGTAAAAATAAATAGACAATGTTTTACTAGTAAAAATAAATATACAATGTTTTACTAGTAAAAATAAATATACAATGTTTTACTAGTAAAAATAAATATACAATATTTTACTAGTAAAAAAAAATATACAATGTTTTACTAGTAAAAATAAATATACAATGTTTTACTAGTAAAAATAAATATACAATGTTTTACTAGTAAAAAAAAATATACAATGTTTTACTAGTAAAAATAAATATACAATGTTTTACTAGTAAAAATAAATATACAATGTTTTACTAGTAAAATAAATATACAATGTTTTACTAGTAAAAATAAATATACAATGTTTTACTAGTAAAAATAAATATACAATGTTTTACTAGTAAAAATAAATATACAATATTTTACTAGTAAAAAAAAAATATACAATATTTTACTAGTAAAAAAAAATATACAATATTTTACTAGTAAAAAAAAATATACAATGTTTTATAGTAAAAATAAATATACAATGTTTTACTAGTAAAAATAAATATACAATGTTTTACTAGTAAAAAAAAATATACAATGTTTTACTAGTAAAAATAAATATACAATGTTTTACTAGTAAAAATAAATATACAATGTTTTACTAGTAAAAATAAATATACAATGTTTTACTAATAAAAATAAATATACAATGTTTTACTAGTAAAAATAAATATACAATATTTTACTAGTAAAAAAAAATATACAATATTTTACTAGTAAAAAAAAATATACAATATTTTACTAGTAAAAAAAAATATACAATGTTTTATAGTAAAAATAAATATACAATGTTTTACTAGTAAAAATAAATATACAATGTTTTACTAGTAAAAAAAAATATACAATGTTTTACTAGTAAAAATAAATATACAATGTTTTACTAGTAAAAATAAATATACAATGTTTTACTAGTAAAAATAAATATACAATGTTTTACTAATAAAAATAAATATACAATGTTTTACTAGTAAAAATAAATATACAATGTTTTACTAGTAAAAATAAATATACAATATTTTACTAGTAAAAAAAATATACAATATTTTACTAGTAAAAAAAATATACAATATTTTACTAGTAAACAAAAATATACAATGTTTTACTAGTAAAAAAAAATATACAATGTTTTACTAGTAAAAATAAATATACAATGTTTTACTAGTGAAAATAAATATACAATGTTTTACTAGTAAAAAAAATATACAATGTTTTACTAGTAAAAATAAATATACAATGTTTTACTAGTAAAAATAAATATACAATGTTTTACTAGTAAAAATAAATATACAATGTTTTACTAGTAAAAATAAATATACAATGTTTTACTAGTAAAAATAAATATACAATGTTTTACTAGTAAAAATAAATATACAATGTTTTACTAGTAAAAATAAATATACAATGTTTTACTAGTAAAAATAAATATACAATGTTTTACTAGTAAAAATAAATATACAACGTTTTACTAGTAAAAATAAATATACAACGTTTTACTAGTAAAAATAAATATACAATATTTTACTAGTAAAAAAAAATATACAATATTGTACTAGTAAAAAAAAATATACAATGTTTTACTAGTAAAAATAAATATACAATGTTTTACTAGTAAAAATAAATATACAATGTTTTACTAGTAAAAATAAATATACAATATTTTACTAGTAAAAAAAAATATACAATGTTTTACTAGTAAAAATAAATATACAATGTTTTACTAGTAAAAATAAATATACAATGTTTTACTAGTAAAAATAAATATACAATGTTTTACTAGTAAAAATAAATATACAATGTTTTACTAGTAAAAATAAATATACAATGTTTTACTAGTAAAAAAAAATATACAATGTTTTACTAGTAAAAATAAGTATACAATGTTTTACTAGTAAAAATAAATATACAATGTTTTACTAGTAAAAATAAATATACAATGTTTTACTAGTAAAAATAAATATACAATGTTTTACTAGTAAAAATAAATATACAATGTTTTACTAGTAAAAATAAATATACAATGTTTTACTAGTAAAAATAAATATACAATATTTTACTAGTAAAAAAAAATATACAATATTGTACTAGTAAAAATAAATATACAATATTTTACTAGTAAAAAAATATATACAATATTGTACTAGTAAAAAAAAATATACAATGTTTTACTAGTAAAAATAAATATACAATGTTTTACTAGTAAAAATAAATATACAATGTTTTACTAGTAAAAATAAATATACAATATTTTACTAGTAAAAAAAAATATACAATGTTTTACTAGTAAAAATAAATATACAATGTTTTACTAGTAAAAATAAATATACAATGTTTTACTAGTAAAAATAAATATACAATGTTTTACTAGTAAAAATAAATATACAATGTTTTACTAGTAAAAATAAATATACAATGTTTTACTAGTAAAAAAAAATATACAATGTTTTACTAGTAAAAATAAATATACAATGTTTTACTAGTAAAAATAAATATACAATGTTTTACTAGTAAAAATAAATATACAATGTTTTACTAGTAAAAAAAAATATACAATGTTTTACTAGTAAAAATAAATATACAATGTTTTACTAGTAAAAATAAATATACAATGTTTTACTAGTAAAAATAAATATACAATGTTTTACTAGTAAAAATAAATATACAATTTTTTACTAGTAAAAATAAATATACAATGTTTTACTAGTAAAAATAAATATACAATATTTTACTAGTAAAAAAAAATATACAATATTTTACTATTAAAAAAAAATATACAATATTTTACTAGTAAAAAAAAATATACAATGTTTTACTAGTAAAAAAAAATATACAATGTTTTACTAGTAAAAATAAATATACAATGTTTTACTAGTAAAAATAAATATACAATGTTTTACTAGTAAAAATAAATATACAATGTTTTACTAGTAAAAATAAATATACAATGTTTTACTAGTAAAAATAAATATACAATGTTTTACTAGTAAAAATAAATATACAATGTTTTACTAGTAAAAAGAAATATACAATGTTTTACTAGTAAAAAAAATATACAATTTTTTACTAGTAAAAATAAATATACAATGTTTTACTAGTAAAAATAAATATACAATGTTTTACTAGTAAAAAAAAATATACAATATTTTACTAGTAAAAAAAAATATACAATATTTTACTAGTAAAAAAAAAATATACAATATTTTACTAGTAAAAAAAAAATACAATGTTTTACTAGTAAAAATAAATATACAATGTTTTACTAGTAAAAATAAATATACAATGTTTTACTAGTAAAAATAAATATACAATGTTTTACTAGTAAAAATAAATATACATTGTTTTACTAGTAAAAATAAATATACAATGTTTTACTAGTAAAAATAAATATACAATGTTTTACTAGTAAAAATAAATATACAATATTTTACTAGTAAAAAAAAATATACAATATTTTACTAGTAAAAAAAAATATACAATATTTTACTAGTAAAAAAAAATATACGTTTTATAGTAAAAATAAATATACAATGTTTTACTAGTAAAAATAAATATACAATGTTTTACTAGTAAAAAAAAATATACAATGTTTTACTAGTAAAAATAAATATACAATGTTTTACTAGTAAAAATAAATATACAATGTTTTACTAGTAAAAATAAATATACAATGTTTTACTAATAAAAATAAATATACAATGTTTTACTAGTAAAAATAAATATACAATGTTTTACTAGTAAAAACAAATATACAATATTTTACTAGTAAAAAAAAATATACAATATTTTACTAGTAAAAAAAAATATACAATATTTTACTAGTAAAAAAAAATATACAATGTTTTACTAGTAAAAAAAAATATACAATGTTTTACTAGTAAAAATAAATATACAATGTTTTACTAGTGAAAATAAATATACAATGTTTTACTAGTAAAAAAAATATACAATGATTTACTAGTAAAAATAAATATACAATGTTTTACTAGTAAAAATAATTATACAATGTTTTACTAGTAAAAATAAATATACAATGTTTTACTAGTAAAAATAAATATACAATGTTTTACTAGTAAAAATAAATATACAATGTTTTACTAGTAAAAATAAATATACAATGTTTTACTAGTAAAAATAAATATACAATGTTTTACTAGTAAAAATAAATATACAATGTTTTACTAGTAAAAATAAATATACAATGTTTTACTAGTAAAAATAAATATACAACGTTTTACTAGTAAAAATAAATATACAACGTTTTACTAGTAAAAATAAATATACAATATTTTACTAGTAAAAAAAAATATACAATATTGTACTAGTAAAAAAAAATATACAATGTTTTACTAGTAAAAATAAATATACAATGTTTTACTAGTAAAAATAAATATACAATGTTTTACTAGTAAAAATAAATATACAATATTTTACTAGTAAAAAAAAATATACAATGTTTTACTAGTAAAAATAAATATACAATGTTTTACTAGTAAAAATAAATATACAATGTTTTACTAGTAAAAATAAATATACAATGTTTTACTAGTAAAAATAAATATACAATGTTTTACTAGTAAAAATAAATATACAATGTTTTACTAGTAAAAATAAATATACAATGTTTTACTAGTAAAAATAAATAGACAATGTTTTACTAGTAAAAATAAATATAAAATGTTTTACTAGTAAAAATAAATATACAATGTTTTACTAGTAAAAATAAATATGCAATGTTTTCCTAGTAAAAAAAATATACAATGTTTTATTAGTAAAAATAAATATACAATGTTTTACTAGTAAAAATAAATATACAATGTTTTACTAGTAAAAATAAATATACAATGTTTTACTAGTAAAAATAAATATACAATGTTTTACTAGTAAAAATAAATATACAATGTTTTACTAGTAAAAATAAATATACAATGTTTTACTAGTAAAAATAAATATACAATGTTTTACTAGTAAAAATAAATATACAATGTTTTACTAGTAAAAATAAATATACAATGTTTTACTAGTAAAAATAAATATACAATGTTTTACTAGTAAAAATAAATATACAATGTTTTACTAGTAAAAATAAATATACAATGTTTTACTAGTAAAAATAAATATACAATGTTTTACTAGTAAAAATAAATATACAATGTTTTACTAGTAAAAATAAATATACAATGTTTTACTAGTAAAAAAAAATATACAATGTTTTACTAGTAATAATAAATATACAATGTTTTACTAGTAAAAAAAATATACAATGTTTTACTAGTTAAAATAAATATACAATGTTTTACTAGTAAAAAAAAATATGCAATGTTTTACTAGTAAAAATAAATATACAATGTTTTACTAGTAAAAATAAATATACAATATTTTACTAGTAAAAATAAATATACAATGTTTTACTAGTAAAAATAAATATACAATGTTTTACTAGTAAAAATAAATATACAATGTTTTACTAGTAAAAATAAATATACAATGTTTTACTAGTAAAAATAAATATACAATGTTTTACTAGTAAAAATAAATATACAATGTTTTACTAGTAAAAATAAATATACAATGTTTTACTAGTAAAAATAAATATACAATGTTTTAGTAGTAAAAATAAATATACAATGTTTTACTTGTAAAAATAAATATACAATGTTTTACAAGTAAAAATAAATATACAATGTTTTACTAGTAAAAATAAATATACAATGTTTTACTAGTAAAAATAAATATACAATGTTTTACTAGTAAAAATAAATATACAATGTTTTACTAGTAAAAATAAATATACAATGTTTTACTAGTAAAAATAAATATACAATGTTTTACTAGTAAAAATAAATATACAATATTTTACTAGTAAAAATAAATATACAATGTTTTACTAGTAAAAATAAATATACAATGTTTTACTAGTAAAAATAAATATACAATATTTTACTAGTAAAAAAAAATATACAATGTTTTACTAGTAAAAAAAAATATACAATATTTTACTAGTAAAAAAAAATATACAATATTTTACTAGTAAAAAAAAAAATACAATGTTTTACTAGTAAAAAAAAATATACAATGTTTTACTAGTAAAAATAAATATACAATGTTTTACTAGTAAAAATAAATATACAATGTTTTACTAGTAAAAAAAAATATACAATGTTTTACTAGTAAAAATAAATATACAATGTTTTACTAGTAAAAATAAATATACAATGTTTTACTAGTAAAAATAAATATACAATGTTCTACTAGTAAAAATAAATATACAATGTTTTACTAGTAAAAATAAATATACAATGTTTTACTAGTAAAAATAAATATACAATGTTTTACTAGTAAAAATAAATATACAATGTTTTACTAGTAAAAAAAAATATACAATGTTTTACTAGTAAAAATAAATATACAATGTTTTACTAGTAAAAATAAATATACAATGTTTTACTAGTAAAATAAATATACAATGTTTTACTAGTAAAAATAAATATACAATGTTTTACTAGTAAAAATAAATATACAATGTTTTACTAGTAAAAATAAATATACAATATTTTACTAGTAAAAAAAAAATATACAATATTTTACTAGTAAAAAAAAATATACAATATTTTACTAGTAAAAAAAAATATACGTTTTATAGTAAAAATAAATATACAATGTTTTACTAGTAAAAATAAATATACAATGTTTTACTAGTAAAAAAAAATATACAATGTTTTACTAGTAAAAATAAATATACAATGTTTTACTAGTAAAAATAAATATACAATGTTTTACTAGTAAAAATAAATATACAATGTTTTACTAATAAAAATAAATATACAATGTTTTACTAGTAAAAATAAATATACAATGTTTTACTAGTAAAAACAAATATACAATATTTTACTAGTAAAAAAAAATATACAATATTTTACTAGTAAAAAAAAATATACAATATTTTACTAGTAAAAAAAAATATACAATGTTTTACTAGTAAAAAAAAATATACAATGTTTTACTAGTAAAAATAAATATACAATGTTTTACTAGTGAAAATAAATATACAATGTTTTACTAGTAAAAAAAATATACAATGTTTTACTAGTAAAAATAAATATACAATGTTTTACTAGTAAAAATAAATATACAATGTTTTACTAGTAAAAATAAATATACAATGTTTTACTAGTAAAAATAAATATACAATGTTTTACTAGTAAAAATAAATATACAATGTTTTACTAGTAAAAATAAATATACAATGATTTACTAGTAAAAATAAATATACAATGTTTTACTAGTAAAAATAAATATACAATGTTTTACTAGTAAAAATAAATATACAATGTTTTACTAGTAAAAATAAATATACAACGTTTTACTAGTAAAAATAAATATACAACGTTTTACTAGTAAAAATAAATATACAATATTTTACTAGTAAAAAAAAATATACAATATTGTACTAGTAAAAAAAAATATACAATGTTTTACTAGTAAAAATAAATATACAATGTTTTACTAGTAAAAATAAATATACAATGTTTTACTAGTAAAAATAAATATACAATATTTTACTAGTAAAAAAAAATATACAATGTTATACTAGTAAAAATAAATATACAATGTTTTACTAGTAAAAATAAATATACAATGTTTTACTAGTAAAAATAAATATACAATGTTTTACTAGTAAAAATAAATATACAATGTTTTACTAGTAAAAATAAATAT
The DNA here is from genome assembly GCA_963966155.1 of Clivina fossor. NCBI lineage: Eukaryota > Metazoa > Arthropoda > Insecta > Coleoptera > Carabidae > Clivina > Clivina fossor. The sequence continues at coordinate 15,846,802 of OZ014553.1, read as the reverse complement.
ACAATGTTTTACTAGTAAAAATAAATATACAATGTTTTACTAGTAAAAATAAATAGACAATGTTTTACTAGTAAAAATAAATATACAATGTTTTACTAGTAAAAATAAATATACAATGTTTTACTAGTAAAAATAAATATGCAATGTTTTACTAGTAAAAAAAATATACAATGTTTTATTAGTAAAAATAAATATACAATGTTTTACTAGTAAAAATAAATATACAATGTTTTACTAGTAAAAATAAATATACAATGTTTTACTAGTAAAAATAAATATACAATGTTTTACTAGTAAAAATAAATATACAATGTTTTACTAGTAAAAATAAATATACAATGTTTTACTAGTAAAAATAAATATACAATGTTTTACTAGTAAAAATAAATATACAATGTTTTACTAGTAAAAATAAATATACAATGTTTTACTAGTAAAAATAAATATACAATGTTTTACTAGTAAAAATAAATATACAATGTTTTACTAGTAAAAATAAATATACAATGTTTTACTAGTAAAAATAAATATACAATGTTTTACTAGTAAAAATAAATATACAATGTTTTACTAGTAAAAATAAATATACAAGGTTTTACTAGTAAAAAAAATATACAATGTTTTACTAGTAATAATAAATATACAATGTTTTACTAGTAAAAAAAAATATACAATGTTTTACTAGTTAAAATAAATATACAATGTTTTACTAGTAAAAAAAAATATGCAATGTTTTACTAGTAAAAATAAATATACAATGTTTTACTAGTAAAAATAAATATACAATGTTTTACTAGTAAAAATAAATATACAATGTTTTACTAATAAAAATAAATATACAATGTTTTACTAGTAAAAATAAATATACAATGTTTTACTAGTAAAAATAAATATACAATGTTTTACTAGTAAAAATAAATATACAATATTTTACTAGTAAAAATAAATATACAATATTTTACTAGTAAAAAAAAATATACAATGTTTTACTAGTAAAAATAAATATACAATGTTTTACTAGTAAAAATAAATATACAATGTTTTACTAGTAAAAATAAATATACATTGTTTTACTAGTAAAAAAAATATACAATGTTTTACTAGTAAAAATAAATATACAATGTTTTACTAGTAAAAATAAATATACAATGTTTTACTAGTAAAAATAAATATACAATGTTTTACTAGTAAAAATAAATATACAATGTTTTACTAGTAAAAATAAATATGCAATGTTTTACTAGTAAAAATAAATATACAATGTTTTACTAGTAAAAATAAATATACAATATTTTACTAGTAAAAATAAATATACAATGTTTTACTAGTAAAAATAAATATACAATGTTTTACTAGTAAAAATAAATATACAATGTTTTACTAGTAAAAATAAATATACAATGTTTTACTAGTAAAAATAAATATACAATGTTTTACTAGTAAAAATAAATATACAATGTTTTACTAGTAAAAATAAATATACAATGTTTTACTAGTAAAAATAAATATACAATGTTTTACTAGTAAAAATAAATATACAATGTTTTACTTGTAAAAATAAATATACAATGTTTTACAAGTAAAAATAAATATACAATGTTTTACTAGTAAAAATAAATATACAATGTTTTACTAGTAAAAATAAATATACAATGTTTTACTAGTAAAAATAAATATACAATGTTTTACTAGTAAAAATAAATATACAATGTTTTACTAGTAAAAATAAATATACAATGTTTTACTAGTAAAAATAAATATACAATATTTTACTAGTAAAAATAAATATACAATGTTTTACTAGTAAAAATAAATATACAATGTTTTACTAGTAAAAATAAATATACAATATTTTACTAGTAAAAAAAAATATACAATGTTTTACTAGTAAAAAAAAATATACAATATTTTACTAGTAAAAAAAAATATACAATATTTTACTAGTAAAAAAAAAAATACAATGTTTTACTAGTAAAAAAAAATATACAATGTTTTACTAGTAAAAATAAATATACAATGTTTTACTAGTAAAAATAAATATACAATATTTTACTAGTAAAAAAATATACAATATTTTACTAGTAAAAAAATAAACAATATTTTACTAGTAAAAAAAATATACAATATCTTACTAGTAAAAAAAAATTTACAATATTTTACTAGTAAAAAAAATATACAATATTTTACTAGTAAAAAAAATATACAATATTTTACTAGTAAAAAAAATGTACAATATTTTACTAGTAAAAATAAATATACAATGTTTTACTAGTAAAAATAAATATACAATGTTTTACTAGTAAAAATAAATATACAATGTTTTACTAGTAAAAATAAATATACAATGTTTTACTAGTAAAAATAAATATACAATGTTTTACTAGTAAAAATAAATATACAATATTTTACTAGTAAAAAAAAATATACAATATTGTACTAGTAAAAATAAATATACAATATTTTACTAGTAAAAAAAAATATACAATATTGTACTAGTAAAAAAAAATATACAATGTTTTACTAGTAAAAATAAATATACAATGTTTTACTAGTAAAAATATATATACAATGTTTTACTAGTAAAAATAAATATACAATATTTTACTAGTAAAAAAAAATATACAATGTTTTACTAGTAAAAATAAATATACAATGTTTTACTAGTAAAAATAAATATACAATGTTTTACTAGTAAAAAAAAATATACAATGTTTTACTAGTAAAAATAAATATACAATGTTTTACTAGTAAAAATAAATATACAATGTTTTACTAGTAAAAATAAATATACAATGTTTTACTAGTAAAAATAAATATACAATGTTTTACTAGTAAAAATAAATATACAATGTTTTACTAGTAAAAATAAATATACAATGTTTTACTAGTGAAAATAAATATACAATGTTTTACTAGTAAAAATAAATATACAATGTTTTACTAGTAAAAATAAATATACAATGTTTTACTAGTAAAAATAAATATACAATATTTTACTAGTAAAAAAAAATATACAATATTTTACTAGTAAAAAAAAATATACAATATTTTACTAGTAAAAAAAAATATACAATGTTTTACTAGTAAAAAAAAATATACAATGTTTTACTAGTAAAAATAAATATACAATGTTTTACTAGTAAAAATAAATATACAATGTTTTACTAGTAAAAATAAATATACAATGTTTTACTAGTAAAAATAAATATACAATGTTTTACTAGTAAAAATAAATATACAATGTTTTACTAGTAAAAATAAATATACAATGTTTTACTAGTAAAAATAAATATACAATGTTTTACTAGTAAAAAAAAATATACAATGTTTTACTAGTAATAATAAATATACAATGTTTTACTAGTTGTTAGAATATGAAATCGCGCATGTGTTGTTACCGGACACTAATTTACCTCAATATAGTTTGTAGTGTGCTATGACTGCAAATTGAATGTTTTATGTTTTTAGAAGCTTGGGACACTTTGAAGGTAATTTTCGAGTCACGTGGTCCAGTGAGAAAAGCAGCCCTCTACAAACAGTTGCTTCGTATGGAAAAAGATTCCAACACTACGATGTCGCAGTATGTAACCGAATTTTCACAAAAAGCGGAACAACTTGAAGAAGCAGGTATTGTAATACCTAATGAGTTGCTGTCGATAATGTTGCTAGGCTCGTTACCCGCCGATTTTGAGAATTTCAGCATTGCAATAGAATCTCGTGACGACATACCTACGTTTGAAAATTTGAAGGTTAAATTAATGGAAGAGGAGGCAAGACAAACCGACCGCGTCCAAAACACAAAGTTGAGTTCCGCGTTATTTACAAAAGAACGCACCGCTAAATCGCAAAAGTGTTATAAAAATTCAAGAAATCAAAAACAGAAACACGAAACGCGAAAATTTAAAGGAAAATGTTTCAATTGTAACAAAATTGGTCACATGAGTATAAATTGTAGGTCAAGGTCAAATCAAAATGAACAAAACAACGTAAGTGATGTATTGACGACGATTGCATGTAACACCGAGCTTGTTGACAAATCGAAATCATGGTATCTCGACAGCGGCGCGACCAGGCATATGTGCAATAATAAACAAAGTTTCGCAGCATTGGACGAAGGTGAACAATTGAGAGTTTACACCGCCGCGAAAAATTTTGTAAACTCACACGGTAACGGTGATGTGCGTTTAACCGCGAAAATAAAAGCGAACGAAACGAACCCGGTAAAATTACAAAATGCCATGTACGTTCCGGATCTTCGTAACAATCTTGTTTCAGTGGCGAGTATTACGGACAACGGGTATAAAGTGACATTCGATAAACACCGTGCGACGGTACGTAGACAAAACGGTATGATAGCGTTGACCGCGACGAGACGTGATCGCTTATACATTGTGGATGAAAAATCGGAACGCGTAGCACAAGCGAGCGATTACAACGATAATTTGCTTCGATGGCATCAGCGTTATGGACATTTAAACGTCAACGATTTAAAGAAATTAGCAAACAATAATATGGTTACAGGCATGAACCTTGGAGCAACGACAGGCGAAATCAATTGCGAGGTCTGTGCAAGATGCAAGATTCATGTTCAGCCGTTCAAGACGTCTACTAATCGTGAGCAGGTCGTTTTAGGATTGGTGCACTCGGACATTTGCGGCCCGATGAAGACGCAATCACTTGGTGGAGCTAAGTATTTCGTAACTTTTATAGATGACTGTTCTAGGTATATGGAAACTGTAATGTTACGTAATCGTTCAGATGTTTTTCAAGCTTTTATAAATTATAAACGAAAAGTAGAAAAGCAGACGGGTCAGCGAATAAAGAAACTTCGGACGGACAACGGCAAGGAGTATTTATCAAATAATTTCAAGAACTTTCTTGAAAAAGAAGGGATCATCCATCATCTCAGTGTTGAATATACTTCCCAGCAGAATGGTGTTGCCGAACTAGCTAATCGTACACTAAACGAGATGGCTAGTTGTCTCATGTTACAAGCAAATTAGCCAGATTCGTTATGGGCCGAAGCAGTCAATACGGCGACCTATCTACGTAATAGGAGTGCAACAAAATGTCTTGAGGGGTTAACTCCAATTGAAGCATGGACGCAGAAGAAGCCATACGTAGGGTTCTTCCGATCTATAGGCAGCAAAGTCATTGCACGCAACAAGGGTCAAAGAAAAAGTAAGTTTCAACCAAAAGGTGATGAGTACATTTTGGTGGGATATTCCAGTGAGTCGAAAGCGTATCGGCTCTGGAAACCAGGAACCAAGTCTGTCATTAAAGCACGAAATGTCAAGTTTTTTGAAACTGTCAAAAATCCAGTGTCATTATGGCCGATGGACAACTTAGGAACAACCTGGTCAGACAAAAGAAATCAAGATATTCAGAAAGACAGTGTTAAGAGTGACACAGATGAAGATTCTGAAGGTCAATCCGATGACGAAGTCGAAGATATTGGGGACAATGAGATTGGTGAAATATCCAAATCCAACAATCAAACAACCAATGTATCACACCGAGCACCTGGACGCCCGAAAGTGGCGAGAACTGGAAAACCGGATCGACCAAGAAAAATATACAATACAGTAAAAGTGAGCTCAGACCCTCAGTCAGCATCTCAAGCTTTGGGTCGGAGCGATAAAGATCAATAGTTAACCGCCATGCAAAAGGAGTACGACACGTTACAAGAAAATCAAACGTGGATTCTTGTTCCGAGGCCAAATAACAAAAAGATTCTATCAAACAGATGGGTATTTAAGACAAAAGTTAACCAGCAAGGCGAAATCGAGAAATATAAAGCAAGACTCGTTGCACGGGGACACACTCAAAAACAAGGAATTGATTACTACGAAACGTTTGCACCCGTGGCAAGATATGAAACGATTCGCACATTACTTGCTGCAGCTGTTAACGAAGTGATGTATGTGCATCAAATGGATGTAGTCGCAGCTTATGTTCAAGGAGAACTTTACGATGAAGTCTACATGCAGCAGCCCGAGATGTTTGAAGTATATGATCAAGAAGACAAGGTATGCAAATTATTAAAATCACTTTACGGATTAAAACAGTCTGGCCGAGAGTGGTACAGGAAGCTTGATGCATATCTTACCGATAACGGTGGTGTTCGTACTGCAGCCGATCCCTGTGTTTATGTGTTCGGCGAAAACGAAAATCGAGTGATTATAATAATTTATGTTGATGATCTAATACTGGCATCAAAAGATATCAGATCACTAGATTTTATTAAATCAAAATTGAGTTCGGCATTCAAGATGGTATGACTGAACTAGTTTAAATACGTAGATGAACTTTAATTAGTTTCTACCGCACATGTCGATAGAGGGAGTGTTAGAATATGAAATCGCGCATGTGTTGTTACCGGATACTAATTTACCTTAATATAGTTTGTAGTGTGCTATGACTGCAAATTGAATGTCGTTGTGTTTTATGTTTTTATGTTGAACGTTGTACGTCGTATTTTTGTGTGTAAACTATTGTCAATATAATTAATAATTTATATTAATTCACTTAATTTGTAAATCACTATTACTTAAATAAAACGTATTCTGTCACTAGTAAAAATAAATATACAATGTTTTACTAGTAAAAATAAATATACAATGTTTTACTAGTAAAAATAAATATACAATGTTTTACTAGTAAAAATAAATATACAATGTTTTACTAGTAAAAATAAATATACAATGTTTTACTAGTAAAAATAAATATACAATGTTTTACTAGTAAAAATAAATATACAATGTTTTACTAGTAAAAAGAAATATACAATGTTTTACTAGTAAAAAAAAATATACAATTTTTTACTAGTAAAAATAAATATACAATGTTTTACTAGTAAAAATAAATATACAATGTTTTACTAGTAAAAAAAAATATACAATATTTTACTAGTAAAAAAAATATACAATATTTTACTAGTAAAAAAAAAATATACAATATTTTACTAGTAAAAAAAAAAATACAATGTTTTACTAGTAAAAATAAATATACAATGTTTTACTAGTAAAAATAAATATACAATGTTTTACTAGTAAAAATAAATATACAATGTTTTACAAGTAAAAAAAAATATACAATGTTTTACTAGTAAAAATAAATATACAATGTTTTACTAGTAAAAATAAATATACAATGTTTTACTAGTAAAAATAAATATACAATGTTTTACTAGTAAAAATAAATATACAATGTTTTACTAGTAAAAATAAATATACAATGTTTTACTAGTAAAAATAAATATACAATGTTTTACCAATAAAAATAAATATACAATGTTTTACTAGTAAAAAAAAATATACAATGTTTTACTAGTAATAATAAATATACAATGTTTTACTAGTAAAAATAAATATACAATGTTTTACTAGTAAAAATAAATATACAATGTTTTACTAGTAAAAATAAATATACAATGTTTTACTAGTAAAAATAAATATACAATGTTTTACTAGTAAAAATAAATATACAATGTTTTACTAGTAAAAATAAATATACAATGTTTTACTAGTAAAAATAAATATACAATGTTTTACTAGTAAAAATAAATATACAATGTTTTACTAGTAAAAATAAATATACAACGTTTTACTAGTAAAAATAAATATACAATGTTTTACTAGTAAAAAAAAATATACAATATTTTACTAGTAAAAAAAAATATACAATGTTTTACTAGTAAAAAAAAATATACAATGTTTTACTAGTAAAAAAAAATATACAATGTTTTACTAGTGAAAATAAATATACAATGTTTTACTAGTAAAAAAAATAACAATGTTTTACTAGTAAAAATAAATATACAATGTTTTACTAGTAAAAATAAATATACAATGTTTTACTAGTAAAAATAAATATACAATGTTTTACTAGTAAAAATAAATATACAATGTTTTACTAGTAAAAATAAATATACAATGTTTTACTAGTAAAATAAATATACAATGTTTTACTAGTAAAAATAAATATACAATGTTTTACTAGTAAAAATAAATATACAATGTTTTACTAGTAAAAATAAATATACAATGTTTTACTAGTAAAAATAAATATACAATGTTTTACTAGTAAAAATAAATATACAATGTTTTACTAGTAAAAATAAATATACAATGTTTTACTAGTAAAAATAAATATACAATGTTTTACTAGTAAAAATAAATATACAATGTTTTACTAGTAAAAATAAATATACAATGTTTTACTAGTAAAAAGAAATATACAATGTTTTACTAGTAAAAAAAAATATACAATTTTTTACTAGTAAAAATAAATATACAATGTTTTACTAGTAAAAATAAATATACAATGTTTTACTAGTAAAAAAAAATATACAATATTTTACTAGTAAAAAAAAATATACAATATTTTACTAGTAAAAAAAAAATATACAATATTTTACTAGTAAAAAAAAAAATACAATGTTTTACTAGTAAAAATAAATATACAATGTTTTACTAGTAAAAATAAATATACATACAATGTTTTACTAGTAAAAATAAATATACAATGTTTTACTAGTAAAAAAAAATATACAATGTTTTACTAGTAAAAATAAATATACAATGTTTTACTAGTAAAAATAAATATACAATGTTTTACTAGTAAAAATAAATATACAATGTTTTACTAGTAAAAATAAATATACAATGTTTTACTAGTAAAAATAAATATACAATGTTTTACTAGTAAAAATAAATATACAATGTTTTACTAGTAAAAATAAATATACAATGTTTTACTAGTAAAAAAAAATATACAATGTTTTACTAGTAATAATAAATATACAATGTTTTACTAGTAAAAATAAATATACAATGTTTTACTAGTAAAAATAAATATACAATGTTTTACTAGTAAAAATAAATATACAATGTTTTACTAGTAAAAATAAATATACAATGTTTTACTAGTAAAAATAAATATACAATGTTTTACTATTAAAAATAAATATACAATGTTTTACTAGTAAAAATAAATATACAATGTTTTACTAGTAAAAATAAATATACAATGTTTTACTAGTAAAAATAAATATACAACGTTTTACTAGTAAAAATAAATATACAATGTTTTACTAGTAAAAAAAAATATACAATATTTTACTAGTAAAAAAAAATATACAATGTTTTACTAGTAAAAAAAAATATACAATGTTTTACTAGTAAAAATAAATATACAATGTTTTACTAGTAAAAATAAATATACAATGTTTTACTAGTAAAAATAAATATACAATGTTTTACTAGTAAAAATAAATATACAATGTTTTACTAGTAAAATAAATATACAATGTTTTACTAGTAAAAATAAATATACAATGTTTTACTAGTAAAAATAAATATACAATGTTTTACTAGTAAAAATAAATATACAATATTTTACTAGTAAAAAAAAATATACAATATTTTACTAGTAAAAAAAAATATACAATATTTTACTAGTAAAAAAAAATATACAATGTTTTATAGTAAAAATAAATATACAATGTTTTACTAGTAAAAATAAATATACAATGTTTTACTAGTAAAAAAAAATATACAATGTTTTACTAGTAAAAATAAATATACAATATTTTACTAGTAAAAAAAAATATACAATATTTTACTAGTAAAAAAAAATATACAATGTTTTACTAGTAAAAAAAAAATATACAATGTTTTACTAGTAAAAATAAATATACAATGTTTTACTAGTGAAAATAAATATACAATGTTTTACTAGTAAAAAAAATATACAATGTTTTACTAGTAAAAATAAATATACAATGTTTTACTAGTAAAAATAAATATACAATGTTTTACTAGTAAAAATAAATATACAATGTTTTACTAGTAAAAATAAATATACAATGTTTTACTAGTAAAAATAAATATACAATGTTTTACTAGTAAAAATAAATATACAATGTTTTACTAGTAAAAATAAATATACAATGTTTTACTAGTAAAAATAAATATACAATGTTTTACTAGTAAAAATAAATATACAATGTTTAACTAGTAAAAATAAATATACAACGTTTTACTAGTAAAAATAAATATACAACGTTTTACTAGTAAAAATAAATATACAATATTTTACTAGTAAAAAAAAATATACAATATTGTACTAGTAAAAAAAAATATACAATGTTTTACTAGTAAAAATAAATATACAATGTTTTACTAGTAAAAATAAATATACAATGTTTTACTAGTAAAAATAAATATACAATGTTTTACTAGTAAAAATAAATATACAATGTTTTACTAGTAAAAATAAATATACAATGTTTTACTAGTAAAAATAAATATACAATGTTTTACTAGTAAAAATAAATATACAATGTTTTACTAGTAAAAATAAATATACAATGTTTTACTACTAAAAATAAATATACAATGTTTTACTAGTAAAAATAAATATACAATGTTTTACTAGTAAAAATAAATATACAATGTTTTACTAGTAAAAATAAATATACAATGTTTTACTAGTAAAAATAAATATACAATGTTTTACTAGTAAAAATAAATATACAATGTTTTACTAGTAAAAATAAATATACAATGTTTTACTATTAAAAATAAATATACAATGTTTTACTAGTAAAAATAAATATACAATGTTTTACTAGTAAAAATAAATATACAATGTTTTACTAGTAAAAATAAATATACAACGTTTTACTAGTAAAAATAAATATACAATGTTTTACTAGTAAAAAAAAATATACAATATTTTACTAGTAAAAAAAAATATACAATGTTTTACTAGTAAAAAAAAATATACAATGTTTTACTAGTAAAAATAAATATACAATGTTTTACTAGTGAAAATAAATATACAATGTTTTGCTAGTAAAAAAAATATACAATGTTTTACTAGTAAAAATAAATATACAATGTTTTACTAGTAAAAATAAATATACAATGTTTTACTAGTAAAAATAAATATACAATGTTTTACTAGTAAAATAAATATACAATGTTTTACTAGTAAAAATAAATATACAATGTTTTACTAGTAAAAATAAATATACAATGTTTTACTAGTAAAAATAAATATACAATATTTTACTAGTAAAAAAAAATATACAATATTTTACTAGTAAAAAAAAATATACAATATTTTACTAGTAAAAAAAAATATACAATGTTTTATAGTAAAAATAAATATACAATGTTTTACTAGTAAAAATAAATATACAATGTTTTACTAGTAAAAAAAAATATACAATGTTTTACTAGTAAAAATAAATATACAATGTTTTACTAGTAAAAATAAATATACAATGTTTTACTAGTAAAAATAAATATACAATGTTTTACTAATAAAAATAAATATACAATGTTTTACTAGTAAAAATAAATATACAATGTTTTACTAGTAAAAATAAATATACAATATTTTACTAGTAAAAAAAAATATACAATATTTTACTAGTAAAAAAAAATATACAATATTTTACTAGTAAAAAAAAATATACAATGTTTTACTAGTAAAAAAAAAATATACAATGTTTTACTAGTAAAAATAAATATACAATGTTTTACTAGTGAAAATAAATATACAATGTTTTACTAGTAAAAAAAATATACAATGTTTTACTAGTAAAAATAAATATACAATGTTTTACTAGTAAAAATAAATATACAATGTTTTACTAGTAAAAATAAATATACAATGTTTTACTAGTAAAAATAAATATACAATGTTTTACTAGTAAAAATAAATATACAATGTTTTACTAGTAAAAATAAATATACAATGTTTTACTAGTAAAAATAAATATACAATGTTTTACTAGTAAAAATAAATATACAATGTTTTACTAGTAAAAATAAATATACAATGTTTTACTAGTAAAAATAAATATACAACGTTTTACTAGTAAAAATAAATATACAACGTTTTACTAGTAAAAATAAATATACAATATTTTACTAGTAAAAAAAAATATACAATATTGTACTAGTAAAAAAAAATATACAATGTTTTACTAGTAAAAATAAATATACAATGTTTTACTAGTAAAAATAAATATACAATGTTTTACTAGTAAAAATAAATATACAATATTTTACTAGTAAAAAAAAATATACAATGTTTTACTAGTAAAAATAAATATACAATGTTTTACTAGTAAAAATAAATATACAAAGTTTTACTAGGAAAAATAAATATACAATGTTTTACTAGTAAAAATAAATATACAATGTTTTACTAGTAAAAATAAATATACAATGTTTTACTAGTAAAAAAAAATATACAATGTTTTACTAGTAAAAAAAATATACAATGTTTTACTAGTAAAAATAAATATACAATGTTTTACTAGTAAAAATAAATATACAATGTTTTACTAGTAAAAATAAATATACAATGTTTTACTAGTAAAAATAAATATACAATGTTTTACTAGTAAAAATAAATATACAATGTTTTACTAGTAAAATAAATATACAATGTTTTACTAGTAAAAATAAATATACAATGTTTTACTAGTAAAAATAAATATACAATGTTTTACTAGTAAAAATAAATATACAATATTTTACTAGTAAAAAAAAATATACAATATTTTACTAGTAAAAAAAAATATACAATATTTTACTAGTAAAAAAAAATATACAATGTTTTATAGTAAAAATAAATATACAATGTTTTACTAGTAAAAATAAATATACAATGTTTTACTAGTAAAAAAAAATATACAATGTTTTACTAGTAAAAATAAATATACAATGTTTTACTAGTAAAAATAAATATACAATGTTTTACTAGTAAAAATAAATATACAATGTTTTACTAATAAAAATAAATATACAATGTTTTACTAGTAAAAATAAATATACAATGTTTTACTAGTAAAAATAAATATACAATATTTTACTAGTAAAAAAAAATATACAATATTTTACTAGTTAAAAAAAATATACAATATTTTACTAGTAAAAAAAAAATACAATGTTTTACTAGTAAAAAAAAATATACAATGTTTTACTAGTAAAAATAAATATACAATGTTTTACTAGTGAAAATAAATATACAATGTTTTACTAGTAAAAAAAATATACAATGTTTTACTAGTAAAAATAAATATACAATGTTATACTAGTAAAAATAAATATACAATGTTTTACTAGTAAAAATAAATATACAATGTTTTACTAGTAAAAATAAATATACAATGTTTTACTAGTAAAAATAAATATACAATGTTTTACTAGTAAAAATAAATATACAATGTTTTACTACTAAAAATAAATATACAATGTTTTACTAGTAAAAATAAATATACAATGTTTTACTAGTAAAAAAAAATATACAATGTTTTACTAGTAAAAAAAATATACAATGTTTTACTAGTAAAAATAAATATACAATGTTTTACTAGTAAAAATAAATATACAATGTTTTACTAGTAAAAATAAATATACAATGTTTTACTAGTAAAAATAAATATACAATGTTTTACTAGTAAAAAGAAATATACAATGTTTTACTAGTAAAAAAAAATATACAATTTTTTACTAGTAAAAATAAATATACAATGTTTTACTAGTAAAAATAAATATACAATGTTTTACTAGTAAAAAAAAATATACAATATTTTACTAGTAAAAAACATATACAATATTTTACTAGTAAAAAAAAAATATACAATATTTTACTAGTAAAAAAAAAAATACAATGTTTTACTAGTAAAAATAAATATACAATGTTTTACTAGTAAAAATAAATATACAATGTTTTACTAGTAAAAATAAATATACAATGTTTTACAAGTAAAAAAAAATATACAATGTTTTACTAGTAAAAATAAATATACAATGTTTTACTAGTAAAATAAATATACAATGTTTTACTAGTAAAAATAAATATACAATGTTTTACTAGTAAAAATAAATATACAATGTTTTACTAGTAAAAATAAATATACAATGTTTTACTAGTAAAAATAAATATACAATGTTTTACCAATAAAAATAAATATACAATGTTTTACTAGTAAAAAAAAATATACAATGTTTTACTAGTAATAATAAATATACAATGTTTTACTAGTAAAAATAAATATACAATGTTTTACTAGTAAAAATAAATATACAATGTTTTACTAGTAAAAATAAATATACAATGTTTTACTAGTAAAAATAAATATACAATGTTTTACTAGTAAAAATAAATATACAATGTTTTACTAGTAAAAATAAATATACAATGTTTTACTAGTAAAAATAAATATACAATGTTTTACTAGTAAAAATAAATATACAATGTTTTACTAGTAAAAATAAATATACAACGTTTTACTAGTAAAAATAAATATAAAATGTTTTACTAGTAAAAAAAAATATACAATATTTTACTAGTAAAAAAAAATATACAATGTTTTACTAGTAAAAAAAAATATACAATGTTTTACTAGTAAAAAAAAATATACAATGTTTTACTAGTGAAAATAAATATACAATGTTTTACTAGTAAAAAAAATATACAATGTTTTACTAGTAAAAATAAATATACAATGTTTTACTAGTAAAAATAAATATACAATGTTTTACTAGTAAAAATAAATATACAATGTTTTACTAGTAAAAATAAATATACAATGTTTTACTAGTAAAAATAAATATACAATGTTTTACTAGTAAAATAAATATACAATGTTTTACTAGTAAAAATAAATATACAATGTTTTACTAGTAAAAATAAATATACAATGTTTTACTAGTAAAAATAAATATACAATGTTTTACTAGTAAAAATAAATATACAATGTTTTACTAGTAAAAATAAATATACAATGTTTTACTAGTAAAAATAAATATACAATGTTTTACTAGTAAAAATAAATATACAATGTTTTACTAGTAAAAATAAATATACAATGTTTTACTAGTAAAAATAAATATACAATGTTTTACTAGTAAAAAGAAATATACAATGTTTTACTAGTAAAAAAAAATATACAATTTTTTACTAGTAAAAATAAATATACAATGTTTTACTAGTAAAAATAAATATACAATGTTTTACTAGTAAAAAAAAATATACAATATTTTACTAGTAAAAAAAAATATACAATATTTTACTAGTAAAAAAAAAATATACAATATTTTACTAGTAAAAAAAAAAATACAATGTTTTACTAGTAAAAATAAATATACAATGTTTTACTAGTAAAAATAAATATACATACAATGTTTTACTAGTAAAAATAAATATACAATGTTTTACTAGTAAAAAAAAATATACAATGTTTTACTAGTAAAAATAAATATACAATGTTTTACTAGTAAAAATAAATATACAATGTTTTACTAGTAAAAATAAATATACAATGTTTTACTAGTAAAAATAAATATACAATGTTTTACTAGTAAAAATAAATATACAATGTTTTACTAGTAAAAATAAATATACAATGTTTTACTAGTAAAAATAAATATACAATGTTTTACTAGTAAAAAAAAATATACAATGTTTTACTAGTAATAATAAATATACAATGTTTTACTAGTAAAAATAAATATACAATGTTTTACTAGTAAAAATAAATATACAATGTTTTACTAGTAAAAATAAATATACAATGTTTTACTAGTAAAAATAAATATACAATGTTTTACTAGTAAAAATAAATATACAATGTTTTACTATTAAAAATAAATATACAATGTTTTACTAGTAAAAATAAATATACAATGTTTTACTAGTAAAAATAAATATACAATGTTTTACTAGTAAAAATAAATATACAACGTTTTACTAGTAAAAATAAATATACAATGTTTTACTAGTAAAAAAAAATATACAATATTTTACTAGTAAAAAAAAATATACAATGTTTTACTAGTAAAAAAAAATATACAATGTTTTACTAGTAAAAATAAATATACAATGTTTTACTAGTAAAAATAAATATACAATGTTTTACTAGTAAAAATAAATATACAATGTTTTACTAGTAAAAATAAATATACAATGTTTTACTAGTAAAATAAATATACAATGTTTTACTAGTAAAAATAAATATACAATGTTTTACTAGTAAAAATAAATATACAATGTTTTACTAGTTAAAAATAAATATACAATATTTTACTAGTAAAAAAAAATATACAATATTTTACTAGTAAAAAAAAATATACAATATTTTACTAGTAAAAAAAAATATACAATGTTTTATAGTAAAAATAAATATACAATGTTTTACTAGTAAAAATAAATATACAATGTTTTACTAGTAAAAAAAAATATACAATGTTTTACTAGTAAAAATAAATATACAATGTTTTACTAGTAAAAATAAATATACAATGTTTTACTAGTAAAAATAAATATACAATGTTTTACTAATAAAAATAAATATACAATGTTTTACTAGTAAAAATAAATATACAATGTTTTACTAGTAAAAATAAATATACAATATTTTACTAGTAAAAAAAAATATACAATATTTTACTAGTAAAAAAAAATATACAATATTTTACTAGTAAAAAAAAATATACAATGTTTTACTAGTAAAAAAAAAATATACAATGTTTTACTAGTAAAAATAAATATACAATGTTTTACTAGTGAAAATAAATATACAATGTTTTACTAGTAAAAAAAATATACAATGTTTTACTAGTAAAAATAAATATACAATGTTTTACTAGTAAAAATAAATATACAATGTTTTACTAGTAAAAATAAATATACAATGTTTTACTAGTAAAAATAAATATACAATGTTTTACTAGTAAAAATAAATATACAATGTTTTACTAGTAAAAATAAATATACAATGTTTTACTAGTAAAAATAAATATACAATGTTTTACTAGTAAAAATAAATATACAATGTTTTACTAGTAAAAATAAATATACAATGTTTAACTAGTAAAAATAAATATACAACGTTTTACTAGTAAAAATAAATATACAACGTTTTACTAGTAAAAATAAATATACAATATTTACTAGTAAAAAAAAATATACAATATTGTACTAGTAAAAAAAAATATACAATGTTTTACTAGTAAAAATAAATATACAATGTTTTACTAGTAAAAATAAATATACAATGTTTTACTAGTAAAAATAAATATACAATGTTTTACTAGTAAAAATAAATATACAATGTTTTACTAGTAAAAATAAATATACAATGTTTTACTAGTAAAAATAAATATACAATGTTTACTAGTAAAAATAAATATACAATGTTTTACTAGTAAAAATAAATATACAATGTTTTACTACTAAAAATAAATATACAATGTTTTACTAGTAAAAATAAATATACAATGTTTTACTAGTAAAAATAAATATACAATGTTTTACTAGTAAAAATAAATATACAATGTTTTACTAGTAAAAATAAATATACAATGTTTTACTAGTAAAAATAAATATACAATGTTTTACTAGTAAAAATAAATATACAATGTTTTACTATTAAAAATAAATATACAATGTTTTACTAGTAAAAATAAATATACAATGTTTTACTAGTAAAAATAAATATACAATGTTTTACTAGTAAAAATAAATATACAACGTTTTACTAGTAAAAATAAATATACAATGTTTTACTAGTAAAAAAAAATATACAATATTTTACTAGTAAAAAAAAATATACAATGTTTTACTAGTAAAAAAAAATATACAATGTTTTACTAGTAAAAATAAATATACAATGTTTTACTAGTGAAAATAAATATACAATGTTTTGCTAGTAAAAAAAATATACAATGTTTTACTAGTAAAAATAAATATACAATGTTTTACTAGTAAAAATAAATATACAATGTTTTACTAGTAAAAATAAATATACAATGTTTTACTAGTAAAAATAAATATACAATGTTTTACTAGTAAAAATAAATATACAATGTTTTACTAGTAAAATAAATATACAATGTTTTACTAGTAAAAATAAATATACAATCTTTTACTAGTAAAAATAAATATACAATGTTTTACTAGTAAAAATAAATATACAATATTTTACTAGTAAAAAAAAATATACAATATTTTACTAGTAAAAAAAAATATACAATATTTTACTAGTAAAAAAAAATATACAATGTTTTATAGTAAAAATAAATATACAATGTTTTACTAGTAAAAATAAATATACAATGTTTTACTAGTAAAAAAAAATATACAATGTTTTACTAGTAAAAATAAATATACAATGTTTTACTAGTAAAAATAAATATACAATGTTTTACTAGTAAAAATAAATATACAATGTTTTACTAATAAAAATAAATATACAATGTTTTACTAGTAAAAATAAATATACAATGTTTTACTAGTAAAAATAAATATACAATATTTTACTAGTAAAAAAAAATATACAATATTTTACTAGTAAAAAAAAATATACAATATTTTACTAGTAAAAAAAAATATACAATGTTTTACTAGTAAAAAAAAAATATACAATGTTTTACTAGTAAAAATAAATATACAATGTTTTACTAGTGAAAATAAATATACAATGTTTTACTAGTAAAAAAAATATACAATGTTTTACTAGTAAAAATAAATATACAATGTTTTACTAGTAAAAATAAATATACAATGTTTTACTAGTAAAAATAAATATACAATGTTTTACTAGTAAAAATAAATATACAATGTTTTACTAGTAAAAATAAATATACAATGTTTTACTAGTAAAAATAAATATACAATGTTTTACTAGTAAAAATAAATATACAATGTTTTACTAGTAAAAATAAATATACAATGTTTTACTAGTAAAAATAAATATACAATGTTTTACTAGTAAAAATAAATATACAACGTTTTACTAGTAAAAATAAATATACAACGTTTTACTAGTAAAAATAAATATACAATATTTTACTAGTAAAAAAAAATATACAATATTGTACTAGTAAAAAAAAATATACAATGTTTTACTAGTAAAAATAAATATACAATGTTTTACTAGTAAAAATAAATATACAATGTTTTACTAGTAAAAATAAATATACAATATTTTACTAGTAAAAAAAAATATACAATGTTTTACTAGTAAAAATAAATATACAATGTTTTACTAGTAAAAATAAATATACAAAGTTTTACTAGGAAAAATAAATATACAATGTTTTACTAGTAAAAATAAATATACAATGTTTTACTAGTAAAAATAAATATACAATGTTTTACTAGTAAAAAAAAATATACAATGTTTTACTAGTAAAAAAAATATACAATGTTTTACTAGTAAAAATAAATATACAATGTTTTACTAGTAAAAATAAATATACAATGTTTTACTAGTAAAAATAAATATACAATGTTTTACTAGTAAAAATAAATATACAATGTTTTACTAGTAAAAATAAATATACAATGTTTTACTAGTAAAATAAATATACAATGTTTTACTAGTAAAAATAAATATACAATGTTTTACTAGTAAAAATAAATATACAATGTTTTACTAGTAAAAATAAATATACAATATTTTACTAGTAAAAAAAAATATACAATATTTTACTAGTAAAAAAAAATATACAATATTTTACTAGTAAAAAAAAATATACAATGTTTTATAGTAAAAATAAATATACAATGTTTTACTAGTAAAAATAAATATACAATGTTTTACTAGTAAAAAAAAATATACAATGTTTTACTAGTAAAAATAAATATACAATGTTTTACTAGTAAAAATAAATATACAATGTTTTACTAGTAAAAATAAATATACAATGTTTTACTAATAAAAATAAATATACAATGTTTTACTAGTAAAAATAAATATACAATGTTTTACTAGTAAAAATAAATATACAATATTTTACTAGTAAAAAAAAATATACAATATTTTACTAGTAAAAAAAAATATACAATATTTTACTAGTAAAAAAAAATACAATGTTTTACTAGTAAAAAAAAATATACAATGTTTTACTAGTAAAAATAAATATACAATGTTTTACTAGTGAAAATAAATATACAATGTTTTACTAGTAAAAAAAATATACAATGTTTTACTAGTAAAAATAAATATACAATGTTATACTAGTAAAAATAAATATACAATGTTTTACTAGTAAAAATAAATATACAATGTTTTACTAGTAAAAATAAATATACAATGTTTTACTAGTAAAAATAAATATACAATGTTTTACTAGTAAAAATAAATATACAATGTTTTACTACTAAAAATAAATATACAATGTTTTACTAGTAAAAATAAATATACAATGTTTTACTAGTAAAAAAAAATATACAATGTTTTACTAGTAAAAAAAATATACAATGTTTTACTAGTAAAAATAAATATACAATGTTTTACTAGTAAAAATAAATATACAATGTTTTACTAGTAAAAATAAATATACAATGTTTTACTAGTAAAAATAAATATACAATGTTTTACTAGTAAAAATAAATATACAATGTTTTACTAGTAAAATAAATATACAATGTTTTACTAGTAAAAATAAATATACAATGTTTTACTAGTAAAAATAAATATACAATGTTTTACTAGTAAAAATAAATATACAATATTTTACTAGTAAAAAAAAATATACAATATTTTACTAGTAAAAAAAAATATACAATATTTTACTAGTAAAAAAAAATATACAATGTTTTATAGTAAAAATAAATATACAATGTTTTACTAGTAAAAATAAATATACAATGTTTTACTAGTAAAAAAAAATATACAATGTTTTACTAGTAAAAATAAATATACAATGTTTTACTAGTAAAAATAAATATACAATGTTTTACTAGTAAAAATAAATATACAATGTTTTACTAATAAAAATAAATATACAATGTTTTACTAGTAAAAATAAATATACAATGTTTTACTAGTAAAAATAAATATACAATATTTTACTAGTAAAAAAAAATATACAATATTTTACTAGTAAAAAAAAAATATACAATATTTTACTAGTAAAGAAAAAATACAATGTTTTACTAGTAAAAAAAAATATACAATGTTTTACTAGTAAAAATAAATATACAATGTTTTACTAGTGAAAATAAATATACAATGTTTTACTAGTAAAAAAAATATACAATGTTTTACTAGTAAAAATAAATATACAATGTTTTACTAGTAAAAATAAATATACAATGTTTTACTAGTAAAAATAAATATACAATGTTTTACTAGTAAAAATAAATATACAATGTTTTACTAGTAAAAATAAATATACAATGTTTTACTAGTAAAAATAAATATACAATGTTTTACTACTAAAAATAAATATACAATGTTTTACTAGTAAAAATAAATATACAATGTTTTACTAGTAAAAATAAATATACAATGTTTTACTAGTAAAAATAAATATACAACGTTTTACTAGTAAAAATAAATATACAACGTTTTACTAGTAAAAATAAATATACAATATTTTACTAGTAAAAAAAAATATACAATATTGTACTAGTAAAAAAAAATATACAATGTTTTACTAGTAAAAATAAATATACAATGTTTTACTAGTAAAAATAAATATACAATGTTTTACTAGTAAAAATAAATATACAATATTTTACTAGTAAAAAAAAATATACAATGTTTTACTAGTAAAAATAAATATACAATGTTTTACTAGTAAAAATAAATATACAATGTTTTACTAGTAATAATAAATATACAATGTTTTACTAGTAAAAATAAATATACAATGTTTTACTAGTAAAAATAAATATACAATGTTTTACTAGTAAAAAAAAATATACAATGTTTTACTAGTAAAAATAAATATACAATGTTTTACTAGTAAAAATAAATATACAATGTTTTACTAGTAAAAATAAATATACAATGTTTTACTAGTAAAAATAAATATACAATGTTTTACTAGTAAAAATAAATATACAATGTTTTACTAGTAAAAATAAATATACAATGTTTTACTAGTAAAAATAAATATACAATGTTTTACTAGTAAAAATAAATATACAATGTTTTACTAGTAAAAATAAATATACAATGTTTTACTAGTAAAAATAAATATACAATATTTTACTAGTAAAAAAAAATATACAATATTTTACTAGTAAAAAAAAATATACAATGTTTTACTAGTAAAAATAAATATACAATGTTTTACTAGTAAAAATAAATATACAATGTTTTACTAGTAAAAATAAATATACAATGTTTTACTAGTAAAAATAAATATACAATGTTTTACTAGTAAAAATAAATATACAATGTTTTACTAGTAAAAATAAATATACAATGTTTTACTAGTAAAAAAAAATATACAATGTTTTACTAGTAAAAATAAATATACGATGTTTTACTAGTAAAAATAAATATACAATGTTTTACTAGTAAAAATAAATATACAATGTTTTACTAGTAAAAATAAATATACAATGTTTTACTAGTAAAAATAAATATACAATGTTTTACTAGTAAAAATAAATATACAATGTTTTACTAGTAAAAATAAATATACAATGTTTTACTAGTAAAAATAAATATACAATGTTTTTCTAGTAAAAATAAATATACAATGTTTTACTAGTAAAAATAAATATACAATATTTTACTAGTAAAAAAAAATATACAATATTTTACTAGTAAAAAAAAATATACAATATTTTACTAGTAAAAAAAAATATACAATGTTTTATAGTAAAAATAAATATACAATGTTTTACTAGTAAAAATAAATATACAATGTTTTACTAGTAAAAAAAAATATACAATGTTTTACTAGTAAAAATAAATATACAATGTTTTACTAGTAAAAATTAATATACAATGTTTTACTAGTAAAAATAAATATACAATGTTTTAGTAATAAAAATAAATATACAATGTTTTACTAGTAAAAATAAATATACAATGTTTTACTAGTAAAAATAAATATACAATATTTTACTAGTAAAAAAAAATATACAATATTTTACTAGTAAAAAAAAATATACAATATTTTACTAGTAAAAAAAAATATACAATGTTTTACTAGTAAAAAAAAAATATACAATGTTTTACTAGTAAAAATAAATATACAATGTTTTACTAGTGAAAATAAATATACAATGTTTTACTAGTAAAAAAAATATACAATGTTTTACTAGTAAAAATAAATATACAATGTTTTACTAGTAAAAATAAATATACAATGTTTTACTAGTAAAAATAAATATACAATGTTTTACTAGTAAAAATAAATATACAATGTTTTACTAGTAAAAATAAATATACAATGTTTTACTAGTAAAAATTAATATACAATGTTTTACTAGTAAAAATAAATATACAATGTTTTACTAGTAAAAATAAATATACAATGTTTTACTAGTAAAAATAAATATACAATGTTTTACTAGTAAAAATAAATATACAACGTTTTACTAGTAAAAATAAATATACAACGTTTTACTAGTAAAAATAAATATACAATATTTTACTAGTAAAAAAAAATATACAATATTGTACTAGTAAAAAAAAATATACAATGTTTTACTAGTAAAAATAAATATACAATGTTTTACTAGTAAAAATAAATATACAATGTTTTACTAGTAAAAATAAATATACAATATTTTACTAGTAAAAAAAAAAATACAATGTTTTACTAGTAAAAATAAATATACAATGTTTTACTAGTATAAATAAATATACAATGTTTTACTAGTAAAAATAAATATACAATGTTTTACTAGTAAAAATAAATATACAATGTTTTACTAGTAAAAATAAATATACAATGTTTTACTAGTAAAAAAAAATATACAATGTTTTACTAGTAAAAAAAATATACAATGTTTTACTAGTAAAAATAAATATACAATGTTTTACTAGTAAAAATAAATATACAATGTTTTACTAGTAAAAATAAATATACAATGTTTTACTAGTAAAAATAAATATACAATGTTTTACTAGTAAAAATAAATATACAATGTTTTACTAGTAAAATAAATATACAATGTTTTACTAGTAAAAATAAATATACAATGTTTTACTAGTAAAAATAAATATACAATGTTTTACTAGTAAAAATAAATATACAATATTTTACTAGTAAAAAAAAATATACAATATTTTACTAGTAAAAAAAAATATACAATATTTTACTAGTAAAAAAAAATATACAATGTTTTATAGTAAAAATAAATATACAATGTTTTACTAGTAAAAATAAATATACAATGTTTTACTAGTAAAAAAAAATATACAATGTTTTACTAGTAAAAATAAATATACAATGTTTTACTAGTAAAAATAAATATACAATGTTTTACTAGTAAAAATAAATATACAATGTTTTACTAATAAAAATAAATATACAATGTTTTACTAGTAAAAATAAATATACAATGTTTTACTAGTAAAAATAAATATACAATATTTTACTAGTAAAAAAAAATATGCAATATTTTACTAGTAAAAAAAAATATACAATATTTTACTAGTAAAAAAAAAATACAATGTTTTACTAGTAAAAAAAAATATACAATGTTTTACTAGTAAAAATAAATATACAATGTTTTACTAGTGAAAATAAATATACAATGTTTTACTAGTAAAAAAAATATACAATGTTTTACTAGTAAAAATAAATATACAATGTTTTACTAGTAAAAATAAATATACAATGTTTTACTAGTAAAAATAAATATACAATGTTTTACTAGTAAAAATAAATATACAATGTTTTACTAGTAAAAATAAATATACAATGTTTTACTAGTAAAAATAAATATACAATGTTTTACTACTAAAAATAAATATACAATGTTTTACTAGTAAAAATAAATATACAATGTTTTACTAGTAAAAATAAATATACAATGTTTTACTAGTAAAAATAAATATACAACGTTTTACTAGTAAAAATAAATATACAACGTTTTACTAGTAAAAATAAATATACAATATTTTACTAATAAAAAAAAATATACAATATTGTACTAGTAAAAAAAAATATACAATGTTTTACTAGTAAAAATAAATATACAATGTTTTACTAGTAAAAATAAATATACAATGTTTTACTAGTAAAAATAAATATACAATATTTTACTAGTAAAGAAAAATATACAATGTTTTACTAGTAAAAATAAATATACAATGTTTTACTAGTAAAAATAAATATACAATGTTTTACTAGTAAAAATAAATATACAATGTTTTACTAGTAAAAATAAATATACAATGTTTTACTAGTAAAAATAAATATACAATGTTTTACTAGTAAAAAAAAATATACAATGTTTTACTAGTAAAAATAAATATACAATGTTTTACTAGTAAAAATAAATATACAATGTTTTACTAGTAAAAATAAATATACAATGTTTTACTAGTAAAAAAAAATATACAATGTTTTACTAGTAAAAATAAATATACAATGTTTTACTAGTAAAAATAAATATACAATGTTTTACTAGTAAAAATAAATATACAATGTTTTACTAGTAAAAATAAATATACAATGTTTTACTAGTAAAAATAAATATACAATGTTTTACTAGTAAAAATAAATATACAATATTTTACTAGTAAAAAAAAATATACAATATTTTACTAGTAAAAAAAAATATACAATGTTTTACTAGTAAAAAAAAAAATACAATGTTTTACTAGTAAAAATAAATATACAATGTTTTACTAGTAAAAATAAATATACAATGTTTTACTAGTAAAAATAAATATACAATGTTTTACTAGTAAAAATAAATATACAATGTTTTACTAGTAAAAATAAATATACAATGTTTTACTAGTAAAAATAAATATACAATGTTTTACTAGTAAAAATAAATATACAATGTTTTACTAGTAAAAATAAATATACAATGTTTTACTAGTAAAAATAAATATACAATGTTTTACTAGTAAAAATAAATATACAATGTTTTACTAGTAAAAATAAATATACAATGTTTTACTAGTAAAAATAAATATACAATATTTTACTAGTAAAAAAAAATATACAATATTTTACTAGTAAAAAAAAATATACAATGTTTTACTAGTAAAAATAAATATACAATATTTTACTAATAAAAAAATATATACAATGTTTTACTAGTAAAAATAAATATACAATGGTTTACTAGTAAAAATAAATATACAATGTTTTAGTAGTAAAAAAATATACAATGTTAAACTAGTAAAATAAATATACAATGTTTTACTAGTAAAAATAAATATACAATGTTTTACTAGTAAAAATAAATATACAATGTTTTACTAGTAAAAATAAATATACAATGTTTTACTAGTAAAAATAAATATACAATGTTTTACTAGTAAAAATAAATATACAATGTTTTACTACTAAAAATAAATATACAATGTTTTACTAGTAAAAATAAATATACAATGTTTTACTAGTAAAAATAAATAGACAATGTTTTACTAGTAAAAATAAATATACAATGTTTTACTAGTAAAAATAAATATACAATGTTTTACTAGTAAAAATAAATATACAATATTTTACTAGTAAAAAAAAATATACAATATTTTACTAGTAAAAAAAAAATATACAATGTTTTACTAGTAAAAATAAATATACAATATTTTACTAGTAAAAAAAAATATACAATGTTTTACTAGTAAAAATAAATATACAATGTTTTACTAGTAAAAATAAATATACAATGTTTTACTAGTAAAAATAAATATACAATGTTTTACTAGTAAAAATAAATATACAATGTTTTACTAGTAAAATAAATATACAATGTTTTACTAGTAAAAATAAATATACAATGTTTTACTAGTAAAAATAAATATACAATGTTTTACTAGTAAAAATAAATATACAATATTTTACTAGTAAAAAAAAATATACAATATTTAACTAGTAAAAAAAAATATACAATATTTTACTAGTAAAAAAAAATATACAATGTTTTATAGTAAAAATAAATATACAATGTTTTACTAGTAAAAATAAATATACAATGTTTTACTAGTAAAAAAAAATATACAATGTTTTACTAGTAAAAAAAATATACAATGTTTTACTAGTAAAAATAAATATACAATGTTTTACTAGTAAAAATAAATATACAATGTTTTACTAGTAAAAATAAATATACAATGTTTTACTAATAAAAATAAATATACAATGTTTTACTAGTAAAAATAAATATACAATGTTTTACTAGTAAAAATAAATATACAATGTTTTACTAGTAAAAATAACTGGTCGTAGACTGTCATTGTCATGGACGGAGCTGCAAAATATATCAAAAAACGAGTTCCAATTAGCGATCTCACCAGAAAATTGAGGTAAATCCAATTTCGGAAGTTTTGCGTGCGTGTATGACTGTGACGACGTCTGCGATATGAATGCGGTGTTTGCAACGCTGGTATCCAGAGCCGGTTGCTCGTAGAATGGAGGTTGCGTGAATGCTGCTTGTATGACACGTACAGAATCCATGAAGTCATTATATTCAGCGTAAAGCTGATCCTGTTTGGTAGTGTTACTTGAATGGATCATGATTTGAGTGTGATGGTCTTCAAACTCACGAATGCGTTTCGGAAGCAACTTAAACTGGGAGCGTGCTTCTGTGACCTTTTGTGGATCTGCAGCCTGTGTGATTAGAGACTGTAGATTGTCTACAAACAGTTGACAAAACTTGCGGCGTACAGACGGAGCTAGTAACTCAGTCATGATGAGAATGTAATGCGAATTGCGGTTTGAATAAAATATAGAGATATAGATGCGTTGGCTTCGTATGAGCGTGCGATGCGAGTTGCGGTTTGAATAAAATATAGAAATATAGATGCGTTGGCTTCGTATGAGCGTGCGATGCGAGTTCTTGTTGAACTTGAATATATGCGTTTATAGTTTGAATGAGCGAGTGAGCGAGTTCTTGTTGAACTTGATCTGTGCGTTTGCTGCTGATGAGCGTGCGTTGCGAGTTCTTGTAGAACTTGAGATATGTGCGTTTGTATGCGTTAGCTGCTGATGAGCGAGTGATGCGTGTTCTAGGTGAACGTGAATGAGGCGGTTGCTGCTGATGAGCGAGTGATGCGAGTTCTAGATGAACGTGAATATGCGTTTGCTGCTGATGAGCAAATGATGCGAGTTCGAGTTGAACGTAGTATATATGCGTTTGCTGCTGATGAGCGAGTGAGGCGTGTTCGTGCTGAACGAGATGTATGCGGTTGCTGCTGACGAGCGAGTGAGGCGTGTTCGAGTTGAACGTAGTATATATGCGTTTGCTGCTGATGAGCGAATGTTGCGAGTTCTAGATGAACTTAGGATATGCGGTTGCTGCTGATGAGCGAATGATGCGAGTTCTTGTTGAACGTGAATATGCGATTACTGCTGATGAGCGAATGATGCGAGTTCTTGTTGAACGTGATAGAGGCGGTTGCTGCTGATGAGCGAATGAAGCGAGTTCGTGTTGAACGTAGTATATGAGCGTGCGAGGCGTGTTCGTGTTGAACGTAGTAGATGCGTTTGCTACTGATGAGCAAGTGATGCGAGTTCTAGATGAACGTGATTGCGTTTGCTGCAGATGAGCAAGTGATGCGAGTTCTAGATGAACGTGAATGCGTTTGCTGCAGATGAGCAAGTGAAGCGTGTTCTAGATGAACGTGATTAATGCGTTTGCTGCTGATGAGCAAGTGATACCAGTTCTTGTTGAACGTAGTATATGCGGTTGCTACTGATGAGCTAGTGATACCAGTTCTTGTTGAACGTAGTATTGCGTTGGCTGCTGATGAGCGAGTGAAGCGAGTTCTAGATGAACGTGAATATGCGTTTGCTGCTGATGAGCAAATGAGGCGAGTTCGTGTTGAACGTGAGCTGCGTTTGCTGCTGATGAGCAAGTGAGGCGTGTTCTGGTGAACGTGATTGCGTTTGCTGCAGATGAGCAAGTGATGCGAGTTCGAGTTGAACGTCATATATGCGTTAGCTGCTGATGAGCTAGTAATGCGAGTTGCTGATGTGCATTGTATGTGCACAGCGTGGCGACTGCGAAGCGAATTGCGTTTAGAATTTAATGATGCGTAGAGATAGCGTTTGATCTTGTTCAGAGCGCAAATGATCAATGCTGAAGACACGTCACGCGAGTTATGACTTGCCTAGCGGCTATCGAAGGTTCGAATGATGGTGCACACGTAGCGTAGGTTGTAACCTGCCCATTCGGTGCAAAGGTTCAAATGATGGGGCATACGTCAACAGGTTGTGACCTGCCCATCCAATGATCGTAGGTCCAAATGATGGGGCACACGTCACTAGGGTTGTGACCTGCCCATCTGGCGATCGTAGGTCCAAATGATGGGGCACACGTCACTAGGGTTGTGACCCGCCCATCCGGCTCGAAGGACCAAATGTTGGGACCCGGTGCTGGCTTGGCGACCACGAAACACTTGTTGTGTTTGTGGGCAAGTGCTCGAGTTCCTAAAAAAGGCGATGCGGCGTGTGTGCGGTGATGTAGCGAGCTAGTGGACTGTATTGCGGCGTAAATATGAAGTAAGCGTGCGTAACTTGCTGAATAGAACTAATAAATGATATGCAAGAGGATGGATAAGGATCAGAGACGATCTTCACCTATCCGAGCGATAGATAGGGCTTGTACAAGAAGTGGTAGCTCTAGGAAGAAATGAGGAAAGAGGTTGGCCCACAACTGAGGTATAGGAGTGCGGGACGGTAGGCGAGGTGAATTAAACCAATAACTTGTAGCAAGTCAAGTTTCAGCACAATTACTGCACGATTATAATGAATAATGTAAAAGCGACTTACGTTTATATAATGTAGTACAGATCCGTAATGAATATGCGGTTAGATACCTTACAATTCAGCGTACTATTGTGTAGTTACTGAGAGCGTTCAAGATGCGTGTACTTCAATTAACGTAAGCTTGGTGCTTCTGCGGTGCGTGTTTGGAGCTATGCGTGAATGTGTATCAATCGTCAAAACTTCAACGAGTGTTGAGCGAGAAGTAGTGTTAATAAGCTTCCAGAACAATTAATAAAGCACAAATAAAGAAAAGAATCTGCAACTAAAGCTGATAATAAATGTTGCAAACACAGAAATGCGAGCGTGAATGAGAGATGCGAGTGATGCGACAATAATGTAAGCAGAGTACATAAAATGCGGAATAATGATACTGCAAACGCATAGAATTGGAATAATTCTATGTGTAACAGGTATACAAGCGTTTGTAATTGTAAATAATAACATGTAAATCACAAAGAATAAAATATGTTGTACTTTCCTTAAATATTTGAAGGTTATTTCACCACGTGTTCGGTGAACCTTGCGGAAATGTGATATCTTGTAATTCACAATCAATTAATCACAATTAATAGTAGAAATGATATGCTTCTGCGTAATATGTGTAGAATAGCGAATAAAGAGAATCTAATTTTATATAGTAAATAGCGTGGTGCAAGCTAGCGAGATATTTCATGTGTGTTCGACAGAATCACATTACAAATCGTCCGTATAGCGAATAACGTAGCATAACTTGTATGTTTAGTACGAAGCGACACAGAAATATATAATACTTGCGGCGGATGATATTTGATGAGTTAAAATGTGCGTTCTTGTTCAAGAGCAATGCGTGGAGATGTTCACTCGTTCATGGCCGGAAACGGACTCTTTTGACTGCGTGCGAATGCAAAGCGAAACTAGTACTGAATGCGTGCGACTTACGAAGCGTGATAAGAATATGAAATGTGTTGCGATTTGTACGCGCTAGTGGCCAACAGATGGTACTACGGTCTTAACATGATAACGAAACTTGAACATTTAAGTCAGACATGTACATGTCAGCCACTTGCCAACAGATGGCAATGCCTGGTCTGAACAACTAGTAAAAATAAATATACAATGTTTTACTAGTAAAAATAAATATACAATGTTTTACTAGTAAAAATAAATATACAATGTTTTACTAGTAAAAATAAATATACAATGTTTTACTAGTAAAAATAAATATACAATATTTTACTAGTACAAATAAATATACAATGTTTTACTGGTAAAAATAAATATACAATGTTTTACTAGTAAAAATAAATATACAATGTTTTACTAGTAAAAATAAATATACAATGTTTTACTAGTAAAAATAAATATACAATGTTTTACTAGTAAAAATAAATATACAATGTTTTACTAGTAAAAATAAATATACAATGTTTTACTAGTAAAAATAAATATACAATGTTTTACTAGTAAAAATAAATATACAATATTTTACTAGTAAAAATAAATATACAATGTTTTACTAGTAAAAATAAATATACAATGTTTTACTAGTAAAAATAAATATACAATGTTTTACTAGTAAAAATAAATATACAATGTTTTACTAGTAAAAAAAAATATACAATGTTTTACTAGTAAAAATAAATATACAATGTTTTACTAGGAAAAAATAACTATGCAATGTTTTACTAGTAAAAATAAATATACAATGTTTTACTAGTAAAAATAAATATACAATGTTTTACTAGTAAAAATAAATATACAATGTTTTACTAGTAAAAATAAATATACAATGTTTTAGTAGTAAAAATAAATATACAATATTTTACTAGTAAAAAAAAATACAATGTTTTACTAGTAAAAATAAATATACAATGTTTTACCAGTAAAAATAAATATACATTGTTTTACTAGTAAAAATAAATATACAATGTTTTACTAGTAAAAATAAATATACAATGTTTTACTAGTAAAAATAAATATACAATGTTTTACTAGTAAAAATAAATATACAATATTTTACTAGTAAAAATAAATGTACAATGTTTTACTAGTAAAAATAAATATACAATGTTTTACTAGCAAAAATAAATATACAATGTTTTACTAGTAAAAATAAATATACAATGTTTTACTAGTAAAAATAAATATACAATATTTTACTAGTAAAAATAAATATACAATGTTTTACTAGTAAAAATAAATATACAATGTTTTACTAGTAAAAATAAATATACAATGTTTTACTAGTAAAAATAAATATACAATGTTTTACTAGTAAAAATAAATATACAATGTTTTACTAGTAAAAAAAAAAATACAATGTTTTACTAGTAAAAATAAATATACAATATTTTACTAGTAAAAATAAATATACAATGTTTTACTAGTAAAAATAAATATACAATGTTTTACTAGTAAAAATAAATATACAATGTTTTACTAGTAAAAATAAATATACAATGTTTTACTAGTAAAAATAAATATACAATGTTTTACTAGTAAAAATAAATATACAATGTTTTACTAGTAAAAATAAATATACAATATTTTACTAGTACAAATAAATATACAATGTTTTACTGGTAAAAATAAATATACAATGTTTTACTAGTAAAAATAAATATACAATGTTTTACTAGTAAAAATAAATATACAATGTTTTACTAGTAAAAATAAATATACAATGTTTTACTAGTAAAAATAAATATACAATGTTTTACTAGTAAAAATAAATATACAATGTTTTACTAGTAAAAATAAATATACAATGTTTTACTAGTAAAAATAAATATACAATATTTTACTAGTAAAAATAAATATACAATGTTTTACTAGTAAAAATAAATATACAATGTTTTACTAGTAAAAATAAATATACAATGTTTTACTAGTAAAAATAAATATACAATGTTTTACTAGTAAAAAAAAATATACAATGTTTTACTAGTAAAAATAAATATACAATGTTTTACTAGGAAAAATAAATATACAATGTTTTACTAGTTAAAATAAATATACAATGTTTTACTAGTAAAAACAAATATACAATGTTTTACTAGTAAAAATAAATATACAATGTTTTACTAGTAAAAATAAATATACAATGTTTTACTAGTAAAAATAAATATACAATGTTTTACTAGTAAAAATAAATATACAATGTTTTACTAGTAAAAATAAATATACAATGTTTTACTAGTAAAAATAAATATACAATGTTTTACTAGTAAAAATAAATATACAATATTTTACTAGTAAAAATAAATATACAATGTTTTACTAGTAAAAATAAATATACAATGTTTTACTAGTAAAAATAAATATACAATATTTTACTAGTAAAAATAAATATACAATGTTTTACTAGTAAAAATAAATATACAATGTTTTACTAGCAAAAATAAATATACAATGTTTTACTAGTAAAAATAAATATCCAATGTTTTACTAGTAAAAATAAATATACAATATTTTACTAGTAAAAATAAATATACAATGTTTTACTGGTAAAAATAAATATACAATGTTTTACTAGTAAAAATAAATATACAATGTTTTACTAGTAAAAAAAAATATACAATGTTTTACTAGTAAAAATAAATATACAATGTTTTACTAGTAAAAAATAACTATGCAATGTTTTACTAGTAAAAATAAATATACAATGTTTTACTAGTAAAAATAAATATACAATGTTTTACTAGTAAAAATAAATATACAATGTTTTACTAGTAAAAATAAATATACAATGTTTTACTAGTAAAAATAAATATACAATGTTTTACTAGTAAAAATAAATATACAATGTTTTACTAGTAAAAATAAATATACAATATTTTACTAGTAAAAATAAATATACAATGTTTTACTAGTAAAAATAAATATACAATGTTTTACTAGTAAAAATAAATGTACAATGTTTTACTAGTAAAAATAAATATACAATGTTTTACTAGTAAAAATAAATATACAATGTTTTACTAGTAAAAATAAATATACAATGTTTTACTAGTAAAAATAAATATACAATGTTTTACTAGTAAAAATAAATATACGTTTTACTAGTAAAAATAAATATACAATGTTTTACTAGTAAGAATAAATATACAATATTTTACTAGTACAAATAAATATACAATGTTTTACTGGTAAAAATAAATATACAATGTTTTACTAGTAAAAATAAATATATAATGTTTTACTAGTAAAAATAAATATACAATGTTTTACTAGTAAAAATAAATATACAATGTTTTACTAGTAAAAATAAATATACAATGTTTTACTAGTAAAAATAAATATACAATGTTTTACTAGTAAAAATAAATATACAATGTTTTACTAGTAAAAATAAATATACAATGTTTTACTAGTAAAAATAAATATACAATGTTTTACTAGTAAAAATAAATATACAATATTTTACTAGTAAAAATAAATATACAATGTTTTACTAGTAAAAATAAATATACAATGTTTTACTAGTAAAAATAAATATACAATATTTTACTAGTAAAAATAAATATACAATGTTTTACTAGTAAAAATAAATATACAATGTTTTACTAGTAAAAATAAATATACAATGTTTTACTAGTGAAAATAAATATACAATATTTTACTATTAAAAATAAATATACAATGTTTTACTGGTAAAAATAAATATACAATGTTTTACTAGTAAAAATAAATATACAATGTTTTACTAGTAAAAAAAAATATACAATGTTTTACTAGTAAAAATAAATATACAATGTTTTACTAGTAAAAAATAACTATGCAATGTTTTACTAGTAAAAATAAATATTCAATGTTTTACTAGTAAAAATAAATATACAATGTTTTACTAGTAAAAATAAATATACAATGTTTTACTAGTAAAAATAAATATACAATGTTTTAGTAGTAAAAATAAATATACAATATTTTACTAGTAAAAAAAAAATACAATGTTTTACTAGTAAAAATAAATATACAATGTTTTACTAGTAAAAATAAATATACATTGTTTTACTAGTAAAAATAAATATACAATGTTTTACTAGTAAAAATAAATATACAATGTTTTACTAGTAAAAAAAATATACAATGTTTTACTAGTAAAAATAAATATAGAATGTTTTACTAGTAAAAATAAATATACAATGTTTTACTAGTAAAAATAAATATACAATGTTTTACTAGTAAAAATAAATATACAATGTTTTACTAGTAAAAAAAATATACAATGTTTTACTAGTAAAAATAAATATACAATGTTTTACTAGTAAAAATAAATATACAATGTTTTACCAGTAAAAATAAATATACAATGTTTTACTAGTAAAAATAAATATACAATGTTTTACTAGTAAAAATAAATATACAATGTTTTACTAGTAAAAATAAATATACAATGTTTTACTAGTAAAAATAAATATACAATATTTTACTAGTAAAAAAAATATACAATATTTTACTAGTAAAAAAAATATACAATATTTTACTGGTAAAAAAAAATATACAATGTTTTACTAGTAAAGATAAATATACAATGTTTTACTAGTAAAAATAAATATACAATGTTTTACTAGTAAAAAAAAATATACAATGTTTTACTAGTAAAAATAAATATACAATGTTTTACTAGTAAAAAAAAATATACAATGTTTTACTAATAAAAAAAAATATGCAATGTTTTACTAGTAAAAATAAATATACAATGTTTTACTAGTAAAAATAAATATACAATGTTTTACTAGTAAAAATAAATTTACAATATTTTACTAGTAAAAAAAATATACAATGTTTTACTAGTAAAAATAAATATACAGTGTTTTACTAGTAAAAATAAATATACAATGTTTTACTAGTAAAAAAAATATACAATGTATTACTAGTAAAAATAAATATACAATGTTTTACTAGTAAAAATAAATATACAATGTTTTACTAGTAAAAAAAATATACAATGTTTTACTAGTAAAAATAAATATACAATGTTTTACTAGTAAAAATAAATATACAATATTTTACTAGAAAAAAAAAATATATAATGTTTTACTAGTAAAAATAAATATACAATGTTTTACTAGGAAAAAAAATATACAATAATTTATTAGTAAAAAAAAAAATACAATGTTTTACTAGTAAAAATAAATATACAATATTTTACTAGTAAAAAAAAAATATACAATATTTTACTAGTAAAAAAAAATATACAATATTTTACTAGTAAAAAAATATACAATATTTTACTAGTAAAAAAAATATACAATATTTTACTAGTAAAAAAAATATACAATATTTTACTAGTAAAAATAAATATACAATATTTTACTAGTAAAAAAAAATTTACAATATTTTACTAGTAAAAAAAATATACATTATTTTACTAGTAAAAAAATATACAATATTTGACTAGTAAAAATAAATATACAATATTTGACTAGTAAAAATAAATATACAATGTTTTACTAGTAAAAAAAAATATGCAATGTTTTACTAGTAAAAATAAATATACAATGTTTTACTAGTAAAAATAAATATACAATATTTTACTAGTAAAAAAAAATATACAATATTTTACTAGTAAAAAAAAATATACAATATTTTACTAGTAAAAAAAAATATACAATGTTTTACTAGTAAAAATAAATATACAATGTTTTACTAGTAAAAATAAATATACAATATTTTACTAGTAAAAAAAATATACAATGTTTTACTAGTAAAAATAAATATTCAATGTTTTACTAGTAAAAATAAATATACAATGTTTTACTAGTAAAAATAAATATACAATGTTTTACTAGTAAAAATAAATATACAATGTTTTACTAGTAAAAATAAATATACAATGTTTTACTAGTAAAAATAAATATACAATGTTTTACTAGTAAAAATAAATATACAATGTTTTACTAGTAAAAATAAATATACAATGTTTTAGTAGTAAAAATAAATATACAATATTTTAACTAGTAAAAAAAAAATACAATGTTTTACTAGTAAAAATAAATATACAATGTTTTACTAGTAAAAATAAATATACAATGTTTTACTAGTAAAAATAAATATACAATGTTTTACTAGTAAAAAAAATATACAATGTTTTACTAGTAAAAATAAATATACAATGTTTTACTAGTAAAAATAAATATAGAATGTTTTACTAGTAAAAATAAATATACAATGTTTTACTAGTAAAAATAAATATACAATGTTTTACTAGTAAAAAAAATATACAATGTTTTACTAGTAAAAATAAATATACAATGTTTTACTAGTAAAAATAAATATACAATGTTTTACTAGTAAAAATAAATATACAATGTTTTACTAGTAAAAATAAATATACAATGTTTTACTAGTAAAAAATATATACAATATTTTACTAGTAAAAAAAAATATACAATATTTTACTAGTATTATTAAAAAATTTCAATAACTCCAGTAGTTTTTAAGTTGGCGAGCCAAAAACGTATATATGCTGTAAATTCGCGTTTTTAAGCACAAATTGACGATTTCTTGCTTTTTTGCTTCGCTGGTTTAATGAGAAATCGGATTTTTTGAAAAATTTCAATAACTCCAGTAGTTTTTAAGTTGGCGAGCCAAAAACGTATATATGCTTTAAATTCGCGTTTTTAAGCACAAATTTACGATTTCTTGCCTTTTTGCTTCGCTGGTTTAATGAGAAATCGGATTTTTTGAAAAATTTCAATAACTCCAGTAGTTTTTAAGTCGGCGAGCCAAAAACGTATATATGCTGTAAATTCGCGTTTTTAAGCGCAAATTGACGATTTCTTGCTTTTTTGCTTCGCTGGTATAATGAGAAATCGGATTTTTTGAATAATTTTAATAACTCCAGTAGTTTTTAAGTTGGCTAGCCAAAAACGTATATATGCTGTAAATTTGTGTTTTTAAGCACAAATTGACGATTTCTTGCTTTTTTGCTTCGCTGGTTTAATGAGTAATCGGATTTCTTGAAAAATTTCAATAACTCCAGTAGTTTTTAAGTTGGCGAGCCAAAAACGTATATATGCTGTAAATTCGCGTTTTTAAGCACAAATTGACGATTTCTTGCTTTTTTGCTTCGCTGGTTTAATGAGAAATCGGATTTTTTGAAAAATTTCAATAACTCCAGTAGTTTTTAAGTTGGCGAGCCAAAAACGTATAAATGCTGTAAATTCGCGTTTTTAAGCAGAAATTGACGATTTCTTGCTTTTTTGCTTCGCTGGTTTAATGAGAAATCGGATTTTTTGAAAAATTTCAATAACTCCAGTAGTTTTTAAGTTGGCGAGCCAAAAACGTATATATGCTGTAAATTCGCGTTTTAAAGCACAAATTGACGATTTTTTGCTTTTTTGCTTCGCTGGTTTAATGAGAAATCGAATTTTTTGAAAAATTTTAATAACTCCAGTAGTTTGTAAGTTGGCGAGCCAAAAACGTATATATGCTGTAAATTCGCGTTTATAAGCACAAATTGACGATTTCTTGCATTTTTGCTTCGCTGGTTTAATGAGAAATCGGATTTTTTGTAAAATTTCAATAACTCCAGTAGTTTTTAAGTTGGCGAGCCAAAAACGTATATAGGCTGTAAATTCGCGTTTTTAAGCACAAAATGACGATTTCTTGCTTTTTTGCTTCGCTGGTTTAATGAGAAATCGCATTTTTTGAAAAATTTTAATAACTCCAGTAGTTTTTAAGTTGGCGAGCCAAAAACGTATATATGCTGTAAATTCGCGTTTTTAAGCACAAATTTACGATTTCTTGCCTTTTTGCTTCGCTGGTTTAATGAGAAATCGGATTTTTTGAATAATTTTAATAACTCCAGTAGTTTTTAAGTTGGCGAGCCAAAAACGTTTATATGCTGTAAATTCGCGTTTTTAAGCAGAAATTGACGATTTCTTGCTTTTTTGCTTCGCTGGTTTAATGAGAAATCGGATTTTTTGAAAAATTTCAATAACTCCAGCCGTTTTTATGTTGGCGAGCCAATAACGTATATATGCTGCAAGTTCGCGTTTTTAAGCACAAATTGACGATTTCTTGCTTTTTTGCTTCGCTGGTTTAATGAGAAATCGGATTTTTTGAAAAATTTCAATAACTCCAGTAGTTTTTAAGTTGGCGAGCCAAAAAGGTATATATGCTGTAAATTCGCGTTTTTAAGCACAAATTGACAATTTCTTGCTTTTTTGCTTCGCTGGTTTAATGAGAAATCGGATTTTTTGAAAAATTTCAATAACTCCAGTAGTTTTTAAGTTGGCGAGCTAAAAACGTATATATGCTGTAAATTCGCGTTTTTAAGCACAAATTGACGATTTCTTGCTTTTTTCTTCGCTGGTTTAATGAGAAATCGGATTTTTTGAAAAATTTCAATAACTCCAGTTTTTTTTTTAAGTTGGCGAGCCAAAAACGTATATATGCTGTAAATTCGCGTTTTTAAGCACAAATTGATGATTTCTTGCTTTTTTGCTTGGCTGGTTTAATGAGAAATCGGATTTTTTGAAAAATTTCAATAACTCCAGTAGTTTTTAAGTTGGCGAGCCAAAAACGTATATATGCTGTAAATTCGCGTTTTTAAGCACAAATTGACGATTTCTTGCGTTTTTGCTTTCCTGGTTTAATGTGAAATCGGATTTTTTGAAAAATTTCAATAACTCCAGTAGTTTTAAGTTGGCGAGCCAAAAACGTATATATGCTGTAAATTCGCGTTTTTAAGCACAAATTGACGATTTCTTGCTTTTTTGCTTCGCTGGTTTAATGAGAAATTGGATTTGTTGAAAAATTTCAATAAGTCCAGTAGTTTTTAAGTGGGCGAGCCAAAAACGTATACATGCTGTAAATTCGCGTTTTTAAGCACAAATTGATGATTTCTTGCTTTTTTGCTTCGCTGGTTTAATGAGAAATCGGATTTTTTTGAAAAATTTCAATAACTCCAGTAGTTTTTAAGTTGGCGAGCCAAAAACGTATATATGCTGTAAATTCGTGTTTTTAAGCACAAATTGACGATTTCTTGCTTTTTTGCTTCGCTGGTTTAATGAGAAATCGGATTTTTTGAAAAATTTCAATAACTCCAGTAGTTTTTAAGTTGGCGAGCCAAAAACGTATATATGCTGTAAATTCGCGTTTTTAAGCACAAATTGACGATTTCTTGCGTTTTTGCTTTCCTGGTTTAATGTGAAATCGGATTTTTTGAAAAATTTCAATAACTCCAGTAGTTTTAAGTTGGCGAGCCAAAAACGTATATATGCTGTAAATTCGCGTTTTTAAGCACAAATTGACGATTTCTTGCTTTTTTGCTTCGCTGGTTTAATGAGAAATTGGATTTGTTGAAAAATTTCAATAAGCCCAGTAGTTTTTAAGTGGGCGAGCCAAAAACGTATACATGCTGTAAATTCGCGTTTTTAAGCACAAATTGATGATTTCTTGCTTTTTTGCTTCGCTGGTTTAATGAGAAATCGGATTTTTTGAAAAATTTCAATAACTCCAGTAGTTTTTAAGTTGGCGAGCCAAAAACGTATATATGCTGTAAATTCGCGTTTTTAAGAACAAATTGACAATTTCTTGCTTTTTTGCTTCGCTGGTTTAATGAGAAATCGGATTTTTTGAAAAATTTCAATAACTCCAGTAGTTTTTAAGTTGGCGAGCTAAAAACGTATATATGCTGTAAATTCGCGTTTTTAAGCACAAATTGACGATTTCTTGCTTTTTTCTTCGCTGGTTTAATGAGAAATCGGATTTTTTGAAAAATTTCAATAACTCCAGTTTTTTTTTTAAGTTGGCGAGCCAAAAACGTATATATGCTGTAAATTCGCGTTTTTAAGCACAAATTGATGATTTCTTGCTTTTTTGCTTGGCTGGTTTAATGAGAAATCGGATTTTTTGAAAAATTTCAATAACTCCAGTAGTTTTTAAGTTGGCGAGCCAAAAACGTATATATGCTGTAAATTCGCGTTTTTAAGCACAAATTGACGATTTCTTGCGTTTTTGCTTTCCTGGTTTAATGTGAAATCGGATTTTTCGAAAAATTTCAATAACTCCAGTAGTTTTAAGTTGGCGAGCCAAAAACGTATATATGCTGTAAATTCGCGTTTTTAAGCACAAATTGACGATTTCTTGCTTTTTTGCTTCGCTGGTTTAATGAGAAATTGGATTTGTTGAAAAATTTCAATAAGTCCAGTAGTTTTTAAGTGGGCGAGCCAAAAACGTATACATGCTGTAAATTCGCGTTTTTAAGCACAAATTGATGATTTCTTGCTTTTTTGCTTCGCTGGTTTAATGAGAAATCGGATTTTTTGAAAAATTTCAATAACTCCAGTAGTTTTTAAGTTGGCGAGCCAAAAACGTATATATGCTGTAAATTCGTATTTTTAAGCACAAATTGACGATTTCTTGCTTTTTTGCTTCGCTGGTTTAATGAGAAATCGGATTTTTTGAAAAATTTCAATAACTCCAGTAGTTTTTAAGTTGGCGAGCCAAAAACGTATATATGCTGTAAATTCGCGTTTTTAAGCACAAATTGACGATTGCTTGCTTTTTTGCTTGGCTGGTTTAATGAGAAATCGGATTTTTTGAAAAATTTCAATAACTCCAGTAGTTTTTAAGTTGGCGAGCCAAAAACGTATACATGCTGTAAATTCGCGTTTTTAAGCACAAATTGACGATTTCTTGCCTTTTTGCTTCGCTGGTTTAATGAGAAATCGGATTTTTTGAAAAATTTCAATAACTCCAGTAGTTTTTAAGTTGGCGAGCCAAAAACGTATATATGCTGTAAATTCGTGTTTTTAAGCACAAATTGACGATTTCTTGCTTTTTTGCTTCGCTGGTTTAATGAGAAATCGGATTTTTTGAAAAATTTCAATAACTCCAGTAGTTTTTAAGTTGGCGAGCCAAAAACGTATATATGCTGTAAATTCGCGTTTTTAAGCACAAATTGACGATTGCTTGCTTTTTTGCTTGGCTGGTTTAATGAGAAATCGGATTTTTTGAAAAATTTCAATAACTCCAGTAGTTTTTAAGTTGGCGAGCCAAAAACGTATATATGCTGTAAATTCGCGTTTTTAAGCACAAATTGACGATTTCTTGCGTTTTTGCTTTCCTGGTTTAATGTGAAATCGGATTTTTTGAAAAATTTCAATAACTCCAGTAGTTTTAAGTTGGCGAGCCAAAAACGTATATATGCTGTAAATTCGCGTTTTTAAGCACAAATTGACGATTTCTTGCTTTTTTGCTTCGCTGGTTTAATGAGAAATTGGATTTGTTGAAAAATTTCAATAAGCCCAGTAGTTTTTAAGTGGGCGAGCCAAAAACGTATACATGCTGTAAATTCGCGTTTTTAAGCACAAATTGATGATTTCTTGCTTTTTTGCTTCGCTGGTTTAATGAAAAATCGGATTTTTTGAAAAATTTCAATAACTCCAGTAGTTTTTAAGTTGGCGAGCCAAAAACGTATATATGCTGTAAATTCGTGTTTTTAAGCACAAATTGACGAATTCTTGCTTTTTTGCTTCGCTGGTTTAATGAGAAATCGGATTTTTTGAAAAATTTCAATAACTCCAGTAGTTTTTAAGTTGGCGAGCCAAAAACGTATATATGCTGTAAATTCGCGTTTTTAAGCACAAATTGACGATTTCTTGCTTTTTTGCTTCGCTGGTTTAATGAGAAATCGGATTTATTGAAAAATTTCAACAACTCCAGTTTTTTTTAAGTTGGCGAGCCAAAAACGTATATATGCTGTAAATTCGCGTTTTTAAGCACAAATTGACGATTTCTTGCTTTTTTGCTTCGCTGGTTTAATGAGAAATCGGATTTTTTGAAAAATTTCAATAACTCCAGTAGTTTTTAAGTTGGCGAGCCAAAAACGTATATATGCTGTAAATTCGCGTTTTTAAGCACAAATTGACGATTTCTTGCTTTTTTGCTTCCCTGGTTTAATGAGAAATCGGATTTTTTGAAAAATTTCAATAACTCCAGTATTTTTTAAGTTGGCGAGCCAAAAACGTATATATGCTGTAAATTCGCGTTTTTAAGCACAAATTGACGATTTCTTGCTTTTTTGCTTCGCTGGTTTAATGAGAAATCGAATTTTTTGAAAAATTTCAATAACTCCAGTAGTTTTTAAGTTGGCGAGCCAAAAACGTATATATGCTGTAAATTCGCGTTTTTAAGCACAAATTGACGTTTTCTTGCTTTTTTGCTTCGCCGGTTTAATGAGAAATCGGATTTTTTGAAAAATTTCAATAACTCCAGTTTTTTTTTAAGTTGGCGAGCCAAAAACGTATATATGCTGTAAATTCGCGTTTTTAAGCACAAATTGATGATTTCTTGCTTTTTTGCTTGGCTGGTTTAATGAGAAATCGGATTTTTTGAAAAATTTCAATAACTCCAGTAGTTTTTAAGTTGGCGAGCCAAAAACGTATATATGCTGTAAATTCGCGTTTTTAAGCACAAATTGACAATTTCTTGCTTTTTTGCTTCGCTGGTTTAATGAGAAATCGGATTTTTTGAAAAATTTCAATAACTCCAGTAGTTTTTAAGTTGGCCAGCCAAAAATGTATATATGCTGTAAATTCGCGTTTTTAAGCACAAATTGACGATTTCTTGCTTTTTTGCTTCGCTGGTTTAATGAGAAATCGGATTTTTTGAAAAATTTCAATAACTCCAGTTTTTTTTTAAGTTGGCGAGCCAAAAACGTATATATGCT
The DNA here is from genome assembly GCA_963966155.1 of Clivina fossor. Lineage (NCBI taxonomy): Eukaryota > Metazoa > Arthropoda > Insecta > Coleoptera > Carabidae > Clivina > Clivina fossor. The sequence continues at coordinate 15,803,401 of OZ014553.1, read as the reverse complement.
GTAAATTCGCGTTTTTAAGCACAAATTGATGATTTCTTGCTTTTTTGCTTGGCTGGTTTAATGAGAAATCTAAATTTTTGAAAAATTTCAATAACTCCAGTAGTTTTTAAGTTGGCGAGCCAAAAACGTATATATGCTGTAAATTCGCGTTTTTAAGCACAAATTGACGATTTCTTGCGTTTTTGTTTTCCTGGTTTAATGAGAAATCGGATTTTTTGAAAAATTTCAATAACTCCAGTAGTTTTTAAGTTGGCGAGCCAAAAACGTATATATGCTGTAAATTCGCGTTTTTAAGCACAAATTGACGATTTCTGGCTTTTTTGCTTCGCTGGTTTAATGAGAAATTGGATTTGTTGAAAAATTTCAATAACTCCAGTAGTTTTTAAGTGGGCGAGCCAAAAACGTATATATGCTGTAAATTCGCGTTTTTAAGCACAAATTGATGATTTCTTGCTTTTTTGCTTCGCTGGTTTAATGAGAAATCGGATTTTTTGAAAAATTTCAATAACTCCAGTAGTTTTTAAGTTGGCGAGCCAAAAACGTATATATGCTGTAAATTCGCGTTTTTAAGCACAAATTGACGATTTCTTGCTTTTTTGCTTCGCTGGTTTAATGAGAAATCGGATTTTTTGAAAAATTTCAATAACTCCAGTAGTTTTTAAGGTGGCGAGCCAAAAACGTATATATGCTGTAAATTCGCGTTTTTAAGCACAAATTGACGATTGCTTGCTTTTTTGCTTCGCTGGTTTAATGAGAAATCGGATTTTTTGAAAAATTTCAATAACTCCAGTAGTTTTTAAGTTGGCGAGCCAAAAACGTATATATGCTGTAAATTCGCGTTTTTAAGCACAAATTGACGATTTCTTGCTTTTTTGCTTCGCTGGTTTAATGAGAAATCGGATTTTTTGAAAAATTTCAATAACTCCAGTAGTTTTTAAGTTGGCGAGCCAAAAACGTATATATGCTGTAAATTCGCGTTTTTAAGCACAAATTGACGATTTCTGGCTTTTTTGCTTCCCTGGTTTAATGAGAAATCGGATTTTTTGAAAAATTTCAATAACTCCAGTAGTTTTTAAGTTGGCGAGCCAAAAACGTATATATGCTGTAAATTCGCGTTTTTAAGCACAAATTGACGATTTCTTGCTTTTTTGCTTCGCTGGTTTAATGAGAAATCGAATTTTTTGAAAAATTTCAATAACTCCAGTAGTTTTTAAGTTGGCGAGCCAAAAACGTATATATGCTGTAAATTCGCGTTTTTAAGCACAAATTGACGTTTTCTTGCTTTTTTGCTTCGCCGGTTTAATGAGAAATCGGATTTTTTGAAAAATTTCAATAACTCCAGTTTTTTTTTAAGTTGGCGAGCCAAAAACGTATATATGCTGTAAATTCGCGTTTTTAAGCACAAATTGAAGATTTCTTGCTTTTTTGCTTGGCTGGTTTAATGAGAAATCGGATTTTTTGAAAAATTTCAATAACTCCAGTAGTTTTTAAGTTGGCGAGCCAAAAACGTATATATGCTGTAAATTCGCGTTTTTAAGCACAAATTGACAATTTCTTGCTTTTTTGCTTCGCTGGTTTAATGAGAAATCGGATTTTTTGAAAAATTTCAATAACTCCAGTAGTTTTTAAGTTGGCCAGCCAAAAATGTATATATGCTGTAAATTCGCGTTTTTAAGCACAAATTGACGATTTCTTGCTTTTTTGCTTCGCTGGTTTAATAAGAAATCGGATTTTTTGAAAAATTTCAATAACTCCAGTTTTTTTTTAAGTTGGCGAGCCAAAAACGTATATATGCTGTAAATTCGCGTTTTTAAGCACAAATTGATGATTTCTTGCTTTTTTGCTTGGCTGGTTTAATGAGAAATCTAAATTTTTGAAAAATTTCAATAACTCCAGTAGTTTTTAAGTTGGCGAGCCAAAAACGTATATATGCTGTAAATTCGCGTTTTTAAGCACAAATTGACGATTTCTTGCGTTTTTGCTTTCCTGGTTTAATGAGAAATCGGATTTTTTGAAAAATTTCAATAACTCCAGTAGTTTTTAAGTTGGCGAGCCAAAAACGTATATATGCTGTAAATTCGCGTTTTTAAGCACAAATTGACGATTTCTTGCTTTTTTGCTTCGCTGGTTTAATGAGAAATTGGATTTGTTGAAAAATTTCAATAACTCCAGTAGTTTTTAAGTGGGCGAGCCAAAAACGTATATATGCTGTAAATTCGCGTTTTTAAGCACAAATTGATGATTTCTTGCTTTTTTGCTTCGCTGGTTTAATGAGAAATCGGATTTTTTGAAAAATTTCAATAACTCCAGTAGTTTTTAAGTTGGCGAGCCAAAAACGTATATATGCTGTAAATTCGCGTTTTTAAGCACAAATTGACGATTTCTTGCTTTTTTGCTTCGCTGGTTTAATGAGAAATCGGATTTTTTGAAAAATTTCAATAACTCCAGTAGTTTTTAAGGTGGCGAGCCAAAAACGTATATATGCTGTAAATTCGCGTTTTTAAGCACAAATTGACGATTGCTTGCTTTTTTGCTTCGCTGGTTTAATGAGAAATCGGATTTTTTGAAAAATTTCAATAACTCCAGTAGTTTTTAAGTTGGCGAGCCAAAAACGTATATATGCTGTAAATTCGCGTTTTTAAGCACAAATTGACGATTTCTTGCTTTTTTGCTTCGCTGGTTTAATGAGAAATCGGATTTTTTGAAAAATTTCAATAACTCCAGTTTTTTTTTAAGTTGGCGAGCCAAAAACGTATATATGCTGTAAATTCGCGTTTTTAAGCACAAATTGACGATTTCTTGCTTTTTTGCTTCGCTGGTTTAATGAGAAATCGGATTTTTTGAAAAATTTCAATAACTCCAGTAGTTTTTAAGTTGGCGAGCCAAAAACGTATATATGCTGTAAATTCGCGTTTTTAAGCACAAATTGACGATTTCTTGCGTTTTTGCTTTCCTGGTTTAATGAGAAATCGGATTTTTTGAAAAATTTCAATAACTCCAGTAGTTTTTAAGTTGGCGAGCCAAAAACGTATATATGCTGTAAATTCGCGTTTTTAAGCACAAATTGACGATTTCTTGCTTTTTTGCTTCGCTGGTTTAATGAGAAATTGGATTTGTTGAAAAATTTCAATAACTCCAGTAGTTTTTAAGTGGGCGAGCCAAAAACGTATATATGCTGTAAATTCGCGTTTTTAAGCACAAATTGATGATTTCTTGCTTTTTTGCTTCGCTGGTTTAATGAGAAATCGGATTTTTTGAAAAATTTCAATAACTCTAGTAGTTTTTAAGTTGGCGAGCCAAAAACGTATATATGCTGTAAATTCGCGTTTTTAAGCACAAATTGACGATTTCTTGCTTTTTTGCTTCGCTGGTTTAATGAGAAATCGGATTTTTTGAAAAATTTCAATAACTCCAGTAGTTTTTAAGGTGGCGAGCCAAAAACGTATATATGCTGTAAATTCGCGTTTTTAAGCACAAATTGACGATTGCTTGCTTTTTTGCTTCGCTGGTTTAATGAGAAATCGGATTTTTTGAAAAATTTCAATAACTCCAGTAGTTTTTAAGTTGGCGAGCCAAAAACGTATATATGCTGTAAATTCGCGTTTTTAAGCACAAATTGACGATTTCTTGCTTTTTTGCTTCGCTGGTTTAATGAGAAATCGGATTTTTTGAAAAATTTCAATAACTCCAGTTTTTTTTTAAGTTGGCGAGCCAAAAACGTATATATGCTGTAAATTCGCGTTTTTAAGCACAAATTGACGATTTCTTGCTTTTTTGCTTCGCTGGTTTAATGAGAAATCGGATTTTTTGAAAAATTTCAATAACTCCAGTAGTTTTTAAGTTGGCGAGCCAAAAACGTATATATGCTGTAAATTCGCGTTTTTAAGCACAAATTGACGATTTCTTGCTTTTTTGCTTCCCTGGTTTAATGAGAAATCGGATTTTTTGAAAAATTTCAATAACTCCAGTAGTTTTTAAGTTGGCGAGCCAAAAACGTATATATGCTGTAAATTCGCGTTTTTAAGCACAAATTGACGATTTCTTGCTTTTTTGCTTCGCTGGTTTAATGAGAAATCGAATTTTTTGAAAAATTTCAATAACTCCAGTAGTTTTTAAGTTGGCGAGCCAAAAACGTATATATGGTGTAAATTTGCGTTTTTAAGCACAAATTGACGATCTCTTGCTTTTTTGCTTCGCTGGTTTAATGAGAAATCGGATTTTTTGAAAAATTTCAATAACTCCAGTAGTTTTTAATTTGGCGAGCCAAAAACGTATATATGCTGTAAATTCGCTTTTTTAAGCACAAATTGACGATTTCTTGCTTTTTTGCTTCGCTGGTTTAATGAGAAATCGGATTTTTTGAAAAATTTTAATAACTAGAGTAGTTTTTAAGTTGGCGAGCCAAAAACGTATATATGCTGTAAATTCGCGTTTTTAAGCACAAATTTACGATTTCTTGCGTTTTTGCTTCGCTGGTTTAATGAGAAATCGGATTTTTTGAAAAATTTCAATAACTCCAGTAGTTTTTAAGTTGGCGAGCCAAAAACGTACATATGCTGTAAATTCGCGTTTTTAAGCACAAATTGACGATTTCTTACTTTTTTGCTTCGCTGTTTTAATGAGAAATCGGATTTTTTGAAAATTTCAATAACTCCAGTAGTTTTTAAGTTGGCGAGCCAAAAACGTATATATGCTGTAAATTCGCGTTTTTAAGCACAAATTGACAATTTCTTGCTTTTTTGCTTCGCTGGTTTAATGAGAAATCGGATTTTTTGAAAAATTTCAATAACTCCTGTAGTTTTTAAGTTGGCGAGCCAAAAACGTATATATGCTGTAAATTCGCGTTTTTAAGCACAAATTGACGATTTCTTGCTTTTTTGCTTCGCTGGTTTAATGAGAGATCGGATTTTTTGAAAAATTTCAATAACTCCAGTAGTTTTTAAGTTGGCGAACCAAAAACGTATATATGCTGTAAATTCGCGTTTTTAAGCACAAATTGACGATTTCTTACTTTTTTGCTTCCCTGGTTTAATGAGAAATCGGATTTTTTGAAAAATTTCAATAAATCCAGTAGTTTTTAAGTTGGCGAGCCAAAAACGTATATATGCTGTAAATTCGCATTTTTAAGCACAAATTGACGATTTCTTGCTTTTTTGCTTCGCTGGTTTAATGAGAAATCGAATTTTGTGAAAAATTTCAATAACTCCAGTAGTTTTTAAGTTGGCGAGCCAAAAACGTATATATGCTGTAAATTCGCGTTTTTAAGCACAAATTGACGATTTCTTACTTTTTAGCTTCGCTGGTTTAATGAGAAATCGGATTTTTTGAAAAATTTCAATAACTCCAGTAGTTTTTAAGTTGGCGAGCCAAAAACGTATATATGCTGTAAATTCGCGTTTTTAAGCACAAATTGACGATTTCTTGCTTTTTTGCTTCGCTGGTTGAATGAGAAATCGGATTTTTTGAAAAATTTCAATAACTCCAGTTGTTTTTAAGTTGGCGAGCCAAAAACGTATATATGCTGTAAATTCGCGTTTTTAAGCAGAAATTGACGATTTCTTGCTTTTTTGCTTCGCTGGTTTAATGAGAAATCGGATTTTTTGAAAAATTTCAATAACTCTAGTAGTTTTTAAGTTGGCGAGCCAAAAACGTATATATGCTGTAAATTTGCGTTTTTAAGCACAAATTGACGATCTCTTGCTTTTTTGCTTCGCTGGTTTAATGAGAAATCGGATTTTTTGAAAAATTTCAATAACTCCAGTAGTTTTTAAGTTGGCGAGCCAAAAACGTATATATGCTGTAAATTCGCGTTTTTAAGCACAAATTGACGATTTCTTGCTTTTTTGCTTCGCTGGTTTAATGAGAAATCGGATTTTTTGAAAAATTTTAATAACTAGAGTAGTTTTTAAGTTGGCGAGCCAAAAACATATATATGCTGTAAATTCGCGTTTTTAAGCACAAATTTACGATTTCTTGCCTTTTTGCTTCGCTGGTTTAATGAGAAATCGGATTTTTTGAAAAATTTCAATAACTCCAGTAGTTTTTAAGTTGGCGAGCCAAAAACGTATATATGCTGTAAATTTGCGTTTTTAAGCACAAATTGAAGATTTCTTGCTTTTTTGCTTCGCTGGTTAAATGAGAAATCGGATTTTTTGAAAAATTTTAATAAATCCAGTAGTTTTTAAGTTGGTGAGCCAAAAACGTACATATGCTGTAAATTCGCGTTTTTAAGCACAAATTGACGATTTCTTACTTTTTTGCTTCGCTGGTTTAATGAGAAATCGGATTTTTTGAAAAATTTCAATAACTCCAGTAGTTTTTAAGTTGGCGAGCCAAAAACGTATATATGCTGTAAATTCGCGTTTTTAAGCACAAATTGACAATTTCTTGCTTTTTTGCTTCGCTGGTTTAATGAGAAATCGGATTTTTTGAAAAATTTCAATAACTCCAGTAGTTTTTAAGTAGGCGAGCCAAAAACGTATATATGCTGTAAATTCGCGTTTTTAAGCACAAATTGACGATTTCTTGCTTTTTTGCTTCGCTGGTTGAATGAGAAATCGGATTTTTTGAAAAATTTCAATAACTCCAGTAGTTTTTAAGTAGGCGAGCCAAAAACGTATATATGCTGTAAATTGCGTTTTTAAGCACAAATTGACGATTTCTTGCTTTTTTGCTTCGCTGGTTTAATGAGAAATCGGATTTTTTGAAAAATTTTAATAACTCCAGTAGTTTTTAAGTTGGCGAGCCAAAAACGTATATATGCTGTAAATTCGCGTTTTTAAGCACAAATTGATGATTTCTTGCTTTTTTGCTTCGCTGGTTTAATGAGAAATCGGATTTTTTGAAAAATTTCAATAACTCCAGTAGTTTTTAAGTTGGCGAGCCAAAAACGTATATATGCTGTAAATTCGCGTTTTTAAGCACAAATTGACATTTTCTTGCTTTTTTGCTTCGCCGGTTTAATGAGAAATCGGATTTTTTGAAAAATTTCAATAACTCCAGTAGTTTTTAAGTTGGCGAGCCAAAAACGTATATATGCTGTAAATTCGCGTTTTTAAGCAGAAATTGACGATTTCATGCTTTTTTGCTTCGCTGGTTTAATGAGAAATCGGATTTTTTGAAAAATTTCAATAACTCTAGTAGTTTTTAAGTTGGCGAGCCAAAAACGTATATATGCTGTAAATTTGCGTTTTTAAGCACAAATTGACGATCTCTTGCTTTTTTGCTTCGCTGGTTTAATGAGAAATCGGATTTTTTGAAAAATTTCAATAACTCCAGTAGTTTTTAAGTTGGTGAGCCAAAAACGTACATATGCTGTAAATTCGCGTTTTTAAGCACAAATTGACGATTTCTTACTTTTTTGCTTCGCTGGTTTAATGAGAAATCGGATTTTTTGAAAAATTTCAATAACTCCAGTAGTTTTTAAGTTGGCGAGCCAAAAACGTATATATGCTGTAAATTCGCGTTTTTAAGCACAAATTGACAATTTCTTGCTTTTTTGCTTCGCTGGTTTAATGAGAAATCGGATTTTTTGAAAAATTTCAATAACTCCAGTAGTTTTTAAGTAGGCGAGCCAAAAACGTATATATGCTGTAAATTCGCGTTTTTAAGCACAAATTGACGATTTCTTACTTTTTTGCTTCGCTGGTTTAATGAGAAATCGGATTTTTTGAAAAATTTCAATAACTCCAGTAGTTTTTAAGTTGGCGAGCCAAAAACGTATATATGCTGTAAATTCGCGTTTTTAAGCACAAATTGACAATTTCTTGCTTTTTTGCTTCGCCGGTTTAATGAGAAATCGGATTTTTTGAAAAATTTCAATAACTCCAGTAGTTTTTAAGTTGGCGAGCCAAAAACGTATATATGCTGTAAATTCGCGTTTTTAAGCACAAATTGATGATTTCTTGCTTTTTTGCTTCGCTGGTTTAAAGAGAAATCGGATTTTTTGAAAAATTTCAATAACTCCAGTAGTTTTTAAGTTGGCGAGCCAAAAACGTATATATGCTGTAAATTCGCGTTTTTAAGCACAAATTGACGATTTCTTGCTTTTTTGCTTCGCTGGTTTAATGAGAAATCGAATTTTTTGAAAAATTTCAATAACTCCAGTAGTTTTTAAGTTGGCGAGCCAAAAACGTATATATGCTGTAAATTCGCGTTTTTAAGCACAAATTGACGATTTCTTGCTTTTTTGCTTCCCTGGTTTAATGAGAAATCGGATTTTTTGAAAAATTTCAATAACTCCAGTAGTTTTTAAGTTGGCGAGCCAAAAACGTATATATGCTGTAAATTCGTGTTTTTAAGCACAAATTGACGATTTCTTGCTTTTTTGCTTCGCTGGTTTAATGAGAAATCGGATTTTTTGAAAAATTTCAATAACTCCAGTAGTTTTTAAGTTGGCGAGCCAAAAACATATATATATGCTGTAAATTCGCGTTTTTAAGCACAAATTTACGATTTCTTGCTTTTTTGCTTCGCTGGTTTAATGAGAAATCGGATTTTTTGAAAAATTTCAATAACTCCAGTAGTTTTTAAGTTGGCGAACCAAAAACGTCTATATGCTGTAAATTCGCGTTTTTAAGCACAAATTGACGATTTCTTGCTTTTTTGCTTCGCTGGTTTAATGAGAAATCGGATTTTTTGAAAAATTTTAATAACTAGAGTAGTTTTTAAGTTGGCGAGCCAAATCGTATATGTGCTGTAAATTCGCGTTTTTAAGCACAAATTTACGATTTCTTGCCTTTTTGCTTCGCTGGTTTAATGAGTAATCGGATTTTTTGAAAAATTTCAATAACTCCAGTAGTTTTTAAGTTGGCGAGCCAAAAACGTATATATGCTGTAAATTCGCGTTTTTAAGCACAAATTGACGATTTATTGTTTTTTTGCTTCGCTGGTTTAATGAGAAATCGGATTTTTTGAAAAATTTTAATAACTCCAGTAGTTTTTAAGTTGGCGAGCCAAAAACGTATATATGCTGTAAATTCGCGTTTTTAAGCACAAATTGACGATTTCTTGCTTTTTTGCTTCGCTGGTTTAATGAGAAATCGGATTTTTTGAAAAATTTTAATAACTCCAGTAGTTTTTAAGTTGGCGAGCCAAAAACGTATATATGCTGTAAATTCGCGTTTTTAAGCACAAATTGACGATTTCTTGCTTTTTTGCTTCGCTGGTTTAATGAGAAATTGGATTTTTTGAAAAATTTCAATAACTCCAGTAGTTTTTAAATTCGCGAGCCAAAAACGTATATAAGCTGTAAATTCGCGTTTTTAAGCACAAATTGACGATTTCTTGCTTTTTTGCATCGCTGGTTTAATGAGAAATCGGATTTTTTGAAAAATTTCAATAACTCCAGTAGTTTTTAAGTTTGCGAGCCAAAAACGTATATATGCTGTAAGTTCGCGTTTTTAAGCACAAATTGACGATATCTTGCTTTTTTGCTTCGCTGGTTTAATGAGAAATCGGATTTTTTTGAAAAATTTCAATAACTTCAGTAGTTTTTAAGTTGGCGAGCCAAAAACGTTTATATGCTGTAAATTCGCGTTTTTAAGCACAAATTGATGATTTCTTGCTTTTTTGCTTCGATGGTTTAATGAGAAATCGGATTTTTTGAAAAATTTCAATAACTCCAGTAGTTTTTAAGTTGGCGAGCCAAAAACGTATATATGCTGTAAATTCGCGTTTTTAAGCACAAATTGACGATTTGTTGCTTTTTTGCTTCGCTGGTTTAATGAGAAATCGGATTTTTTGAAAAATTTCAATAACTCCAGTAGTTTTTAAGTTGGCGAGCCAAAAACGTATATATGCGGTAAATTCGCGTTTTTTAGCACAAATTGACGATTTCTTGCTTTTTTGCTTCGCTGGTTTAATGAGAAATCGGATTTTTTGAAAAATTTTAATAACTCCAGTAGTTTTTAAGTTGGCGAGCCAAAAACGTATATATGCTGTAAATTCGCGTTTTTAAGCACAAATTGACAATTTCTTGCTTTTTTGCTTCGCTGGTTTAATGAGAAATCGGATTTTTTTGAAAAATTTCAATAACTTCAGTAGTTTTTAAGTTGGCGAGCCAAAAACGTTTATATGCTGTAAATTCGCGTTTTTAAGCAAAAATTGACCATTTCTTGCTTTTTTGCTTCGCTGGTTTAATGAGAAATCGGATTTTTTGAAAAATTTCAATAACTCCAGTAGTTTTTAAGTTGGCGAGCCAAAAAGGTATATATGCTGTAAATTCGCGTTTTCAAGCACAAATTGACGATTTCTTGCTTTTTTGCTTCGCTGGTTTAATGAGAAATCGGAGTTTTTGAAAAATTTTAATAACTCCAGTAGTTTTTAAGTTGGCGAGCCAAAAACGTATATATGCTGTAAATTCGCGTTTTTAAGCACAAATTGACAATTTCTTGCTTTTTTGCTTCGCTGGTTTAATGAGAAATCGGATTTTTTTGAAAAATTTCAATAACTTCAGTAGTTTTTAAGTTGGCGAGCCAAAAACGTTTATATGCTGTAAATTCGCGTTTTTAAGCAAAAATTGACCATTTCTTGCTTTTTTGCTTCGCTGGTTTAATGAGAAATCGGATTTTTTGAAAAATTTCAATAACTCCAGTAGTTTTTAAGTTGGCGAGCCAAAAAGGTATATATGCTGTAAATTCGCGTTTTCAAGCACAAATTGACGATTTCTTGCTTTTTTGCTTCGCTGGTTTAATGAGAAATCGGATTTTTTGAAAAATTTTAATAACTCCAGTAGTTTTTAAGTTGGCGAGCCAAAAACGTATATATGCTGTAAATTCGCGTTTTTAAGCACAATTGATGATTTCTTGCTTTTTTGCTTCGCTGGTTTAATGAGAAATCGGATTTTTTGAAAAATTTCAATAACTCCAGTAGTTTTTAAGTTTGCGAGCCAAAAACGTATATATGCTGTAAGTTCGCGTTTTTAAGCACAAATTGACGATTTCTTGCTTTTTTGCTTCGCTGGTTTAATGAGAAATCGGATTTTTTTGAATAATTTCAATAACTCCAGTACTTTTTAAGTTGGCGAGCCAAAAAGGTATATATGCTGTAAATTCGCGTTTTTAAGCAAAAATTGACGATTTCTTGCCTTTTTGCTTCGCTGGTTTAATGAGAAATCGGATTTTTTGAAAAATTTCAATAACTCCAGTAGTTTTTAAATTGGCGAGGCAAAAACGTATATAAGCTGTAAATTCGCGTTTTTAAGCACAAATTGACGATTTCGTGCTTTTTTGCTTCGCTGGTTTAATGAGAAATCGGATTTTTTTGAAAAATTTCAATAACTCCAGTAGTTTTTAAATTGGCGAGCCAAAAACGTATATAAGCTGTAAATTCGCGTTTTTAAGCACAAATTGACGATTTCTTGCTTTTTTGCTTCGCTGGTTTAATGAGAAATCGGATTTTTTGAAAAATTTCAATAACTCCAGTAGTTTTTAAGTTGGCGAGCCAAAAACGTTTATATGCTGTAAATTCGCGTTTTTAAGCAAAAATTGACGATTTCTTGCCTTTTTGCTTCGCTGGTTTAATGAGAAATCGGATTTTTTGAAAAATTTCAATAACTCCAGTAGTTTTTAAATTGGCGAGCCAAAAACGTATATAAGCTGTAAATTCGCGTTTTTAAGCACAAATTGACGATTTCTTGCTTTTTTGCTTCGCTGGTTTAATGAGAAATCGGATTTTTTGAAAAATTTCAATAACTCCAGTACTTTTTAAGTTGGCGAGCCAAAAAGGTATATATGCTGTAAATTCGCGTTTTCAAGCACAAATTGACGATTTCTTGCTTTTTTGCTTCGCTGGTTTAATGAGAAATCGGATTTTTTGAAAAATTTTAATAACTCCAGTAGTTTTTAAGTTGGCGAGCCAAAAACGTATATATGCTGTAAATTCGCGTTTTTAAGCACAAATTGACGATTTCTTGTTTTTTTTGTTTCGCTGGTTTAATGAGAAATCGGATTTTTTGAAAAATTTCAATAACTCTAGTAGTTTATAAGTTGGCGAGCCAAAAACGTATATATGCTGTAAATTCGCGTTTTTAAACACAAATTGACGATTTATTGCTTTTTTGCTTCGCTGGTTTAATGAGAAATCGGATTTTTTGAAAAATTTTAATAACTAGTAGTTTTTAAGTTGGCGAGCCAAAAACGTATATATGCTGTAAATTCGCGTTTTTAAGCACAAATTGACGATTTCTTGTTTTTTTGCTTCGCTGGTTTAATGAGAAATCGGATTTTTTGAAAAATTTCAATAACTCTAGTAGTTTTTAAGTTGGCGAGCCAAAAACGTATATATGCTGTAAATTCGCGTTTTTAAGCACAAATTGACGATCTCTTGCTTTTTTGCTTCGCTGGTTTAATGAGAAATCGGATTTTTTGAAAAATTTCAATAACTCCAGTAGTTTTTAAGTTGGTGAGCCAAAAACGTACATATGCTGTAAATTCGCGTTTTTAAGCACAAATTGACGATTTCTTACTTTTTTGCTTCGCTGGTTTAATGAGAAATCGGATATTTTGAAAAATTTCAATAACTCCAGTAGTTTTTAAGTTGGCGAGCCAAAAACGTATATATGCTGTATATTCGCGTTTTTAAGCACAAATTGACAATTTCTTGCTTTTTTGCTTCGCTGGTTTAATGAGAAATCGGATTTTTTGAAAAATTTCAATAACTCCAGTAGTTTTTAAGTAGGCGAGCCAAAAACGTATTTATGCTGTAAATTCGCGTTTTTAAGCACAAATTGACGATTTCTTACTTTTTTGCTTCGCTGGTTTAATGAGAAATCGGATTTTTTGAAAAATTTCAATAACTCCAGTAGTTTTTAAGTTGGCGAGCCAAAAACGTATATATGCTGTAAATTCGCGTTTTTAAGCACAAATTGACAATTTCTTGCTTTTTTGCTTCGCCGGTTTAATGAGAAATCGGATTTTTTGAAAAATTTCAATAACTCCAGTAGTTTTTAAGTTGGCGAGCCAAAAACGTATATATGCTGTAAATTCGCGTTTTTAAGCAGAAATTGACGATTTCTTGCTTTTTTGCTTCGCTGGTTTAATGAGAAATCGGATTTTTTGAAAAATTTCAATAACTCTAGTAGTTTTTAAGTTGGCGAGCCAAAAACGTATATATGCTGTGAATTTGCGTTTTTAAGCACAAATTGACGATCTCTTGCTTTTTTGCTTCGCTGGTTTAATGAGAAATCGGATTTTTTGAAAACTTTCAATAACTCCTGTAGTTTTTAAGTTGGCGAGCCAAAAACGTATATATGCTGTAAATTCGCGTTTTTAAGCACAAATTGACGATTTCTTGCTTTTTTGCTTCGCTGGTTTAATGAGAAATCGGATTTTTTGATAAATTTTAATAACTAGAGTAGTTTTTAAGTTGGCGAGCCAAAAACATATATATGCTGTAAATTCGCGTTTTTAAGCACAAATTTACGATTTCTTGCCTTTTTGCTTCGCTGGTTTAATGAGAAATCGGATTTTTTGAAAAATTTCAATAACTCCAGTAGTTTTTAAGTTGGCGAGCCAAAAACGTATATATGCTGTAAATTCGCGTTTTTAAGCACAAATTGACGATTTCTTGCTTTTTTGCTTCGCTGGTTTAATGAGAAATCGGATTTTTTGAAAAATTTCAATAACTCCAGTAGTTTTTAAGTTGGTGAGCCAAAAACGTACATATGCTGTAAATTCGCGTTTTTAAGCACAAATTGACGATTCCTTACTTTTTTGCTTCGCTGGTTTAATGAGAAATCGGATTTTTTGAAAAATTTCAATAACTCCTGTAGTTTTTAAGTTGGCGAGCCAAAAACGTAAATATGCTGTAAATTCGCGTTTTTAAGCACAAATTGACAATTTCTTGCTTTTTTGCTTCGCTGGTTTAATGAGAAATCGGATTTTTTGAAAAATTTCAATAACTCCAGTAGTTTTTAAGTAGGCGAGCCAAAAACGTATATATGCTGTAAATTCGCGTTTTTAAGCACAAATTGACGATTTCTTGCTTTTTTGCTTCGCTGGTTGAATGAGAAATCGGATTTTTTGAAAAATTTCAATAACTCCAGTAGTTTTTAAGTAGGCGAGCCAAAAACGTATATATGCTGTAAATTCGCGTTTTTAAGCACAAATTGACGATTTCTTGCTTTTTTGCTTCGCTGGTTTAATGAGAAATCGGATTTTTTGAAAAATTTTAATAACTCCAGTAGTTTTTAAGTTGGCGAGCCAAAAACGTATATATGCTGCAAATTCGCGTTTTTAAGCACAAATTGATGATTTCTTGCTTTTTTGCTTCGCTGGTTTAATGAGAAATCGGATTTTTTGAAAAATTTCAATAACTCCAGTAGTTTTTAAGTTGGCGAGCCAAAAACGTATATATGCTGTAAATTCGCGTTTTTAAGCACAAATTGACGATTTCTTGCTTTTTTGCTTCGCTGGTTTAATGAAAAATCGAATTTTTTGAAAAATTTCAATAACTCCAGTAGTTTTTAAGTTGGCGAGCCAAAAACGTATATATGCTGTAAATTCGCGTTTTTAAGCACAAATTGACGATTTCTTGCTTTTTTGCTTCCCTGGTTTAATGAGAAATCGGATTTTTTGAAAAATTTCAATAACTCCAGTAGTTTTTAAGTTGGCGAGCCAAAAACGTATATATGCTGTAAATTCGTGTTTTTAAGCACAAATTGACGATTTCTTGCTTTTTTGCTTCGCTGGTTTAATGAGAAATCGGATTTTTTGAAAAATTTCAATAACTCCAGTAGTTTTTAAGTTGGCGAGCCAAAAACATATATATGCTGTAAATTCGCGTTTTTAAGCACAAATTTACGATTTCTTGCTTTTTTGCTTCGCTGGTTTAATGAGAAATCGGATTTTTTGAAAAATTTCAATAACTCCAGTAGTTTTTAAGTTGGCGAACCAAAAACGTATATATGCTGTAAATTCGCGTTTTTAAGCACAAATTGACGATTTCTTGCTTTTTTGCTTCGCTGGTTTAATGAGAAATCGAATTTTTTGAAAAATTTTAATAACTAGAGTAGTTTTTAAGTTGGCGAGCCAAAAACGTATATGTGCAGTAAATTCGCGTTTTTAAGCACAAATTTACGATTTCTTGCCTTTTTGCTTCGCTGGTTTAATGAGTAATCGGATTTTTTGAAAAATTTCAATAACTCCAGTAGTTTTTAAGTTGGCGAGCCAAAAACGTATATATGCTGTAAATTCGCGTTTTTAAGCACAAATTGACGATTTCTTACTTTTTTGCTTCTCTGGTTTAATGAGAAATCGGATTTTTTGAAAAATTTCAATAACTCCAGTAGTTTTTAAGTTGGCGAGCCAAAAACGTATATATGCTGTAAATTCGCGTTTTTAAGCACAAATTGACGATTTCTTGCTTTTTTGCTTCGCTGGTTGAATGAGAAATAGGATTTTTTGAAAAATTTCAATAACTCCAGTAGTTTTTAAGTTGGCGAGCCAAAAACGTATATATGCTGTAAATTCGCGTTTTTAAGCACAAATTGATGATTTCTTGCTTTTTTGCTTCGCTGGTTTAATGAGAAATCGGATTTTTTTAAAAATTTTAATAACTCCAGTAGTTTTTAAGTTGGCGAGCCAAAAACGTATATATGCTGTAAATTCGCGTTTTTAAGCACAAATTGAATATTTCTTGCTTTTTTGCTTCGCTGGTTTAATGAGAAATCGGATTTTTTTAAAAATTTCAATAACTCCAGTAGTTTTTAAGTTGGCGAGCCAAAAACGTATATATGCTGTAAATTCGCGTTTTTAAGCAAAAATTGACGATTTCTTGCCTTTTTGCTTCGCTGGTTTAATGAGAAATCGGATTTTTTGAAAAATTTCAATAACTCCAGTAGTTTTTAAATTGGCGAGGCAAAAACGTATATAAGCTGTAAATTCGCGTTATTAAGCACAAATTGACGATTTCTTGCTTTTTTGCTTCGCTGGTTTAATGAGAAATCGGATTTTTTGAAAAATTTCAATAACTCCAGTAGTTTTTAAGTTGGCGAGCCAAAAACGTATATATGCTGTAAATTCGCGTTTTTAAGCACAAATTGACGATTTCTTGCTTTTTTGCTTCGCTGGTTTAATGAAAAATCGAATTTTTTGAAAAATTTCAATAACTCCAGTAGTTTTTAAGTTGGCGAGCCAAAAACGTATATATGCTGTAAATTCGCGTTTTTAAGCACAAATTGACGATTTCTTGCTTTTTTGCTTCCCTGGTTTAATGAGAAATCGGATTTTTTGAAAAATTTCAATAACTCCAGTAGTTTTTAAGTTGGCGAGCCAAAAACGTATATATGCTGTAAATTCGTGTTTTTAAGCACAAATTGACGATTTCTTGCTTTTTTGCTTCGCTGGTTTAATGAGAAATCGGATTTTTTGAAAAATTTCAATAACTCCAGTAGTTTTTAAGTTGGCGAGCCAAAAACATATATATGCTGTAAATTCGCGTTTTTAAGCACAAATTTACGATTTCTTGCTTTTTTGCTTCGCTGGTTTAATGAGAAATCGGATTTTTTGAAAAATTTCAATAACTCCAGTAGTTTTTAAGTTGGCGAACCAAAAACGTATATATGCTGTAAATTCGCGTTTTTAAGCACAAATTGACGATTTCTTGCTTTTTTGCTTCGCTGGTTTAATGAGAAATCGAATTTTTTGAAAAATTTTAATAACTAGAGTAGTTTTTAAGTTGGCGAGCCAAAAACGTATATGTGCAGTAAATTCGCGTTTTTAAGCACAAATTTACGATTTCTTGCCTTTTTGCTTCGCTGGTTTAATGAGTAATCGGATTTTTTGAAAAATTTCAATAACTCCAGTAGTTTTTAAGTTGGCGAGCCAAAAACGTATATATGCTGTAAATTCGCGTTTTTAAGCACAAATTGACGATTTCTTACTTTTTTGCTTCTCTGGTTTAATGAGAAATCGGATTTTTTGAAAAATTTCAATAACTCCAGTAGTTTTTAAGTTGGCGAGCCAAAAACGTATATATGCTGTAAATTCGCGTTTTTAAGCACAAATTGACGATTTCTTGCTTTTTTGCTTCGCTGGTTGAATGAGAAATAGGATTTTTTGAAAAATTTCAATAACTCCAGTAGTTTTTAAGTTGGCGAGCCAAAAACGTATATATGCTGTAAATTCGCGTTTTTAAGCACAAATTGATGATTTCTTGCTTTTTTGCTTCGCTGGTTTAATGAGAAATCGGATTTTTTAAAAATTTTAATAACTCCAGTAGTTTTTAAGTTGGCGAGCCAAAAACGTATATATGCTGTAAATTCGCGTTTTTAAGCACAAATTGAATATTTCTTGCTTTTTTGCTTCGCTGGTTTAATGAGAAATCGGATTTTTTTAAAAATTTCAATAACTCCAGTAGTTTTTAAGTTGGCGAGCCAAAAACGTATATATGCTGTAAATTCGCGTTTTTAAGCAAAAATTGACGATTTCTTGCCTTTTTGCTTCGCTGGTTTAATGAGAAATC
Organism: Clivina fossor; assembly: GCA_963966155.1. Taxonomy (NCBI): domain Eukaryota; kingdom Metazoa; phylum Arthropoda; class Insecta; order Coleoptera; family Carabidae; genus Clivina; species Clivina fossor. Next base: position 15,785,938 of record OZ014553.1, on the reverse strand, counting down.
GGATTTTTTGAAAAATTTCAATAACTCCAGTAGTTTTTAAATTGGCGAGGCAAAAACGTATATAAGCTGTAAATTCGCGTTTTTAAGCACAAATTGACGATTTCGTGCTTTTTTGCTTCGCTGGTTTAATGAGAAATCGGATTTTTTTGAAAAATTTCAATAACTCCAGTAGTTTTTAAATTGGCGAGCCAAAAACGTATATAAGCTGTAAATTCGCGTTTTTAAGCACAAATTGACGATTTCTTGCTTTTTTGCTTCGCTGGTTTAATGAGAAATCGGATTTTTTGAAAAATTTCAATAACTCCAGTAGTTTTTAAGTTGGCGAGCCAAAAACGTTTATATGCTGTAAATTCGCGTTTTTAAGCAAAAATTGACGATTTCTTGCCTTTTTGCTTCGCTGGTTTAATGAGAAATCGGATTTTTTGAAAAATTTCAATAACTCCAGTAGTTTTTAAATTGGCGAGCCAAAAACGTATATAAGCTGTAAATTCGCGTTTTTAAGCACAAATTGACGATTTCTTGCTTTTTTGCTTCGCTGGTTTAATGAGAAATCGGATTTTTTGAAAAATTTCAATAACTCCAGTACTTTTTAAGTTGGCGAGCCAAAAAGGTATATATGCTGTAAATTCGCGTTTTCAAGCACAAATTGACGATTTCTTGCTTTTTTGCTTCGCTGGTTTAATGAGAAATCGGATTTTTTGAAAAATTTTAATAACTCCAGTAGTTTTTAAGTTGGCGAGCCAAAAACGTATATATGCTGTAAATTCGCGTTTTTAAGCACAAATTGACGATTTCTTGTTTTTTTGCTTCGCTGGTTTAATGAGAAATCGGATTTTTTGAAAAATTTCAATAACTCTAGTAGTTTATAAGTTGGCGAGCCAAAAACGTATATATGCTGTAAATTCGCGTTTTTAAACACAAATTGACGATTTATTGCTTTTTTGCTTCGCTGGTTTAATGAGAAATCGGATTTTTTGAAAAATTTTAATAACTAGTAGTTTTTAAGTTGGCGAGCCAAAAACGTATATATGCTGTAAATTCGCGTTTTTAAGCACAAATTGACGATTTCTTGTTTTTTTGCTTCGCTGGTTTAATGAGAAATCGGATTTTTTGAAAAATTTCAATAACTCTAGTAGTTTTTAAGTTGGCGAGCCAAAAACGTATATATGCTGTAAATTCGCGTTTTTAAGCACAAATTGACGATCTCTTGCTTTTTTGCTTCGCTGGTTTAATGAGAAATCGGATTTTTTGAAAAATTTCAATAACTCCAGTAGTTTTTAAGTTGGTGAGCCAAAAACGTACATATGCTGTAAATTCGCGTTTTTAAGCACAAATTGACGATTTCTTACTTTTTTGCTTCGCTGGTTTAATGAGAAATCGGATATTTTGAAAAATTTCAATAACTCCAGTAGTTTTTAAGTTGGCGAGCCAAAAACGTATATATGCTGTATATTCGCGTTTTTAAGCACAAATTGACAATTTCTTGCTTTTTTGCTTCGCTGGTTTAATGAGAAATCGGATTTTTTGAAAAATTTCAATAACTCCAGTAGTTTTTAAGTAGGCGAGCCAAAAACGTATTTATGCTGTAAATTCGCGTTTTTAAGCACAAATTGACGATTTCTTACTTTTTTGCTTCGCTGGTTTAATGAGAAATCGGATTTTTTGAAAAATTTCAATAACTCCAGTAGTTTTTAAGTTGGCGAGCCAAAAACGTATATATGCTGTAAATTCGCGTTTTTAAGCACAAATTGACGATTTCTTGCTTTTTTGCTTCGCCGGTTTAATGAGAAATCGGATTTTTTGAAAAATTTCAATAACTCCAGTAGTTTTTAAGTTGGCGAGCCAAAAACGTATATATGCTGTAAATTCGCGTTTTTAAGCAGAAATTGACGATTTCTTGCTTTTTTGCTTCGCTGGTTTAATGAGAAATCGGATTTTTTGAAAAATTTCAATAACTCTAGTAGTTTTTAAGTTGGCGAGCCAAAAACGTATATATGCTGTGAATTTGCGTTTTTAAGCACAAATTGACGATCTCTTGCTTTTTTGCTTCGCTGGTTTAATGAGAAATCGGATTTTTTGAAAACTTTCAATAACTCCTGTAGTTTTTAAGTTGGCGAGCCAAAAACGTATATATGCTGTAAATTCGCGTTTTTAAGCACAAATTGACGATTTCTTGCTTTTTTGCTTCGCTGGTTTAATGAGAAATCGGATTTTTTGATAAATTTTAATAACTAGAGTAGTTTTTAAGTTGGCGAGCCAAAAACATATATATGCTGTAAATTCGCGTTTTTAAGCACAAATTTACGATTTCTTGCCTTTTTGCTTCGCTGGTTTAATGAGAAATCGGATTTTTTGAAAAATTTCAATAACTCCAGTAGTTTTTAAGTTGGCGAGCCAAAAACGTATATATGCTGTAAATTCGCGTTTTTAAGCACAAATTGACGATTTCTTGCTTTTTTGCTTCGCTGGTTTAATGAGAAATCGGATTTTTGAAAAATTTCAATAACTCCAGTAGTTTTTAAGTTGGTGAGCCAAAAACGTACATATGCTGTAAATTCGCGTTTTTAAGCACAAATTGACGATTCCTTACTTTTTTGCTTCGCTGGTTTAATGAGAAATCGGATTTTTTGAAAAATTTCAATAACTCCTGTAGTTTTTAAGTTGGCGAGCCAAAAACGTAAATATGCTGTAAATTCGCGTTTTTAAGCACAAATTGACAATTTCTTGCTTTTTTGCTTCGCTGGTTTAATGAGAAATCGGATTTTTTGAAAAATTTCAATAACTCCAGTAGTTTTTAAGTAGGCGAGCCAAAAACGTATATATGCTGTAAATTCGCGTTTTTAAGCACAAATTGACGATTTCTTGCTTTTTTGCTTCGCTGGTTGAATGAGAAATCGGATTTTTTGAAAAATTTCAATAACTCCAGTAGTTTTTAAGTAGGCGAGCCAAAAACGTATATATGCTGTAAATTCGCGTTTTTAAGCACAAATTGACGATTTCTTGCTTTTTTGCTTCGCTGGTTTAATGAGAAATCGGATTTTTTGAAAAATTTTAATAACTCCAGTAGTTTTTAAGTTGGCGAGCCAAAAACGTATATATGCTGCAAATTCGCGTTTTTAAGCACAAATTGATGATTTCTTGCTTTTTTGCTTCGCTGGTTTAATGAGAAATCGGATTTTTTGAAAAATTTCAATAACTCCAGTAGTTTTTAAGTTGGCGAGCCAAAAACGTATATATGCTGTAAATTCGCGTTTTTAAGCACAAATTGACGATTTCTTGCTTTTTTGCTTCGCTGGTTTAATGAAAAATCGAATTTTTTGAAAAATTTCAATAACTCCAGTAGTTTTTAAGTTGGCGAGCCAAAAACGTATATATGCTGTAAATTCGCGTTTTTAAGCACAAATTGACGATTTCTTGCTTTTTTGCTTCCCTGGTTTAATGAGAAATCGGATTTTTTGAAAAATTTCAATAACTCCAGTAGTTTTTAAGTTGGCGAGCCTAAAACGTATATATGCTGTAAATTCGTGTTTTTAAGCACAAATTGACGATTTCTTGCTTTTTTGCTTCGCTGGTTTAATGAGAAATCGGATTTTTTGAAAAATTTCAATAACTCCAGTAGTTTTTAAGTTGGCGAGCCAAAAACATATATATGCTGTAAATTCGCGTTTTTAAGCACAAATTTACGATTTCTTGCTTTTTTGCTTCGCTGGTTTAATGAGAAATCGGATTTTTTGAAAAATTTCAATAACTCCAGTAGTTTTTAAGTTGGCGAACCAAAAACGTATATATGCTGTAAATTCGCGTTTTTAAGCACAAATTGACGATTTCTTGCTTTTTTGCTTCGCTGGTTTAATGAGAAATCGAATTTTTTGAAAAATTTTAATAACTAGAGTAGTTTTTAAGTTGGCGAGCCAAAAACGTATATGTGCAGTAAATTCGCGTTTTTAAGCACAAATTTACGATTTCTTGCCTTTTTGCTTCGCTGGTTTAATGAGTAATCGGATTTTTTGAAAAATTTCAATAACTCCAGTAGTTTTTAAGTTGGCGAGCCAAAAACGTATATATGCTGTAAATTCGCGTTTTTAAGCACAAATTGACGATTTCTTACTTTTTTGCTTCTCTGGTTTAATGAGAAATCGGATTTTTTGAAAAATTTCAATAACTCCAGTAGTTTTTAAGTTGGCGAGCCAAAAACGTATATATGCTGTAAATTCGCGTTTTTAAGCACAAATTGACGATTTCTTGCTTTTTTGCTTCGCTGGTTGAATGAGAAATAGGATTTTTTGAAAAATTTCAATAACTCCAGTAGTTTTTAAGTTGGCGAGCCAAAAACGTATATATGCTGTAAATTCGCGTTTTTAAGCACAAATTGATGATTTCTTGCTTTTTTGCTTCGCTGGTTTAATGAGAAATCGGATTTTTTTAAAAATTTTAATAACTCCAGTAGTTTTTAAGTTGGCGAGCCAAAAACGTATATATGCTGTAAATTCGCGTTTTTAAGCACAAATTGAATATTTCTTGCTTTTTTGCTTCGCTGGTTTAATGAGAAATCGGATTTTTTTAAAAATTTTAATAACTCCAGTAGTTTTTAAGTTGGCGAGCCAAAAACGTATATATGCTGTAAATTCGCGTTTTTAAGCACAAATTGATGATTTCTTGCTTTTTTGCTTCGCTGGTTTAATGAGAAATCGGATTTTTTGAAAAATTTCAATAACTCCAGTAGTTTTTAAGTTGGCGAGCCAAAAACGTATATATGCTGTAAATTCGCGTTTTTAAGCACAAATTGACGATTTCTTGCTTTTTTGCTTCGCTGGTTTAATGAGAAATCGAATTTTTGAAAAATTTCAATAACTCCAGTAGTTTTTAAGTTGGCGAGCCAAAAACGTATATATGCTGTAAATTCGCGTTTTTAAGCACAAATTGATGATTTCTTGCTTTTTTGCTTCGCTGGTTTAATGAGAAATCGGATTTTTTGAAAAATTTCAATAACTCCAGTAGTTTTTAAGTTGGCGAGCCAAAAACTTATATATGCTGTAAATTCGCGTTTTTAAGCACAAATTGACGATTTCTTGTTTTTTTGCTTCGCTGGTTTAATGAGAAATCGGATTTTTTGAAAAATTTCAATAACTCTAGTAGTTTTTAAGTTGGCGAGCCAAAAACGTATATATGCTGTAAATTCGCGTTTTTAAGCACAAATTGAAGATTACTTGCTTTTTTGCTTCGCTGGTTTAATGAGAAATCGGATTTTTTGAAAAATTTTAATAACTCCAGTAGTTTTTAAGTTGGCGAGCCAAAAACGTATATATGCTGTAAATTCGCGTTTTTAAGCACAAATTGACGATTTATTGTTTTTTTGCTTCGCTGGTTTAATGAGAAATCGGATTTTTTGAAAAATTTTAATAACTCCAGTAGTTTTTAAGTTGGCGAGCCAAAAACGTATATATGCTGTAAATTCGCGTTTTTAAGCACAAATTGACGATTTCTTGCTTTTTTGCTTCGCTGGTTTAATGAGAAATCGGATTTTTTGAAAAATTTTAATAACTCCAGTAGTTTTTAAGTTGGCGAGCCAAAAACGTATATATGCTGTAAATTCGCGTTTTTAAGCACAAATGGACGATTTCTTGCTTTTTTGCTTCGCTGGTTTAATGAGAAATTGGATTTTTTGAAAAATTTCAATAACTCCAGTAGTTTTTAAATTGGCGAGCCAAAAACGTATATAAGCTGTAAATTCGCGTTTTTAAGCACAAATTGACGATTTCTTGCTTTTTTGCATCGCTGGTTTAATGAGAAATCGGATTTTTTGAAAAATTTCAATAACACCAGTAGTTTTTAAGTTTGTGAGCCAAAAACGTATATATGCTGTAAGTTCGCGTTTTTAAGCACAAATTGACGATATCTTGCTTTTTTGCTTCGCTGGTTTAATGAGAAATCGGATTTTTTTGAAAAATTTCAATAACTTCAGTAGTTTTTAAGTTGGCGAGCCTAAAACATTTATATGCCGTAAATTCGCGTTTTTAAGCACAAATTGACGATTTCGTGCTTTTTTGCTTCGCTGGTTTAATGAGAAATCGGATTTTTTTGAAAAATTTCAATAACTCCAGTAGTTTTTAAATTGGCGAGCCAAAAACGTATATAAGCTGTAAATTCGCGTTTTTAAGCACAAATTGACGATTTCTTGCTTTTTTGCTTCGCTGGTTTAATGAGAAATCGGATTTTTTGAAAAATTTCAATAACTCCAGTAGTTTTTAAGTTGGCGAGCCAAAAACGTTTATATGCTGTAAATTCGCGTTTTTAAGCAAAAATTGACGATTTCTTGCCTTTTTGCTTCGCTGGTTTAATGAGAAATCGGATTTTTTGAAAAATTTCAATAACTCCAGTAGTTTTTAAATTGGCGAGCCAAAAACGTATATAAGCTGTAAATTCGCGTTTTTAAGCACAAATTGACGATTTCTTGCTTTTTTGCTTCGCTGGTTTAATGAGAAATCGGATTTTTTGAAAAATTTCAATAACTCCAGTACTTTTTAAGTTGGCGAGCCAAAAACGTATATATGCTGTAAATTCGCGTTTTTAAGCACAAATTGACGATTTCTTGCTTTTTTGCTTCGCTGGTTTAATGAGAAATCGGATTTTTTGAAAAATTTTAATAACTCCAGTAGTTTTTAAGTTGGCGAGCCAAAAACGTATATATGCTGTAAATTCGCGTTTTTAAGCACAAATGGACGATTTCTTGCTTTTTTGCTTCGCTGGTTTAATGAGAAATTGGATTTTTGAAAAATTTCAATAACTCCAGTAGTTTTTAAATTGGCGAGCCAAAAACGTATATAAGCTGTAAATTCGCGTTTTTAAGCACAAATTGACGATTTCTTGCTTTTTTGCATCGCTGGTTTAATGAGAAATCGGATATTTTGAAAAATTTCAATAACACCAGTAGTTTTTAAGTTTGTGAGCCAAAAACGTATATATGCTGTAAGTTCGCGTTTTTAAGCACAAATTGACGATATCTTGCTTTTTTGCTTCGCTGGTTTAATGAGAAATCGGATTTTTTTGAAAAATTTCAATAACTTCAGTAGTTTTTAAGTTGGCGAGCCAAAAACATTTATATGCTGTAAATTCGCGTTTTTAAGCACAAATTGACGATTTCGTGCTTTTTTGCTTCGCTGGTTTAATGAGAAATCGGATTTTTTTGAAAAATTTCAATAACTCCAGTAGTTTTTAAATTGGCGAGCCAAAAACGTATATAAGCTGTAAATTCGCGTTTTTAAGCACAAATTGACGATTTCTTGCTTTTTTGCTTCGCTGGTTTAATGAGAAATCGGATTTTTTGAAAAATTTCAATAACTCCAGTAGTTTTTAAGTTGGCGAGCCAAAAACATATATATGCTGTAAATTCGCGTTTTTAAGCACAAATTTACGATTTCTTGCTTTTTTGCTTCGCTGGTTTAATGAGAAATCGGATTTTTTGAAAAATTTCAATAACTCCAGTAGTTTTTAAGTTGGCGAACCAAAAACGTATATATGCTGTAAATTCGCGTTTTTAAGCACAAATTGACGATTTCTTGCTTTTTTGCTTCGCTGGTTTAATGAGAAATCGAATTTTTTGAAAAATTTTAATAACTAGAGTAGTTTTTAAGTTGGCGAGCCAAAAACGTATATGTGCAGTAAATTCGCGTTTTTAAGCACAAATTTACGATTTCTTGCCTTTTTGCTTCGCTGGTTTAATGAGTAATCGGATTTTTTGAAAAATTTCAATAACTCCAGTAGTTTTTAAGTTGGCGAGCCAAAAACGTATATATGCTGTAAATTCGCGTTTTTAAGCACAAATTGACGATTTCTTACTTTTTTGCTTCTCTGGTTTAATGAGAAATCGGATTTTTTGAAAAATTTCAATAACTCCAGTAGTTTTTAAGTTGGCGAGCCAAAAACGTATATATGCTGTAAATTCGCGTTTTTAAGCACAAATTGACGATTTCTTGCTTTTTTGCTTCGCTGGTTGAATGAGAAATAAGATTTTTTGAAAAATTTCAATAACTCCAGTAGTTTTTAAGTTGGCGAGCCAAAAACGTATATATGCTGTAAATTCGCGTTTTTAAGCACAAATTGATGATTTCTTGCTTTTTTGCTTCGCTGGTTTAATGAGAAATCGGATTTTTTGAAAAATTTCAATAACTCCAGTAGTTTTTAAGTTGGCGAGCCAAAAACTTATATATGCTGTAAATTCGCGTTTTTAAGCACAAATTGACGATTTCTTGTTTTTTTGCTTCGCTGGTTTAATGAGAAATCGGATTTTTTGAAAAATTTCAATAACTCTAGTAGTTTTTAAGTTGGCGAGCCAAAAACGTATATATGCTGTAAATTCGCGTTTTTAAGCACAAATTGAAGATTACTTGCTTTTTTGCTTCGCTGGTTTAATGAGAAATCGGATTTTTTGAAAAATTTTAATAACTCCAGTAGTTTTTAAGTTGGCGAGCCAAAAACGTATATATGCTGTAAATTCGCGTTTTTAAGCACAAATTGACGATTTATTGTTTTTTTGCTTCGCTGGTTTAATGAGAAATCGGATTTTTTGAAAAATTTTAATAACTCCAGTAGTTTTTAAGTTGGCGAGCCAAAAACGTATATATGCTGTAAATTCGCGTTTTTAAGCACAAATTGACGATTTCTTGCTTTTTTGCTTCGCTGGTTTAATGAGAAATCGGATTTTTTGAAAAATTTTAATAACTCCAGTAGTTTTTAAGTTGGCGAGCCAAAAACGTATATATGCTGTAAATTCGCGTTTTTAAGCACAAATGGACGATTTCTTGCTTTTTTGCTTCGCTGGTTTAATGAGAAATTGGATTTTTTGAAAAATTTCAATAACTCCAGTAGTTTTTAAATTGGCGAGCCAAAAACGTATATAAGCTGTAAATTCGCGTTTTTAAGCACAAATTGACGATTTCTTGCTTTTTTGCATCGCTGGTTTAATGAGAAATCGGATTTTTTGAAAAATTTCAATAACACCAGTAGTTTTTAAGTTTGTGAGCCAAAAACGTATATATGCTGTAAGTTCGCGTTTTTAAGCACAAATTGACGATATCTTGCTTTTTTGCTTCGCTGGTTTAATGAGAAATCGGATTTTTTTGAAAAATTTCAATAACTTCAGTAGTTTCTAAGTTGGCTAGCCAATAACATTTATATGCTGTAAATTCGCGTTTTTAAGCACAAATTGACGATTTCGTGCTTTTTTGCTTCGCTGGTTTAATGAGAAATCGGATTTTTTTGAAAAATTTCAATAACTCCAGTAGTTTTTAAATTGGCGAGCCAAAAACGTATATAAGCTGTAAATTCGCGTTTTTAAGCACAAATTGACGATTTCTTGCTTTTTTGCTTCGCTGGTTTAATGAGAAATCGGATTTTTTGAAAAATTTCAATAACTCCAGTAGTTTTTAAGTTGGCGAGCCAAAAACGTTTATATGCTGTAAATTCGCGTTTTTAAGCAAAAATTGACGATTTCTTGCCTTTTTGCTTCGCTGGTTTAATGAGAAATCGGATTTTTTGAAAAATTTCAATAACTCCAGTAGTTTTTAAATTGGCGAGCCAAAAACGTATATAAGCTGTAAATTCGCGTTTTTAAGCACAAATTGACGATTTCTTGCTTTTTTGCTTCGCTGGTTTAATGAGAAATCGGATTTTTTGAAAAATTTCAATAACTCCAGTACTTTTTAAGTTGGCGAGCCAAAAACGTATATATGCTGTAAATTCGCGTTTTTAAGCACAAATTGACGATTTCTTGCTTTTTTGCTTCGCTGGTTTAATGAGAAATCGGATTTTTTGAAAAATTTTAATAACTCCAGTAGTTTTTAAGTTGGCGAGCCAAAAACGTATATATGCTGTAAATTCGCGTTTTTAAGCACAAATGGACGATTTCTTGCTTTTTTGCTTCGCTGGTTTAATGAGAAATCGGATTTTTTGAAAAATTTCAATAACACCAGTAGTTTTTAAGTTTGTGAGCCAAAAACGTATATATGCTGTAAGTTCGCGTTTTTAAGCACAAATTGACGATATCTTGCTTTTTTGCTTCGCTGGTTTAATGAGAAATCGGATTTTTTTGAAAAATTTCAATAACTTCAGTAGTTTTTAAGTTGGCGAGCCAAAAACATTTATATGCTGTAAATTCGCGTTTTTAAGCACAAATTGACGATTTCGTGCTTTTTTGCTTCGCTGGTTTAATGAGAAATCGGATTTTTTGAAAAATTTTAATAACTCCAGTAGTTTTTAAGTTGGCGAGCCAAAAACGTATATATGCTGTAAATTCGCGTTTTTAAGCACAAATGGACGATTTCTTGCTTTTTTGCTTCGCTGGTTTAATGAGAAATCGGATTTTTTGAAAAATTTCAATAACACCAGTAGTTTTTAAGTTTGTGAGCCAAAAACGTATATATGCTGTAAGTTCGCGTTTTTAAGCACAAATTGACGATATCTTGCTTTTTTGCTTCGCTGGTTTAATGAGAAATCGGATTTTTTTGAAAAATTTCAATAACTTCAGTAGTTTTTAAGTTGGCGAGCCAAAAACATTTATATGCTGTAAATTCGCGTTTTTAAGCACAAATTGACGATTTCGTGCTTTTTTGCTTCGCTGGTTTAATGAGAAATCGGATTTTTTTGAAAAATTTCAATAACTCCAGTAGTTTTTAAATTGGCGAGCCAAAAACGTATATAAGCTGTAAATTCGCGTTTTTAAGCACAAATTGACGATTTCTTGCTTTTTTGCTTCGCTGGTTTAATGAGAAATCGGATTTTTTGAAAAATTTCAATAACTCCAGTAGTTTTTAAGTTGGCGAGCCAAAAACGTTTATATGCTGTAAATTCGCGTTTTTAAGCAAAAATTGACGATTTCTTGCCTTTTTGCTTCGCTGGTTTAATGAGAAATCGGATTTTTTGAAAAATTTCAATAACTCCAGTAGTTTTTAAATTGGCGAGCCAAAAACGTATATAAGCTGTAAATTCGCGTTTTTAAGCACAAATTGACGATTTCTTGCTTTTTTGCTTCGCTGGTTTAATGAGAAATCGGATTTTTTGAAAAATTTCAATAACTCCAGTACTTTTTAAGTTGGCGAGCCAAAAAGGTATATATGCTGTAAATTCGCGTTTTCAAGCACAAATTGACGATTTCTTGCTTTTTTGCTTCGCTGGTTTAATGAGAAATCGGATTTTTTGAAAAATTTTAATAACTCCAGTAGTTTTTAAGTTGGCGAGCCAAAAACGTATATATGCTGTAAATTCGCGTTTTTAAGCACAAATTGACGATTTCTTGTTTTTTTGCTTCGCTGGTTTAATGAGAAATCGGATTTTCTTTAAAATTTTAATAACTCCAGTAGTTTTTAAGTTGGCGAGCCAAAATCGTATATTTGCTGTAAATTCGCGTTTTTAAGCACAAATTGATGATTTCTTGCTTTTTTGCTTCGCTGGTTTAATGAGAAATCGGATTTTTTGAAAAATTTCAATAACTCCAGTAGTTTTTAAGTTGGCGAGCCAAAAACGTATATATGCTGTAAATTCGCGTTTTTAAGCACAAATTGACGATTTCTTGCTTTTTTGCTTCGCTGGTTTAATGAGAAATCGGATTTTTTGAAAAATTTCAATAACTCCAGTAGTTTTTAAGTTGGCGAGCCAAAAACGTATATATGCTGTAAATTCGCGTTTTTAAGCACAAAGTGACGATTTCTTGCTTTTTTGCTTCGCTGGTTTAATGAGAAATTGGATTTTTTGAAAAATTTCAATAACTCCAGTAGTTTTTAAATTGGCGAGCCAAAAACGTATATAAGCTGTAAATTCGCGTTTTTAAGCACAAATTGACGATTTCTTGCTTTTTTGCTTCGCTGGTTTAATGAGAAATCGGATTTTTTGAAAAATTTCAATAACTCCAGTAGTTTTTAAGTTTGCGAGCCAAAAACGTATATATGCTGTAAGTTCGCGTTTTTAAGCACAAATTGACGATTTCTTGCTTTTTTGCTTCGCTGGTTTAATGAGAAATCGGATTTTTTGAAAAATTTCAATAACTCCAGTAGTTTTTAAGTTTGCGAGCCAAAAACGTATATATGCTGTAAGTTCGCGTTTTTAAGCACAAATTGACGATTTCTTGCTTTTTTGCTTCGCTGGTTTAATGAGAAATCGGATTTTTTTGAAAAATTTCAATAACTTCAGTAGTTTTTAAATTGGCGAGCCAAAAACGTATATAAGCTGTAAATTCGCGTTTTTAAGCACAAATTGACGATTTCTTGCTTTTTTGCTTCGCTGGTTTAATGAGAAATCGTATTTTTTGAAAAATTTCAATAACTCCAGTAGTTTTTAAGTTGGCGAGCCAAAAAGGTATATATGCTGTAAATTCGCGTTTTCAAGCACAAATTGACGATTACTTGCTTTTTTGCTTCGCTGGTTTAATGAGAAATCGGATTTTTTGAAAAATTTTAATAACTCCAGTAGTTTTTAAGTTGGCGAGCCAAAAACGTATATATGCTGTAAATTCGCGTTTTTAAGCACAATTGATGATTTCTTGCTTTTTTGCTTCGCTGGTTTAATGAGAAATCGGATTTTTTGAAAAATTTCAATAACTCCAGTAGTTTTTAAGTTGGCGAGCCAAAAACGTATATATGCTGTAAATTCGCGTTTTTAAGCACAAATTGACGATTTCGTGCTTTTTTGCTTCGCTGGTTTAATGAGAAATCGGATTTTTTTGAAAAATTTCAATAACTCCAGTAGTTTTTAAATTGGCGAGCCAAAAACGTATATAAGCTGTAAATTCGCGTTTTTAAGCACAAATTGACGATTTCTTGCTTTTTTGCTTCGCTGGTTTAATGAGAAATCGGATTTTTTGAAAAATTTCAATAACTCCAGTAGTTTTTAAGTTGGCGAGCCAAAAACGTTTATATGCTGTAAATTCGCGTTTTTAAGCAAAAATTGACGATTTCTTGCCTTTTTGCTTCGCTGGTTTAATGAGAAATCGGATTTTTTGAAAAATTTCAATAACTCCAGTAGTTTTTAAATTGGCGAGCCAAAAACGTATATAAGCTGTAAATTCGCGTTTTTTAGCACAAATTGACGATTTCTTGCTTTTTTGCTTCGCTGGTTTAATGAGAAATCGGATTTTTTGAAAAATTTCAATAACTCCAGTACTTTTTAAGTTGGCGAGCCAAAAAGGTATATATGCTGTAAATTCGCGTTTTCAAGCACAAATTGACGATTTCTTGCTTTTTTGCTTCGCTGGTTTAATGAGAAATCGGATTTTTTGAAAAATTTTAATAACTCCAGTAGTTTTTAAGTTGGCGAGCCAAAAACATATATATGCTGTAAATTCGCGTTTTTAAGCACAAATTGACGATTTCTTGTTTTTTTGCTTCGCTGGTTTAATGAGAAATCGGATTTTTTGAAAAATTTCAATAACTCTAGTAGTTTTTAAGTTGGCGAGCCAAAAACGTATACCGGGTGTCTACTTTTTTTTTGTTACATAGGGAATAAAATGCTAAAATTTTCATTTGGTGATAAATTTTCCCCTAATTATTATAGAACAAAAGTACAAATACAAAAGTTGTTTAGAATTCAAAAATGCATCAAATGATGCCAAACTTATCAATATAGGATGTTCTGATCAAGAATTAGAAGCAAATTAAAATTTCCATTTTTGCGCTCTTTACATCAAAGTGCCACGGAAATTAAACAAATAATTTCATTTCTTCTGGAGTTTGAGTTTGACAGATCGTATTTATTTTATTGTTACGTTCTGTATTATTATTATTATTATTATTATTATTATTGAAAATAATGAATAAACTTAATGTAAATGAAAAGCTATTAAGTATAAAAAGTATTAAGTATTTATTATTTATTACAATGAAAGGGTATTTTACTCGGCTGTACACTACGTACTAGCTGTGGTTTTAAATTGTGAATGTCTCCATTATAATTTTAAGTAATTGTTTAATTTATTTATTAACTTCAAGTTATAAAAACAATACATTTGAATTAGATGACTGGCATTATGCCTAATATATTTATTATAATAATTTAAACTTATCCCTGAGGATGCTGTAAGTTGTGCAGTGAAACGTCGGATAAGAGTTTAATAAATAGTAAAAAGCTGAACTCCGTAAAACTTTCTTTATTTATTACAATATTCAATATACCTATAAAACAGAAAAATTCATGAATACAAGATATAGGAGAACAAAAACGAAACTAAAAATTTAAATTAAATGTTCAAATAAATCGCCATTAACTGCCAAACAATAACCTAATCTGTTATAAAATTCGTGACGTACAGAGCTTAATTGTGTTTGTGTTATATTATTGCACTCTTCAACAATGGCATTTTTCAAATCAACAAGATTTTTGATATGTCGTTTATAAATTTTCTCCTTCAAATATGGCCATAAAAAGAAATCGCACGGTGCTAAATCGGGCGATCTAGCTGGCCAATTAATTGGACCACCTCTACCAATCCATGAATTTGGAAAACATTGATCCAAATATAATTTAATGTTGCAGCTGTAATGTGCCGGACATCCGTCTTGTTGATACCAGACAACATTATCTTGAGTTGCACACTCTTCTAACTGCGGACCAATATGATTTTGCAACATATCCAAATATTTTTCGTTGTTTAAATTATTTTCAATAAAAAATGGCCCAATTATACACCTGCCAAAAATTCCAGCCCATACATTAACTTTTTCTGGATATTGGGTACGTGTTGCTACCATTAAATGAGGATTTGTTTGGCTCCATATTCTAAAGTTTTGTGTATTAGGTTCGCCGTGTAAAGTAAACGTAGACTCGTCAGTAAAACAAATAGATTTCAAGAAGTTTCTGTCTAAATTGGATTTTTCCATAATAATGTTACTAAATTCGCTTCTAGCCATTTTATCCGCTTCAAATATCTCTTGGTGCGTGGAATATTTATAAGAATGATATTTTTCATTTTTTAGTACCTTATGTATTGTTGAAGGATGCAAATTTAATTCAGCACCAAGTTGACGCACACTAACATTTGGGTTTTCCGTTACACACAAAAGTATATTCAATGTATTTTCTTTAATTGCATTTTGATTTAAATTCTCCTCCTGATCTTCTGCGTTGATTTTTCTACAATTTTTACAACGTTTTAACACACTTCCAGTTTTTTCGAATTGTTTAATTATCCTACGAATAGTCATAGCGGAAGGTATGGGACGGTTTTCAAAGAAAGCGCTGAATAAATCTCTTACTCGTCGTATCGAATTTCCAGTAAAATACCATTTTACGCACTGAACTTTTTCATTTACCTTAAGTTTATTCATTATTTTCAATAATAATGATAATAATACAGAACGTAACAATAAAATAAATACGATCTGTCAAACTCAAACTCCAGAAGAAATGAAATTATTTGTTTAATTTCCATGGCACTTTGATGTAAAGAGCGCAAAAATGGAAATTTTAATTTGCTTCTAATTCTTGATCGGAACATCCTATATTGATAAATTTGGCATCATTTGATGCATTTTTGAATTCTAAACAACTTTTGTATTTGTACTTTTGTTCTATAATAATTAGGGGAAAATTTATCACCAAATGAAAATTTTAGCATTGTATTCCCTATGTAACAAAAAAAAAGTAGACACCCGGTATATGCTGTAAATTCGCGTTTTTAAACACAAATTGACGATTTCTTGCTTTTTTGCTTCGCTGGTTTAATGAGAAATCGGATTTTTTGAAAAATTTTAATAACTCTAGTAGTTTTTAAGTTGGCGAGCCAAAAACGTATATATGCTGTAAATTCGCGTTTTTAAGCACAAATTGACGATTTCTTGTTTTTTTGCTTCGCTGGTTTAATGAGAAATCGGATTTTTTGAAAAATTTCAATAACTCTAGCAGTTTTTAAGTTGGCGAGCCAAAAACGTATATATGCTGTAAATTCGCGTTTTTAAGCACAAATTGATGATTTCTTGCTTTTTTGCTTCGCTGGTTTAACGAGAAATTGGATTTTTTGAAAAATTTCAATAACTCCAGTAGTTTTTAAATTGACGAGCCAAAAACGTATATAAGCTGTAAATTCGCGTTTATAAGCATAAATTGACGATTTCTTGCTTTTTTGCTTCGCTGGTTTAATGAGAAATCGGATTTTTTGAAAAATTTCAATAACTCCAGTAGTTTTTAAGTTGGCGAGCCAAAAACGTATATATGCTGTAAGTTCGCGTTTTTAAGCACAAATTTACGATTTCTTGCCTTTTTGCTTCGCTGGTTTAATGAGAAATCGGATTTTTTGAAAAATTTCAATAACTCCAGTAGTTTTTAAGTTGGCGAGCCAAAAACGTATATATGCTGTAAATTCGCGTTTTTAAGCACAAAGTGACGATTTCTTGCTTTTTTGCTTCGCTGGTTTAATGAGAAATCGGATTTTCTTTAAAATTTTAATAACTCCAGTAGTTTTTAAGTTGGCGAGCCAAAATCGTATATTTGCTGTAAATTCGCGTTTTTAAGCACAAATTGATGATTTCTTGCTTTTTTGCTTCGCTGGTTTAATGAGAAATCGGATTTTTTGAAAAATTTCAATAACTCCAGTAGTTTTTAAGTTGGCGAGCCAAAAACGTATATATGCTGTAAATTCGCGTTTTTAAGCACAAATTGACGATTTCTTGCTTTTTTGCTTCGCTGGTTTAATGAGAAATCGGATTTTTTGAAAAATTTCAATAACTCCAGTAGTTTTTAAGTTGGCGAGCCAAAAACGTATATATGCTGTAAATTCGCGTTTTTAAGCACAAAGTGACGATTTCTTGCTTTTTTGCTTCGCTGGTTTAATGAGAAATTGGATTTTTTGAAAAATTTCAATAACTCCAGTAGTTTTTAAATTGGCGAGCCAAAAACGTATATAAGCTGTAAATTCGCGTTTTTAAGCACAAATTGACGATTTCTTGCTTTTTTGCTTCGCTGGTTTAATGAGAAATCGGATTTTTTGAAAAATTTCAATAACTCCAGTAGTTTTTAAGTTTGCGAGCCAAAAACGTATATATGCTGTAAGTTCGCGTTTTTAAGCACAAATTGACGATTTCTTGCTTTTTTGCTTCGCTGGTTTAATGAGAAATCGGATTTTTTGAAAAATTTCAATAACTCCAGTAGTTTTTAAGTTTGCGAGCCAAAAACGTATATATGCTGTAAGTTCGCGTTTTTAAGCACAAATTGACGATTTTTTGCTTTTTTGCTTCGCTGGTTTAATGAGAAATCGGATTTTTTTGAAAAATTTCAATAACTTCAGTAGTTTTTAAATTGGCGAGCCAAAAACGTATATAAGCTGTAAATTCGCGTTTTTAAGCACAAATTGACGATTTCTTGCTTTTTTGCTTCGCTGGTTTAATGAGAAATCGGATTTTTTGAAAAATTTCAATAACTCCAGTAGTTTTTAAGTTGGCGAGCCAAAAAGGTATATATGCTGTAAATTCGCGTTTTCAAGCACAAATTGACGATTTCTTGCTTTTTTGCTTCGCTGGTTTAATGAGAAATCGGATTTTTTGAAAATTTTTAATAACTCCAGTAGTTTTTAAGTTGGCGAGCCAAAAACGTATATATGCTGTAAATTCGCGTTTTTAAGCACAAATTGACGATTTCTTGTTTACTTGCTTCGCTGGTTTAAAGAGAAATCGGATTTTTTGAAAAATTTCAATAACTCTAGTAGTTTTTAAGTTGGCGAGCCAAAAACGTATATATGCTGTAAATTCGCGTTTTTAAACACAAATTGACGATTTCTTGCTTTTTTGCTTCGCTGGTTTAATGAGAAATCGGATTTTTTGAAAAATTTTAATAACTCTAGTAGTTTTTAAGTTGGCGAGCCAAAAACGTATATATGCTGTAAATTCGCGTTTTTAAGCACAAATTGACGATTTCTTGTTTTTTTGCTTCGCTGGTTTAATGAGAAATCGGATTTTTTGAAAAATTTCAATAACTCCAGTAGTTTTTAAGTTGGCGAGCCAAAAACGTATATATGCTGTAAATTCGCGTTTTTAAGCACAAATTGATGATTTCTTGCTTTTTTGCTTCGCTGGTTTAATTAGAAATCGGATTTTTTGAAAAATTTTAATAACTCCAGTAGTTTTTAAGTTGGAGCCAAAAACGTATATATGCTGTAAATTCGCGTTTTTAAGCACAAATTGATGATTTCTTGCTTTATTGCTTCGCTGGTTTAACGAGAAATTGGATTTTTTGAAAAATTTCAATAACTCCAGTAGTTTTTAAATTGGCGAGCCAAAAACGTATATAAGCTGTAAATTCGCGTTTATAAGCACAAATTGACGATTTCTTGCTTTTTTGCTTCGCTGGTTTAATGAGAAATCGGATTTTTTGAAAAATTTCAATAACTCCAGTAGTTTTTAAGTTGGCGAGCCAAAAAAGGTATATATGCTGTAAGTTCGCGTTTTTAAGCACAAATTTAGGATTTCTTGCCTTTTTGCTTCGCTGGTTTAATGAGAAATCGGATTTTTTGAAAAATTTCAATAACTCCAGTAGTTTTTAAGTTGGCGAACCAAAAACGTATACATGCTGTAAATTCGCGTTTTTAAGCACAAATTGACGATTTCTTGCTTTTTTGCTTCGCTGGTTTAATGAGAAATCGGATTATTTGAAAAATTTTAATAACTAGAGTAGTTTTTAAGTTGGCGAGCCAAAAACGTATATATGCTGTAAATTCGCGTTTTTAAGCAGAAATTGACGATTTCTTGCTTTTTCGCTTCGCTGGTTTAATGAGAAATCGGATTTTTTGAAAAATTTCAATAACTCCAGTAGTTTTTAAGTTGGCGAGCCAAAAACGTATATATGCTGTAAATTCGCGTTTTTAAGCACAAATTGACGTTTTCTTGCTTTTTTGCTTCGCTGGTTTAATGAGAAATCGGATTTTTTGAAAAATTTCAATAACTCCAGTAGTTTTTAAGTTGGCGAGCCAAAAACGTATATATGCTGTAAATTCGCGTTTTTAAACACAAATTTACGATTTCTTGCCTTTTTGCTTCGCTGGTTTAATGAGTAATCGGATTTTTTGAAAAATTTCAATAACTCCAGTAGTTTTTAAGTTGGCGAGCCAAAAACATATATATGCTGTAAATTCGCGTTTTTAAGCACAAATTGACGATTTCTTACTTTTTTGCTTCGCTGGTTTAATGAGAAATCGGATTTTTTGAAAAATTTTAATAACTCCAGTAGTTTTTAAGTTGGCGAGCCAAAAACGTATATATGCTGTAAGTTCGCGTTTTTAAGCACAAATTGACGATTTCTTGCTTTTTTGCTTCCCTGGTTTAATGAGAAATTGGATTTTTTGAAAAATTTCAATAACTCCAGTAGTTTTTAAATTGGCGAGCCAAAACCGTATATAAGCTGTAAATTCGCGTTTTAAGCACAAATTGACGATTTCTTGCTTTTTTGCTTCGCTGGTTTAATGAGAAATCGGATTTTTTTAAAATTTTAATAACTCCAGTAGTTTTTAAGTTGGCGAGCCAAAAACGTATATATGCTGTAAATTCGCGTTTTTAAGCACAAATTGACGATTTATTTTTTTTTTTGCTTCGCTGGTTTAATGAGAAATCGGATTTTTTGAAAAATTTCAATAACTCCAGTAGCTTTTAAGTTGGCGAGCCAAAAACGTATATATGCTGTAAATTCGCGTTTTTAAGCACAAATTGACGATTTCTTGCTTTTTTGCTTCGCTGGTTTAATGAGAAATCGGATTTTTTGAAAAATTTTAATAACTCCAGTAGTTTTTAAGTTGGCGAGCCAAAAACGTATATATGCTGTAAGTTCGCGTTTTTAAGCACAAATTGACGATTTCTTGCTTTTTTGCTTCGCTGGTTTAATGAGAAATTGGATTTTTTGAAAAATTTCAATAACTCCAGTAGTTTTTAAATTGGCGAGCCAAAAAGGTATATATGCTGTAAATTCGCGTTTTCAAGCACAAATTGACGATTTCTTGCTTTTTTGCTTCGCTGGTTTAATGAGAAATCGGATTTTTTGAAAAATTTTAATAACTCCAGTAGATTTTAAGTTGGCGAGCCAAAAACGTATATATGCTGTAAATTCGCGTTTTTAAGCACAAATTGACGATTTCTTGTTTTTTTGCTTCGCTGGTTTAAAGAGAAATCGGATTTTTTGAAAAATTTCAATAACTCTAGTAGTTTTTAAGTTGGCGAGCCAAAAACGTATATATGCTGTAAATTCGCGTTTTTAAACACAAATTGACGATTTCTTGCTTTTTTGCTTCGCTGGTTTAATGAGAAATCGGATTTTTTGAAAAATTTTAATAACTCTAGTAGTTTTTAAGTTGGCGAGCCAAAAACGTATATATGCTGTAAATTCGCGTTTTTAAGCACAAATTGACGATTTCTTGTTTTTTTGCTTCGCTGGTTTAATGAGAAATCGGATTATTTGAAAAATTTTAATAACTAGAGTAGTTTTTAAGTTGGCGAGCCAAAAACGTATATATGCTGTAAATTCGCGTTTTTAAGCACAAATTTACGATTTCTTGCCTTTTTGCTTCGCTGGTTTAATGAGTAATCGGATTTTTTGAAAAATTTCAATAACTCCAGTAGTTTTTAAGTTGGCGAGCCAAAAACGTATATATGCTGTAAATTCGCGTTTTTAAGCACAAATTGACGATTTCTTGCTTTTTTGCTTCGCTGGTTTAATGAGAAATCGGATTTTTTGAAAAATTTTAATAACTCCAGTAGTTTTTAAGTTGGCGAGCCAAAAACGTATATATGCTGTAAGTTCGCGTTTTTAAGCACAAATTGACGATTTCTTGCTTTTTTGCTTCGCTGGTTTAATGAGAAATTGGATTTTTTGAAAAATTTCAATAACTCCAGTAGTTTTTAAATTGGCGAGCCAAAAACGTATATAAGCTGTAAATTCGCGTTTTTAAGCACAAATTGACGATTTCTTGCTTTTTTGCTTCGCTGGTTTAATGAGAAATCGGATTTTTTGAAAAATTTCAATAACTCCAGTAGTTTTTAAGTTTGCGAGCCAAAAACGTATATATGCTGTAAGTTCGCGTTTTTAAGCACAAATTGACGATTTCTTGCTCTTTTGCTTCGCTGGTTTAATGAGAAATCGGATTTTTTTGAAAAATTTCAATAACTTCAATAGTTTTTAAGTTGGCGAGCCAAAAACGTTTATATGCTGTAAATTCGCGTTTTTAAGCAAAAATTGACGATTTCTTGCCTTTTTGCTTCGCTGGTTTAATGAGAAATCGGATTTTTGAAAAATTTCAATAACTCCAGTAGTTTTTAAATTGGCGAGCCAAAAACGTATATAAGCTGTAAATTCGCGTTTTTAAGCACAAATTGACGATTTCTTGCTTTTTTGCTTCGCTGGTTTAATGAGAAATCGGATTTTTTGAAAAATTTTAATAACTCCAGTAGTTTTTAAGTTGGCGAGCCAAAAAGGTATATATGCTGTAAATTCGCGTTTTCAAGCACAAATTGACGATTACTTGCTTTTTTGCTTCGCTGGTTTAATGAGAAATCGGATTTTTTGAAAAATTTTAATAACTCCAGTAGTTTTTAAGTTGGCGAGCCAAAAACGTATATATGCTGTAAATTCGCGTTTTTAAGCACAAATTGACGATTTCTTGTTTTTTTGCTTCGCTGGTTTAAAGAGAAATCGGATTTTTTGAAAAATTTCAATAACTCCAGTAGTTTTTAAGTTGGCGAGCCAAAAACGTATATATGCTATAAATTCGCGTTTTTAAGCACAAATTGATGATTTCTTGCTTTATTGCTTCGCTGGTTTAACGAGAAATTGGATTTTTTGAAAAATTTCAATAACTCCACTAGTTTTTAAATTGGCGAGCCAAAAACGTATATAAGCTGTAAATTCGCGTTTATAAGCACAAATTGACGATTTCTTGCTTTTTTGCTTCGCTGGTTTAATGAGAAATCGGATTTTTTGAAAAATTTCAATAACTCCAGTAGTTTTTAAATTGGCGAGCCAAAAACGTATATAAGCTGTAAATTCGCGTTTTTAAGCACAAATTGACGATTTCTTGCTCTTTTGCTTCGCTGGTTTAATGAGAAATCGGATTTTTTTGAAAAATTTCAATAACTTCAATAGTTTTTAAGTTGGCGAGCCAAAAACGTTTATATGCTGTAAATTCGCGTTTTTAAGCAAAAATTGACGATTTCTTGCCTTTTTGCTTCGCTGGTTTAATGAGAAATCGGATTTTTGAAAAATTTCAATAACTCCAGTAGTTTTTAAGCTGGCGAGCCAAAAACGTATATATGCTGTAAGTTCGCGTTTTTAAGCACAAATTTAGGATTTCTTGCCTTTTTGCTTCGCTGGTTTAATGAGAAATCGGATTTTTTGAAAAATTTCAATAACTCCAGTAGTTTTTAAGTTGGCGAACCAAAAACGTATATATGCTGTAAATTCGCGTTTTTAAGCACAAATTGACGATTTCTTGCTTTTTTGCTTCGCTGGTTTAATGAGAAATCGGATTATTTGAAAAATTTTAATAACTAGAGTAGTTTTTAAGTTGGCGAGCCAAAAACGTATATATGCTGTAAATTCGCGTTTTTAAGCACAAATTTACGATTTCTTGCCTTTTTGCTTCGCTGGTTTAATGAGTAATCGGATTTTTTGAAAAATTTCAATAACTCCAGTAGTTTTTAAGTTGGCGAGCCAAAAACGTATATATGCTGTAAATTCGCGTTTTTAAGCACAAATTGACGATTTCTTACTTTTTTGCTTCGCTGGTTTAATGAGAAATCGGATTTTTTGAAAAATTTTAATAACTCCAGTAGTTTTTAAGTTGGCGAGCTAAAAACGTATATATGCTGTAAATTCGCGTTTTTAAGCACAAATTGACGATTTATTGTTTTTTTACTTCGCTGGTTTAATGAGAAATCGGATTTTTTGAAAAATTTCAATAACTCCAGTAGTTTTTAAGTTGGCGAGCCAAAAACGTATATATGCTGTAAATTCGCGTTTTTAAGCACAAATTGACGATTTCTTGCTTTTTTGCTTCGCTGGTTTAATGAGAAATCGGATTTTTTGAAAAATTTTAATAACTCCAGTAGTTTTTAAGTTGGCGAGCCAAAAAAGTATATATGCTGTAAGTTCGCGTTTTTAAGCACAAATTGACGATTTCTTGCTTTTTTGCTTCGCTGGTTTAATGAGAAATTGGATTTTTTGAAAAATTTCAATAACTCCAGTAGTTTTTAAATTGGCGAGCCAAAAACGTATATAAGCTGTAAATTCGCGTTTTTAAGCACAAATTGACGATTTCTTGCTCTTTTGCTTCGCTGGTTTAATGAGAAATCGGATTTTTTTGAAAAATTTCAATAACTTCAATAGTTTTTAAGTTGGCGAGCCAAAAACGTTTATATGCTGTAAATTCGCGTTTTTAAGCAAAAATTGACGATTTCTTGCCTTTTTGCTTCGCTGGTTTAATGAGAAATCGGATTTTTGAAAAATTTCAATAACTCCAGTAGTTTTTAAATTGGCGAGCCAAAAACGTATATAAGCTGTAAATTCGCGTTTTTAAGCACAAATTGACGATTTCTTGCTTTTTTGCTTCGCTGGTTTAATGAGAAATCGGATTTCTTGAAAAATTTCAATAACTCTAGTAGTTTTTAAGTTGGCGAGCCAAAAATGTATATATGCTGTAAATTCGCGTTTTTAAACACAAATTGACGATTTCTTGCTTTTTTGCTTCGCTGGTTTAATGAGAAATCGGATTTTTTGAAAAATTTTAATAACTCTAGTAGTTTTTAAGTTGGCGAGCCAAAAACGTATATATGCTGTAAATTCGCGTTTTTAAGCACAAATTGACGATTTCTTGTTTTTTTGCTTCGCTGGTTTAATGAGAAATCGGATTTTTTGAAAAATTTCAATAACTCCAGTAGTTTTTAAGTTGGCGAGCCAAAAACGTATATATGCTGCAAATTCGCGTTTTTAAGCACAAATTGACGATTTCTTGCTTTTTTGCTTCGCTGGTTTAATGAGAAATCGGATTTTTTGAAAAATTTTATTAACTCCAGTAGTTTTTAAGTTGGCGAGCCAAAAACGTATATATGCTGTAAATTCGCGTTTTTAAGCACAAATTGATGATTTCTTGCTTTTTTGCTTCGCTGGTTTAACGAGAAATTGGATTTTTTGAAAAATTTCAATAACTCCAGTAGTTTTTAAATTGGCGAGCCAAAAACGTATATAAGCTGTAAATTCGCGTTTATAAGCACAAATTGACGATTTCTTGCTTTTTTGCTTCGCTGGTTTAATGAGAAATCGGATTTTTTGAAAAATTTCAATAACTCCAGTAGTTTTTAAGTTGGCGAGCCAAAAACGTATATATGCTGTAAGTTCGCGTTTTTAAGCACAAATTTACGATTTCTTGCCTTTTTGCTTCGCTGGTTTAATGAGAAATCGGATTTTTTGAAAAATTTTAATAACTCCAGTAGTTTTTAAGTTGGCGAGCCAAAAACGTATATATGCTGTAAATTCGCGTATTTAAGCACAAATTGACGATTTATTGTTTTTTTGCTTCGCTGGTTTAATGAGAAATCGGATTTTTTGAAAAATTTCAATAACTCCAGTAGTTTTTAAGTTGGCGAGCCAAAAACGTATATATGCTGTAAATTCGCGTTTTTAAGCACAAATTGACGATTTCTTGCTTTTTTGCTTCGCTGGTTTAATGAGAAATCGGATTTTTTGAAAAATTTTAATAACTCCAGTAGTTTTTAAGTTGGCGAGCCAAAAACGTATATATGCTGTAAATTCGCGTTTTTAAGCACAAATTGACGATTTCTTGCTTTTTTGCTTCGCTGGTTTAATGAGAAATTGGATTTTTTGAAAAATTTCAATAACTCCAGTAGTTTTTAAATTGGCGAGCCAAAAACGTATATAAGCTGTAAATTCGCGTTTTTAAGCACAAATTGACGATGTCTTGCTTTTTTGCTTCGCTGGTTTAATGAGAAATCGGATTATTTGAAAAATTTCAATAACTCCAGTAGTTTTTAAGTTTGCGAGCCAAAAACGTATATATGCTGTAAGTTCGCGTTTATAAGCACAAATTGACGATTTCTTGCTTTTTTGCTTCGCTGGTTTAATGAGAAATCGGATTTTTTGAAATATTTCAATAACTCCAGTAGTTTTTAAGTTGGCGAGCCAAAAACGTATATATGCTGTAAGTTCGCGTTTTTAAGCACAAATTTACGATTTCTTGCCTTTTTGCTTCGCTGGTTTAATGAGAAATCGGATTTTTTGAAAAATTTCAATAACTCCAGTAGTTTTTAAGTTGGCGAACCAAAAACGTATATATGCTGTAAATTCGCGTTTTTAAGCACAAATTGACGTTTTCTTGCTTTTTTGCTTCGCTGGTTTAATGAGAAATCGGATTTTTTGAAAAATTTTAATAACTAGAGTAGTTTTTAAGTTGGCGAGCCAAAAACGTATATATGCTGTAAATTCGCGTTTTTAAGCACAAATTTACGATTTCTTGCCTTTTTGCTTCGCTGGTTTAAAGAGAAATCGGATTTTTTGAAAAATTTTAATAACTCCAGTAGTTTTTAAGTTGGCGAGCCAAAAACGTATATATGCTGTAAATTCGCGTTTTTAAGCACAAATTGATGATTTCTTGCTTTTTTGCTTCGCTGGTTTAACGAGAAATTGGATTTTTTGAAAAATTTCAATAACTCCAGTAGTTTTTAAATTGGCGAGCCAAAAACGTATATAAGCTGTAAATTCGCGTTTATAAGCACAAATTGACGATTTCTTGCTTTTTTGCTTCGCTGGTTTAATGAGAAATCGGATTTTTTGAAAAATTTCAATAACTCCAGTAGTTTTTAAGTTGGCGAGCCAAAAACGTATATATGCTGTAAGTTCGCGTTTTTAAGCACAAATTTACGATTTCTTGCCTTTTTGCTTCGCTGGTTTAATGAGAAATCGGATTTTTTGAAAAATTTTAATAACTCCAGTAGTTTTTAAGTTGGCGAACCAAAAACGTATATATACTGTAAATTCGCGTTTTTAAGCACAAATTGACGTTTTCTTGCTTTTTTGCTTCGCTGGTTTAATGAGAAATCGGATTTTTTGAAAAATTTTAATAACTAGAGTAGTTTTTAAGTTGGCGAGCCAAAAACGTATATATGCTGTAAATTCGCGTTTTTAAGCACAAATTTACGATTTCTTGCCTTTTTGCTTCGCTGGTTTAATGAGTAATCGGATTTTTTGAAAAATTTCAATAACTCCAGTAGTTTTTAAGTTGGCGAGCCAAAAACGTATATATGCTGTAAATTCGCGTTTTTAAGCACAAATTGAAGATTACTTGCTTTTTTGCTTCGCTGGTTTAATGAGAAATCGGATTTTTTGAAAAATTTTAATAACTCCAGTAGTTTTTAAGTTGGCGAGCCAAAAACGTATATATGCTGTAAATTCGCGTTTTTAAGCACAAATTGACGATTTATTGTTTTTTTGCTTCGCTGGTTTAATGAGAAATCGGATTTTTTGAAAAATTTCAATAACTCCAGTAGTTTTTAAGTTGGCGAGCCAAAAACGTATATATGCTGTAAATTCGCGTTTTTAAGCACAAATTGACGATTTCTTGCTTTTTTGCTTCGCTGGTTTAATGAGAAATCGGATTTTTTGAAAAATTTTAATAACTCCAGTAGTTTTTAAGTTGGCGAGCCAAAAACGTATATATGCTGTAAATTCGCGTTTTTAAGCACAAATTGACGATTTCTTGCTTTTTTGCTTCGCTGGTTTAATGAGAAATCGGATTTTTTGAAAAATTTCAATAACTCCAGTAGTTTTTAAGTTTGCGAGCCAAAAACGTATATATGCTGTAAGTTCGCGTTTTTAAGCACAAATTGACGATTTCTTGCTTTTTTGCTTCGCTGGTTTAATGAGAAATTGGATTTTTTGAAAAATTTCAATAACTACAGTAGTTTTTAAATTGGCGAGCCAAAAACGTATATAAGCTGTAAATTCGCGTTTTTAAGCACAAATTGACGATTTCTTGCTTTTTTGCTTCGATGGTTTAATGAGAAATCGGATTTTTTGAAAAATTTGAATAACTCCAGTAGTTTTTAAGTTTGCGAGCCAAAAACGTATATATGCTGTAAGTTCGCGTTTTTAAGCACAAATTGACGATTTCTTGCTTTTTTGCTTCGCTGGTTTAATGAGAAATCGGATTTTTTTGAAAAATTTCAATAACTTCAGTAGTTTTTAAGTTGGCGAGCCAAAAACGTTTATATGCTGTAAATTCGCGTTTTTAAGCAAAAATTGACGATTTCTTGCCTTTTTGCTTCGCTGGTTTAATGAGAAATCGGATTTTTTGAAAAATTTCAATAACTCCAGTAGTTTTTAAATTGGCGAGCCAAAAACGTATATAAGCTGTAAATTCGCGTTTTTAAGCACAAATTGACGATTTCTTGCTTTTTTGCTTCGCTGGTTTAAAGAGAAATCGGATTTTTTGAAAAATTTCAATAACTCCAGTAGTTTTTAAGTTGGCGAGCCAAAAAGGTATATATGCTGTAAATTCGCGTTTTCAAGCACAAATTGACGATTTCTTGCTTTTTTGCTTCGCTGGTTTAATGAGAAATCGGATTTTTTGAAAAATTTTAATAACTCCAGTAGTTTTTAAGTTGGCGAGCCAAAAACGTATATATGCTGTAAATTCGCGTTTTTAAGCACAAATTTACGATTTCTTGCCTTTTTGCTTCGCTGGTTTAAAGAGAAATCGGATTTTTTGAAAAATTTTAATAACTCCAGTAGTTTTTAAGTTGGCGAGCCAAAAACGTATATATGCTGTAAATTCGCGTTTTTAAGCACAAATTGATGATTTCTTGCTTTTTTGCTTCGCTGGTTTAACGAGAAATTGGATTTTTTGAAAAATTTCAATAACTCCAGTAGTTTTTAAATTGGCGAGCCAAAAACGTATATAAGCTGTAAATTCGCGTTTATAAGCACAAATTGACGATTTCTTGCTTTTTTGCTTCGCTGGTTTAATGAGAAATCGGATTTTTTGAAAAATTTCAATAACTCCAGTAGTTTTTAAGTTGGCGAGCCAAAAACGTATATATGCTGTAAGTTCGCGTTTTTAAGCACAAATTTACGATTTCTTGCCTTTTTGCTTCGCTGGTTTAATGAGAAATCGGATTTTTTGAAAAATTTTAATAACTCCAGTAGTTTTTAAGTTGGCGAACCAAAAACGTATATATACTGTAAATTCGCGTTTTTAAGCACAAATTGACGTTTTCTTGCTTTTTTGCTTCGCTGGTTTAATGAGAAATCGGATTTTTTGAAAAATTTTAATAACTAGAGTAGTTTTTAAGTTGGCGAGCCAAAAACGTATATATGCTGTAAATTCGCGTTTTTAAGCACAAATTTACGATTTCTTGCCTTTTTGCTTCGCTGGTTTAATGAGTAATCGGATTTTTTGAAAAATTTCAATAACTCCAGTAGTTTTTAAGTTGGCGAGCCAAAAACGTATATATGCTGTAAATTCGCGTTTTTAAGCACAAATTGAAGATTACTTGCTTTTTTGCTTCGCTGGTTTAATGAGAAATCGGATTTTTTGAAAAATTTTAATAACTCCAGTAGTTTTTAAGTTGGCGAGCCAAAAACGTATATATGCTGTAAATTCGCGTTTTTAAGCACAAATTGACGATTTATTGTTTTTTTGCTTCGCTGGTTTAATGAGAAATCGGATTTTTTGAAAAATTTCAATAACTCCAGTAGTTTTTAAGTTGGCGAGCCAAAAACGTATATATGCTGTAAATTCGCGTTTTTAAGCACAAATTGACGATTTCTTGCTTTTTTGCTTCGCTGGTTTAATGAGAAATCGGATTTTTTGAAAAATTTTAATAACTCCAGTAGTTTTTAAGTTGGCGAGCCAAAAACGTATATATGCTGTAAATTCGCGTTTTTAAGCACAAATTGACGATTTCTTGCTTTTTTGCTTCGCTGGTTTAATGAGAAATCGGATTTTTTGAAAAATTTCAATAACTCCAGTAGTTTTTAAGTTTGCGAGCCAAAAACGTATATATGCTGTAAGTTCGCGTTTTTAAGCACAAATTGACGATTTCTTGCTTTTTTGCTTCGCTGGTTTAATGAGAAATTGGATTTTTTGAAAAATTTCAATAACTACAGTAGTTTTTAAATTGGCGAGCCAAAAACGTATATAAGCTGTAAATTCGCGTTTTTAAGCACAAATTGACGATTTCTTGCTTTTTTGCTTCGATGGTTTAATGAGAAATCGGATTTTTTGAAAAATTTGAATAACTCCAGTAGTTTTTAAGTTTGCGAGCCAAAAACGTATATATGCTGTAAGTTCGCGTTTTTAAGCACAAATTGACGATTTCTTGCTTTTTTGCTTCGCTGGTTTAATGAGAAATCGGATTTTTTTGAAAAATTTCAATAACTTCAGTAGTTTTTAAGTTGGCGAGCCAAAAACGTTTATATGCTGTAAATTCGCGTTTTTAAGCAAAAATTGACGATTTCTTGCCTTTTTGCTTCGCTGGTTTAATGAGAAATCGGATTTTTTGAAAAATTTCAATAACTCCAGTAGTTTTTAAATTGGCGAGCCAAAAACGTATATAAGCTGTAAATTCGCGTTTTTAAGCACAAATTGACGATTTCTTGCTTTTTTGCTTCGCTGGTTTAAAGAGAAATCGGATTTTTTGAAAAATTTCAATAACTCCAGTAGTTTTTAAGTTGGCGAGCCAAAAAGGTATATATGCTGTAAATTCGCGTTTTCAAGCACAAATTGACGATTTCTTGCTTTTTTGCTTCGCTGGTTTAATGAGAAATCGGATTTTTTGAAAAATTTTAATAACTCCAGTAGTTTTTAAGTTGGCGAGCCAAAAACGTATATATGCTGTAAATTCGCGTTTTTAAGCACAAATTGACGATTTCTTGCTTTTTTGCTTCGCTCGTTTAATGAGAAATCGGATTTTTTAAAAAAATTTTAATTACTCCAGTAGTTTTTAAGTTGGCGAGCCAAAAACGTATATATGCTGTAAGTTCGCGTTTTTAAGCACAAATTGACGATTTCTTGCTTTTTTGCTTCGCTGGTTTAATGAGAAATTGGATTTTTTGAAAAATTTCAATAACTCCAGTACTTTTTAAATTGGCGAGCCAAAAACGTATATAAGCTGTAAATTCGCGTTTTTAAGCACAAATTGACGATTTCTTGCTTTTTTGCTTCGCTGGTATAAAGAGAAATCGGATTTTTTTGAAAAATTTCAATAACTTCAGTAGTTTTTAAGTTGGCGAGCCAAAAACGTTTATATGATGTAAATTCGCGTTTTTAAGCAAAAATTGACGATTTCTTGCTTTTTTGCTTCGCTGGTTTAATGAGAAATCGGATTTTTTGAAAATTTTTAATAACTCCAGTAGTTTTTAAGTTGGCGAGCCAAAAACGTATATATGCTGTAAATTCGCGTTTTTAAGCACAAATTGATGATTTCTTGCTTTTTTGCTTCGCTGGTTTAATGAGAAATCGGATTTTTTGAAAAATTTCAATAACTCCAGTAGTTTTTAAGTTGGCGAGCCAAAAACGTATATATGCTGTAAATTCGCGTTTTTAAGCACAAATTGACGATTTGTTGCTTTTTTGCTTCGCTGGTTTAATGAGAAATCGGATTTTTTGAAAAATTTCAATAACTCCAGTAGTTTTTAAGTTGGCGAGCCAAAAACGTATATATGCTGTAAATTCGCGTTTTTAAGCACAAATTGACGATTTCTTGTTTTTTTGCTTCGCTGGTTTAATGAGAAATCGGATTTTTTGAAAAATTTCAATAACTCTAGTAGTTTTTAAGTTGGCGAGCCAAAAACGTATATATGCTGTAAATTCGCGGTTTCAAGCACAAATTGACGATTTCTTGCTTTTTTGCTTCGCTGGTTTAGTGAGAAATCGGATTTTTTGAAAATTTTTAATAACTCCAGTAGTTTTTAAGTTGGCGAGCCAAAAACGTATATATGCTGTAAATTCGCGTTTTTAAGCACAAATTGATGATTTCTTGCTTTTTTGCTTCGCTGGTTTAATGAGAAATCGGATTTTTTAAAAATTTCAATAACTCCAGTAGTTTTTAAGTTGGCGAGCCAAAAACGTATATATGCTGTAAATTCGCGTTTTTAAGCACAAATTGACGATTTCTTGCTTTTTTGCTTCGCTGGTTTAATGAGAAATCAGATTTTTTTAAAAAAATTTAATTACTCCAGTAGTTTTTAAGTTGGCGAGCCAAAAACGTATATATGCTGTAAGTTCGCGTTTTTAAGCACAAATTGACGATTTCTTGCTTTTTTGCTTCGCTGGTTTAATGAGAAATTGGATTTTTTGAAAAATTTCAATAACTCCAGTAGTTTTTAAATTGGCGAGCCAAAAACGTATATAAGCTGTAAATTCGCGTTTTTAAGCACAAATTGACGATTTCTTGCTTTTTTGCTTCGCTGGTTTAATGAGAAATCGGATTTTTTGAAATATTTCAATAACTCCAGTAGTTTTTAAGTTTGCGAGCCAAAAACGTATATATGCTGTAAGTTCGCGTTTTTAAGCACAAATTGACGATTTCTTGCTTTTTTGCTTCGCTGGTTTAATGAGAAATCGGATTTTTTTGAAAAATTTCAATAACTTCAGTAGTTTTTAAGTTGGCGAGCCAAAAACGTATATATGCTGTAAATTCGCGTTTTTAAGCACAAATTGACGATTTCTTGCTTTTTTGCTTCGCTGGTTTAATGAGAAATCGGATTTTTTTAAAAAATTTTAATTACTCCAGTAGTTTTTAAGTTGGCGAGCCAAAAACGTATATATGCTGTAAGTTCGCGTTTTTAAGCACAAATTGACGATTTCTTGCTTTATTGCTTCGCTGGTTTAATGAGAAATTGGATTTTTTGAAAAATTTCAATAACTACAGTAGTTTTTAAATTGGCGAGCCAAAAACGTATATAAGCTGTAAATTCGCGTTTTTAAGCACAAATTGACGATTTCTTGCTTTTTTGCTTCGCTGGTTTAATGAGAAATCGGATTTTTTGAAAAATTTCAATAACTCCAGTAGTTTTTAAGTTTGCGAGCCAAAAACGTATATATGCTGTAAGTTCGCGTTTTTAAGCACAAATTGACGATTTCTTGCTTTTTTGCTTCGCTGGTTTAATGAGAAATCGGATTTTTTTGAAAAATTTCAATAACTTCAGTAGTTTTTAAGTTGGCGAGCCAAAAACGTTTATATGCTGTAAATTCGCGTTTTTAAGCAAAAATTGACGATTTCTTGCATTTTGCTTCGCTGGTTTAATGAGAAATCGGATTTTTTGAAAAATTTCAATAACTCCAGTAGTTTTTAAATTGGCGAGCCAAAAACGTATATAAGCTGTAAATTCGCGTTTTTAAGCACAAATTGACGATTTCTTGCTTTTTTGCTTCGCTGGTTTAATGAGAAATCGGATTTTTTGAAAAATTTCAATAACTCCAGTAGTTTTTAAGTTGGCGAGCCAAAAAGGTATATATGCTGTAAATTCGCGTTTTTAAGCACAAATTGACGATTTCTTGCTTTTTTGCTTCGCTGGTTTAATGAGAAATCGGATTTTTTGAAAAATTTTAATAACTCCAGTAGTTTTTAAGTTGGCGAGCCAAAAACGTATATATGCTGTAAATTCGCGTTTTTAAGCACAAATTGACGATTTCTTGCTTTTTTGCTTCGCTGGTTTAATGAGATATCGGATTTTTTAAAAATTTTAATTACTCCAGTAGTTTTTAAGTTGGCGAGCCAAAAACGTATATATGATGTAAGATCGCGTTTTTAAGCACAAATTGACGATTTCTTGCTTTTTTGCTTCGCTGGTTTAATGAGAAATTGGATTTTTTGAAAAATTTCAATAACTCCAGTAGTTTTTAAATTGGCGAGCCAAAAACGTATATAAGCTGTAAATTCGCGTTTTTAAGCACAAATTGACGATTTCTTGCTTTTTTGCTTCGCTGGTTTCATGAGAAATCGGATTTTTTGAAAAATTTCAATAACTCCAGTAGTTTTTAAGTTTGCGAGCCAAAAACGTATATATGCTGTAAGTTCGCGTTTTTAAGCACAAATTGACGATTTCTTGCTTTTTTGCTTCGCTGGTATAATGAGAAATCGGATTTTTTTGAAAAATTTCAATAACTTCAGTAGTTTTTAAGTTGGCGAGCCAAAAACGTTTATATGATGTAAATTCGCGTTTTTAAGCAAAAATTGACGATTTCTTGCTTTTTTGCTTCGCTGGTTTAATGAGAAATCGGATTTTTTGAAAATTTTTAATAACTCCAGTAGTTTTTTAGTTGGCGAGCCAAAAACGTATATATGCTGTAAATTCGCGTTTTTAAGCACAAATTGATGATTTCTTGCTTTTTTGCTTCGCTGGTTTAATGAGAAATCGGATTTTTTGAAAAATTTCAATAACTCCAGTAGTTTTTAAGTTGGCGAGCCAAAAACGTATATATGCTGTAAATTCGCGTTTTTAAGCACAAATTGACGATTTGTTGCTTTTTTGCTTCGCTGGTTTAATGAGAAATCGGATTTTTTGAAAAATTTCAATAACTCCAGTAGTTTTTAAGTTGGCGAGCCAAAAACGTATATATGCTGTAAATTCGCGTTTTTAAGCACAAATTGACGATTTCTTGTTTTTTTGCTTCGCTGGTTTAATGAGAAATCGGATTTTTTGAAAAATTTCAATAACTCTAGTAGTTTTTAAGTTGGCGAGCCAAAAACGTATATATGCTGTAAATTCGCGTTTTTAAACACAAATTGACGATTTCTTGCTTTTTTGCTTCGCTGGTTTAATGAGAAATCGGATTTTTTGAAAAATTTTAATAACTCTAGTAGTTTTTAAGTTGGCGAGCCAAAAACGTATATATGCTATAAATTTGCGTTTTTAAGCACAAATTGACGATTTCTTGTTTTTTTGCTTCGCTGGTTTAATGAGAAATCGGATTTTTTGAAAAATTTCAATAACTCCAGTAGTTTTTAAGTTGGCGAGCCAAAAACGTATATATGCTGTAAATTCGCGTTTTTAAGCACAAATTGACGATTTCTTGCTTTTTTGCTTCGCTGGTTTAATGAGAAATCGGATTTTTTAAAAAAATTTTAATTACTCCAGTAGTTTTTAAGTTGGCGAGCCAAAAACGTATATATGCTGTAAGTTCGCGTTTTTAAGCACAAATTGATGATTTCTTGCTTTTTTGCTTCGCTGGTTTAATGAGAAATTGGATTTTTTGAAAAATTTCAATAACTCCAGTAGTTTTTAAGTTTGCGAGCCAAAAACGTATATATGCTGTAAGTTCGGGTTTTTAAGCACAAATTGACGATTTCTTGCTTTTTTGCTTCGCTGGTTTAATGAGAAATCGAATTTTTTGAAAAATTTCAATAACTTCAGTAGTTTTTAAGTTGGCGAGCCAAAAACGTTTATATGCTGTAAATTCGCGTTTTTAAGCAAAAATTGACGATTTCTTGCCTTTTTGCTACGTTGGTTTAATGAGAAATCGGATTTTTTGAAAAATTTCAATAACTCCAGTAGTTTTTAAATTGGCGAGCCAAAAACGTATATAAGCTGTAAATTCGCGTTTTTAAGCACAAATTGACGATTTCTTCCTTTTTTGCTTCGCTGGTTTAATGAGAAATCGGATTTTTTGAAAAATTTCAATAACTCCAGTAGTTTTTAAGTTGGCAAGCCAAAAAGGTATATATGCTGTAAATTCGCGTTTTCAAGCACAAATTGACGATTTCTTGCTTTTTTGCTTCGCTGGTTTAATGGGAAATCGGATTTTTTGAAAAATTTTAATAACTCCAGTAGTTTTTAAGTTGGCGAGCCAAAAACGTATATATGCTGTAAATTCGCGTTTTTAAGCACAAATTGATGATTTCTTGCTTTTTTGCTTCGCTGGTTTAATGAGAAATCGGATTTTTTAAAAATTTCAATAACTCCAGTAGTTTTTAAGTTGGCGAGCCAAAAACGTATATATGCTGTAAATTCGCGTTTTTAAGAACAAATTGACGTTTTCTCGCTTTTTTGCTTCGCTGGTTTAATGAGAAATCGGATTTTTTGAAAAATTTCAATAACTCCAGTAGTTTTTAAGTTGGCGAGCCAAAAACGTATATATGCTGTAAATTCGCGTTTTTAAGCACAAATTGACGATTTCTTGCTTTTTTGCTTCGCTGGTTTAATAAGAAATCGGATTTTTTGAAAAATTTCAATAACTCCAGTAGTTTTTATGTTGGCGAGCCAAAAACGTATATATGCTGTAAACTCGCGTTTTT
This sequence comes from Clivina fossor, assembly GCA_963966155.1. NCBI lineage: Eukaryota > Metazoa > Arthropoda > Insecta > Coleoptera > Carabidae > Clivina > Clivina fossor. Next base: position 15,750,677 of record OZ014553.1, on the reverse strand, counting down.
AAGCACAAATTGACGATTTCTTGCTTTTTTGCTTCGCTGGTTTAATGAGAAATCGGATTTTTTGAAAAATTTCAATAACTCCAGTAGTTTATAAGTTGGCGAGCCAAAAACGTATATATGCTGTAAATTCGCGTTTTTAAGCACAAATTGACGATTTCTTGTTTTTTCGCTTCGCTGGTTTAATGAGAAAACGGATTTTTTAAAAAATTTCAATAACTCCAGTAGTTTTTAAGTTGGCGAGCCAAAAACGTATATATGCTGTAAATTCGCGTTTTTAAGCACAAATTGACGATTTCTTGCTTTTTTGCTTCGCTGGTTTAATAAGAAATCGGATTTTTTGAAAATTTTCAATAACTCCAGTAGTTTTTAAGTTGGCGAGCCAAAAACGTATATATGCTGTAAATTCGCGTTTTTAAGAACAAATTGACGTTTTCTAGCTTTTTTGCTTCGCTGGTTTAATGAGAAATCGGATTTTTTGAAAAATTTCAATAACTCCAGTAGTTTTTAAGTTGGCGAGCCAAAAACGTATATATGCTGTAAATTCGCGTTTTTAAGCACAAATTGACGATTTCTTGTTTTTTCGCTTCGCTGGTTTAATGAGAAAACGGATTTTTTAAAAAATTTCAATAACTCCAGTAGTTTTTAAGTTGGCGAGCCAAAAACGTATATATGCTGTAAATTCGCGTTTTTAAGCACAAATTGACGATTTCTTGCTTTTTTGCTTCGCTGGTTTAATAAGAAATCGGATTTTTTGAAAATTTTCAATAACTCCAGTAGTTTTTAAGTTGGCGAGATAAAAACGTATATATGCTGTAAATTCGCGTTTTTAAGCACAAATTGATTATTTCTTGCTTTTTTGCTTCGCTGGTTTAATGAGAAATCGGATTTTTTAAAAATTTCAATAACTCCAGTAGTTTTTAAGTTGGCGAGCCAAAAACGTATATATGCTGTAAATTCGCGTTTTTAAGCACAAATTGACGATTTGTTGCTTTTTTGCTTCGCTGGTTTAATGAGAAATCGGATTTTTTGAAAAATTTCAATAACTCCAGTAGTTTTTAAGTTGGCGAGCCAAAAACGTATATATGCTGTAAATTCGCGTTTTTAAGCACAAATTGACGATTTCTTGTTTTTTTGCTTCGCTGGTTTAATGAGAAATCGGATTTTTTGAAAAATTTCAATAACTCTAGTAGTTTTTAAGTTGGCGAGCCAGAAACGTATATATGCTGTAAATTCGCGTTTTTAAACACAAATTGACGATTTCTTGCTTTTTTGCTTCGCTGGTTTAATGAGAAATCGGATTTTTTGAAAAATTTCAATAACTCCAGTAGTTTTTAAGTTGGCGAGCCAAAAACGTATATACGCTGTAAATTCGCGTTTTTAAGCACAAATTGACGATTTCTTGCTTTTTTGCTTCGCTGGTTTAATGAGAAATCGGATTTTTTGAAAAATTTCAATAACTCCAGTAGTTTTTAAGTTGGCGAGCCAAAAACGTATATATGCTGTAAATTCGCGTTTTTAAGCATAAATTGACGATTTCTTGTTTTTTTGCTTCGCTAGTTTAATGAGAAATCGGATTTTTTGAAAAATTTCAATAACTCTAGTAGTTTTTAAGTTGGCGAGCCAAAAACGTATATATGCTGTAAATTCGCGTTTTTAAACACAAATTGACGATTTCTTGCTTTTTTGCTTCGCTGGTTTAATGAGAAATCGGATTTTTTGAAAAATTTTAAAAACTCTAGTAGTTTTTAAGTTGGCGAGCCAAAAACGTATATATGCTGTAAATTCGCGTTTTTAAGCACAAATTGACGATTTCTTGTTTTTTTGCTTCGCTGGTTTAATGAGAAATCGGATTTTTTGAAAAATTTCAATAACTCCAGTAGTTTTTAAGTTGGCGAGCCAAAAACGTATATATGCTGTAAGTTCGCGTTTTTAAGCACAAATTGACGATTTCTTGCTTTTTTGCTTCGCTGGTTTAATGAGAAATTGGATTTTTTGAAAAATTTCAATAACTCCAGTAGTTTTTAAATTGGCGAGCCAAAAACGTATATAAGCTGAAAATTCGCGTTTTTAAGCACAAATTGACGATTTCTTGCTTTTTTGCTTCGCTGGTTTAATGAGAAATCGGATTTTTTGAAAAATTTCAATAACTCAAGTAGTTTTTAAGTTGGCGAGCCAAAAACGTATATATGCTGTAAGTTCGCGTTTTTAAGCACAAATTGACGATTTCTTGCTTTTTTGCTTCGCTGGTTTAATGAGAAATTGGATTTTTTGAAAAATTTCAATAACTCCAGTAGTTTTTAAATTGGCGAGCCAAAACCGTATATAAGCTGTAAATTCGCGTTTTTAAGCACAAATTGACGATTTCTTGCTTTTTTGCTTCGCTGGTTTAATGAGAAATCGGATTTTTTTGAAAAATTTCAATAACTCCAGTTGTTTTTAAGTTGGCGAGCCAAAAACGTTTATATGCTGTAAATTCGCGTTTTTAAGCACAAATTGACGATTTCTTGCTTTTTTGCTTCGCTGGTTTAATGAGAAATCGGAATTTTTGAAAAATTTCGATAACTCCAGTAGTTTTTAAGTTGGCGAGCCAAAAACGTATATATGCTGTAAATTCGCGTTTTTAAGCACAAATTTACGATTTCTTGCCTTTTTGCTTCGCTGGTTTAATGAGAAATCGGATTTTTTGAAAAATTTCAATAACTCCAGTAGTTTTTAAGTCGGCGAGCCAAAAACGTATATATGCTGTAAATTCGCGTTTTTAAGCACAAATTGACGATTTCTTGCTTTTTTGCTTCGCTGGTTTAATGAGAAATCGGATTTTTAAAAAAATTTCAATAACTCCAGTAGTTTTTAAGTTGGCGAGTCAAAAACGTATATATGCTGTAAATTCGCGTTTTTAAGCACAAATTGACGATTTCTTGCTTTTTTGCTTCGCTGGTTTAATGAGAAATCGGATTTTTTGAAAAATTTCAATAACTCCAGTAGTTTTTAAGTTGGCGAGCCAAAAACGTATATATGCTGTAAATTCGCGTTTTTAAGCACAAATTGACGATTTCTTGCTTTTTTGCTTCGCTGGTTTAATTAGAAATCGGATTTTTTGAAAAATTTCAATAACTCCAGTAGTTTTTAATTTGGCGAGCCAAAAACGTATGTATGCTGTAAATTCGCGTTTTTAAGCACAAATTGACGATTTCTTGCTTTTTTGCTTCGCTGGTTTAATGAGAAATCGGATTTTTTGAAAAATTTCAATAACTCCAGTAGTTTTCAAGTTGGCGAGCCAAAAACGTATATTTGCTGTAAATTCGCGTTTTTAAGCACAATTTGACGATTTTTTGCTTTTTTGCTTCTCTGGTTTAATGAGAAATCGGATTTTTTGAAAAACTTCAATAACTCCAGTAGTTTTTAAGTTGGCGAGCCAAAAACGTATATATGCTTGTCAATTCGCGTTTTTAATCAAAAATTGACGATATCTTGCTTTTTTGCTTCGCTGGTTTATTGAGAAATCGGATTTTTTGAAAAATTTTAATAACTCCAGTAGTTTTTAAGTTGGCGAGCCAAAAACGTATATATGCTATAAATTCGCGTTTTTAAGCACAAATTGACGATTTCTTGCTTGGTTTAATGAGAAATCGGATTTTTTGAAAAATTTCAATAACTCCAGTAGTTTTTTAATTGGCGAGCCAAAAACGTATATATGATGTAAATTCGCGTTTTTAAGCACAAATTGACGATCTCTTGCTTATTTGCTTCGCTGGTTTAATGAGAAATCGGATTTTTTGAAAAATTTCAATAACTCCAGTAGTTTTTAAGTTGGCGAGCCAAAAACGTATATATGCTGTAAATTCGCGTTTTTAAGCACAAATTGACAATTTCTTGCTTTTTGCTTCGCTGGTTTAATGAGAAATCGGATTTTTTGAAAAATTTCAATAAATCCAGTAGTTTTTAAGTTGGCGAGCCAAAAACGTATATATGCTGTAAATTCGCGTTTTTAAGCACAAATTGACGATTTCTTGCTTTTTTGCTTCGCTGGTTTAATGTGAAATCGGATTTTTTGAAAAATTTCAATAACTCCAGTAGTTTTTAAGTTGGCGAGCCAAAAACGTATATATGCTGTAAATTCGCGTTTTTAAGCACAAATTGACGATTTCTTGCTTTTTTGCTTCGCTGGTTTAATGAGAAATCGGATTTTTTGAAAAATTTCAATAACTCCAGTAGTTTTTAAGTTGGCGAGCCAAAAACGTATATATGCTGTAAATTCGCGTTTTTAAGCACAAATTGATGATTTCTTGCTTTTTTGCTTCGCTGGTTTAATGAGAAATCGGATTTTTTGAAAAATTTCAATAACTCCAGTAGTTTTTAAGTTGGCGAGCCAAAAACGTATATATGATGTAAATTCGCGTTTTTAAGCACAAATTGACGATTTCTTGCTTTTTTGCTTTGCTGGTTTAATGAGAAATCGAACTTTTTGAAAAATTTCAATAACTCCAGTAGTTTTTAAGTTGGCGAGCCAAAAACTTATATATGATGTAAATTTGCGTTTTTAAGCACAAATTGACGTTTTCTTGCTTTTTTGCTTCGCTGGTTTAATGAGAAATCGGATTTTTTGAAATATTTCAATAACTCCAGTAGTTTTTAAGTTGGCGAGCCAAAAACGTATATTTGCTGTAAATTCGCGTTTTTAAGAACAAATTGACGATTTCTTGCTTTTTTGCTTCGCTGGTTTAATGAGAAATCGGATTTTTTGAAAAATTTCAATAACTCCAGTAGTTTTTAAGTTGGCGAGCCAAAAACGTATATATGCTGTAAATTCGCGTTTTTAAGCACAAATTTACGATTTCTTGCCTTTTTGCTTCGCTGGTTTAATGAGAAATCGGATTTTTTGAAAAATTTCAATAACTCCAGTAGTTTTTAAGTCGGCGAGCCAAAAACGTATATATGCTGTAAATTCGCGTTTTTAAGCACAAATTGACGATTTCTTGCTTTTTTGCTTCGCTGGTTTAATGAGCAATCGGATTTTTTGAAAAATTTTAATAACTCTAGTAGTTTTTAAGTTGGCGAGCCAAAAACGTATATATGCTGTAAATTCGCGTTTTTAAGTACAAATTGACGATTTCTTGTTTTTTTGCTTCGCTGGTTTAATGAGAAATCGGATTTTTTGAAAAATTTCAATAACTCCAGTAGTTTTTAAGTTGGCGAGCCAAAAACGTATATAAGCTGTAAATTCGCGTTTTTAGCACAAATTGACGATTTCTTGCTTTTTTGCTTCGCTGGTTTAATGAGCAATCGGATTTTTTGAAAAATTTTAATAACTCTAGTAGTTTTTAAGTTGGCGAGCCAAAAACGTATATATGCTGTAAATTCGCGTTTTTAAGCACAAATTTACGATTTCTTGCCTTTTTGCTTCGCTGGTTTAATGAGAAATCGGATTTTTTTGAAAAATTTCAATAATTCCAGTAGTTTTTAAGTCGGCGAGCCAAAAACGTATATATGCTGTAAATTCGCGTTTTTAAGCACAAATTGACGATTTCTTGCTTTTTTGCTTCGCTGGTTTAATGAGCAATCGGATTTTTTGAAAAATTTTAATAACTCTAGTAGTTTTTAAGTTGGCGAGCCAAAAACGTATATATGCTGTAAATTCGCGTTTTTAAGCACAAATTGACGATTTCTTGTTTTTTTGCTTCGCTGGTTTAATGAGAAATCGGATTTTTTGAAAAATTTCAATAACTCCAGTAGTTTTTAAGTTGGCGAGCCAAAAAACGTATATATGCTGTAAATTCGCGTTTTTAAGCACAAATTGACGATTTGTTGCTTTTTTGCTTCGCTGGTTTAATGAGAAATCGGATTTTTTCAAAAATTTCAATAACTCCAGTAGTTTTTAAGTTGGCGAGCCAAAAACGTATATATGCTGTAAATTCGCGTTTTTAAGCATAAATTGACGATTTCTTGTTTTTTTTGCTTCGCTAGTTTAATGAGAAATCGGATTTTTTGAAAAATTTCAATAACTCTAGTAGTTTTTAAGTTGGCGAGCCAAAAACGTATATATGCTGTAAATTCGCGTTTTTAAACACAAATTGACGATTTCTTGCTTTTTTGCTTCGCTGGTTTAATGAGAAATCGGATTTTTTGAAAAATTTTAATAACTCTAGTAGTTTTTAAGTTGGCGAGCCAAAAACGTATATATGCTGTAAATTCGCGTTTTTAAACACAAATTGACGATTTCTTGTTTTTTTGCTTCGCTGGTTTAATGAGAAATCGGATTTTTTGACAAATTTCAATAACTCCAGTAGTTTTTAAGTTGGCGAGCCAAAAACGTATATATGCTGTAAGTTCGCGTTTTTAAGCACAAATTGACGATTTCTTGCTTTTTTGCTTCGCTGGTTTAATGAGAAATTGGATTTTTTGAAAAATTTCAATAACTCCAGTAGTTTTTAAATTGGCGAGCCAAAAACGTATATAAGCTGTAAATTCGCGTTTTTAAGCACAAATTGACGATTTCTTGCTTTTTTGCTTCGCTGGTTTAATGAGAAATCGAATTTTTTTGAAAAATTTCAATAACTCCAGTAGTTTTTAAGTTGGCGAGCCAAAAACGTTTATATGCTGTAAATTCGCGTTTTTAAGCACAAATTGACGATTTCTTGCTTTTTTGCTTCGCTGGTTTAATGAGAAATCGGATTTTTTGAAAAATTTCGATAACTCCAGTAGTTTTTAAGTTGGCGAGCCAAAATGGTATATATGCTGTAAATTCGCGTTTTCAAGCACAAATTGACGTTTTCTTGCTTTGTTGCTTCGCTGGTTTAATGAGAAATCGGATTTTTTGAAAAATTTTAATAACTCCAGTAGTTTTTAAGTTGGCGAGCCAAAAACGTATATATGCTGTAAATTCGCGTTTTTAAGCACAAATTTACGATTTCTTGCCTTTTTGCTTCGCTGGTTTAATGAGAAATCGGATTTTTTGAAAAATTTCAATAACTCCAGTAGTTTTTAATTTGGCGAGCCAAAAACGTATGTATGCTGTAAATTCGCGTTTTTAAGCACAAATTGACGATTTCTTGCTTTTTTGCTTCGCTGGTTTAATGAGAAATCGGATTTTTTGAAAAATTTCGATAACTCCAGTAGTTTTTAAGTTGGCGAGCCAAAATGGTATATATGCTGTAAATTCGCGTTTTCAAGCACAAATTGACGTTTTCTTGCTTTGTTGCTTCGCTGGTTTAATGAGAAATCGGATTTTTTGAAAAATTTCAATAACTCTAGTAGTTTTTAAGTTGGCGAGCCAAAAACGTATATATGCTGTAAATTCGCGTTTTTAAACACAAATTGACGATTTCTTGCTTTTTTGCTTCGCTGGTTTAATGAGAAATCGGATTTTTTGAAAAATTTTAATAACTCTAGTAGTTTTTAAGTTGGCGAGCCAAAAACGTATATATGCTGTAAATTCGCGTTTTTAAGCACAAATTGACGATTTCTTGTTTTTTTGCTTCGCTGGTTTAATGAGAAATCGGATTTTTTGAAAAATTTCAATAACTCCAGTAGTTTTTAAGTTGGCGAGCCAAAAACGTATATATGCTGTAAGTTCGCGTTTTTAAGCACAAATTGACGATTTCTTGCTTTTTTGCTTCGCTGGTTTAATGAGAAATTGGATTTTTTGAAAAATTTCAATAACTCCAGTAGTTTTTAAATTGGCGAGCCAAAAACGTATATAAGCTGTAAATTCGCGTTTTTAAGCACAAATTGACGATTTCTTGCTTTTTTGCTTCGCTGGTTTAATGAGAAATCGAATTTTTTTGAAAAATTTCAATAACTCCAGTAGTTTTTAAGTTGGCGAGCCAAAAACGTTTATATGCTGTAAATTCGCGTTTTTAAGCGCAAATTGACGATTTCTTGCTTTTTTGCTTCGCTGGTTTAATGAGAAATCGGATTTTTTGAAAAATTTCGATAACTCCAGTAGTTTTTAAGTTGGCGAGCCAAAATGGTATATATGCTGTAAATTCGCGTTTTCAAGCACAAATTGACGTTTTCTTGCTTTGTTGCTTCGCTGGTTTAATGAGAAATCGGATTTTTTGAAAAATTTTAATAACTCCAGTAGTTTTTAAGTTGGCGAGCCAAAAACGTATATATGCTGTAAATTCGCGTTTTTAAGCACAAATTTACGATTTCTTGCCTTTTTGCTTCGCTGGTTTAATGAGAAATCGGATTTTTTGAAAAATTTCAATAACTCCAGTAGTTTTTAATTTGGCGAGCCAAAAACGTATGTATGCTGTAAATTCGCGTTTTTAAGCACAAATTGACGATTTCTTGCTTTTTTGCTTCGCTGGTTTAATGAGAAATCGGATTTTTTGAAAAATTTCAATAACTCCAGTAGTTTTTTAATTGGCGAGCCAAAAACGTATATATGATGTAAATTCGCGTTTTTAAGCACAAATTGACGATTTCTTGCTTATTTGCTTCGCTGGTTTAATGAGAAATCGGATTTTTTGAAAAATTTCAATAACTCCAGTAGTTTTTAAGTTGGCGAGCCAAAAACGTATATTTGCTGTAAATTCGCGTTTTTAAGCACAATTTGACGATTTTTTGCTTTTTTGCTTCTCTGGTTTAATGAGAAATCGGATTTTTTGAAAAACTTCAATAACTCCAGTAGTTTTTAAGTTGGCGAGCCAAAAACGTATGTATGCTGTAAATTCGCGTTTTTAAGCACAAATTGACGATTTCTTGCTTTTTTGCTTCGCTGGTTTAATGAGAAATCGGATTTTTTGAAAAATTTCAATAACTCCAGTAGTTTTTAAGTTGGCGAGCCAAAAACGTATATTTGCTTTAAATTCGCGTTTTTAAGCACAATTTGACGATTTTTTGCTTTTTTGCTTCTCTGGTTTAATGAGAAATCGGATTTTTTGAAAAACTTCAATAACTCCAGTAGTTTTTAAGTTGGCGAGCCAAAAACGTATATATGCTTGTCAATTCGCGTTTTTAATCAAAAATTGACGATTTCTTGCTTTTTTGCTTCGCTGGTTTATTGAGAAATCGGATTTTTTGAAAAATTTTAATAACTCCAGTAGTTTTTTAATTGGCGAGCCAAAAACGTATATATGATGTAAATTCGCGTTTTTAAGCACAAATTGACGATTTCTTGCTTATTTGCTTCGCTGGTTTAATGAGAAATCGGATTTTTTGAAAAATTTCAATAACTCCAGTAGTTTTTAAGTTGGGGAGCCAAAAACGTATATATGCTGTAAATTCGCGTTTTTAAGCACAAATTGAGGATTTCTTGCTTTTTTGCTTCGCTGGTTTAATGTGAAATCGGATTTTTTGAAAAATTTCAATAACTCCAGTAGTTTTTAAGTTGGCAAGCCAAAAACGTATATATGCTGTAAATTCGCGTTTTTAAGCACAAATTGACGATTTCTTGCTTGGTTTAATGAGAAATCGGATTTTTTGAAAAATTTCAATAACTCCAGTAGTTTTTTAATTGGCGAGCCAAAAACGTATATATGATGTAAATTCGCGTTTTTAAGCACAAATTGACGATTTCTTGCTTATTTGCTTCGCTGGTTTAATGAGAAATCGGATTTTTTGAAAAATTTCAATAACTCCAGTAGTTTTTAAGTTGGCGAGCCAAAAACGTATATATGCTGTAAATTTGCGTTTTTAAGCACAAATTGATGATTTCTTGCTTTTTTGCTTCGCTGGTTTAATGAGAAATCGGATTTTTTGAAAAATTTCAATAACTCCAGTAGTTTTTAAGTTGGCGAGCCAAAAACGTATATATGATGTAAATTCGCGTTTTTAAGCACAAATTGACGATTTCTTGCTTTTTTGCTTTGCTGGTTTAATGAGAAATCGAACTTTTTGAAAAATTTCAATAACTCCAGTAGTTTTTAAGTTGGCGAGCCAAAAACTTATATATGATGTAAATTTGCGTGTTTAAGCACAAATTGACGTTTTCTTGCTTTTTTGCTTCGCTGGTTTAATGAGAAATCGGATTTTTTGAAATATTTCAATAACTCCAGTAGTTTTTAAGTTGGCGAGCCAAAAACGTATATTTGCTTTAAATTCGCGTTTTTAAGAACAAATTGACGATTTCTTGCTTTTTTGCTTCGCTGGTTTAATGAGAAATCGGATTATTTGAAAAATTTCAATAACTTCAGTAGTTTTTAAGTTGGCGAGCCAAAAACGTATATATGCTGTAAATTCGCCTTTTTAAGCACAAATTGACGATTTATTGTTTTTTTGCTTCGCTGGTTTAATGAGAAATCGGATTTTTTAAAAAATTTCAATAACTCCAGTAGTTTTTAAGTTGGCGAGCCAAAAACATATATATGCTGTAAATTCGCGTTTTTAAGCACAAATTGACGATTTCTTGCTTTTTTGCTTCGCTGGTTTAATGAGAAATCGGATTTTTTGAAAAATTTCAATAACTCCAGTAGTTTTTAAGTTGGCGAGCCAAAAACGTATATATGCTGTAAATTCGCGTTTTTAAGCACAAATTGACGTTTTCTTGCTTTTTTGCTTCGCTGGTTTAATGAGAAATCGGATTTTTTGAAAAATTTCAATAACTCCAGTAGTTTTTAAGTTGGCGAGCCAAAAACGTATATATGCTGTAAATTCGCGTTTTTAAGCACAAATTGACGATTTCTTGCTTTTTTGCTTCGCTGGTTTAATGAGAAATCGGATTTTTTGAAAAATTTCAATAACTCCAGTAGTTTTTAAGTTGGCGAGCCAAAAAGGTATATATGCTGTAAATTCGCGTTTTCAAGCACAAAATGACGATTTCTTGCTTTTTTGCTTTGCTGGTTTAATGAGAAATCGGATTTTTTGAAAAATTTTAATAACTTCAGTAGTTTTTAAGTTGGCGAGAAAAAAACGTATATATGCTGTAAATTCGCGTTTTTAAGCACAAATTGACGATTTCTTGTTTTTTTTTGCTTCGCTGGTTTAATGAGAAATCGGATTTTTTGAGAAATTTCAATAACTCCAGTAGTTTTTAAGTTGGCGAGCCAAAAACATATATATGCTGTAAATTCGCGTTTTTAAGCACAAATTGACGATTTCTTGCTTTTTTGCTTCGCTGGTTTAATGAGAAATCGGATTTTTTGAAAAATTTCAATAACTCTAGTAGTTTTTAAGTTGGCGAGCCAAAAACGTATATATGCTGTAAATTCGCGTTTTCAAGCACAAATTGACGATTTCTTGCTTTTTTGCTTCGCTGGTTTAGTGAGAAATCGGATTTTTTGAAAATTTTTAATAACTCCAGTAGTTTTTAAGTTGGCGAGCCAAAAACGTATATATGCTGTAAATTCGCGTTTTTAAGCACAAATTGATGATTTCTTGCTTTTTTGCTTCGCTGGTTTAATGAGAAATCGGATTTTTTAAAAATTTCAATAACTCCAGTAGTTTTTAAGTTGGCGAGCCAAAAACGTATATATGCTGTAAATTCGCGTTTTTAAGCACAAATTGACGATTTCTTGCTTTTTTGCTTCGCTGGTTTAATGAGAAATCAGATTTTTAAAAAAAAATTTAATTACTCCAGTAGTTTTTAAGTTGGCGAGCCAAAAACGTATATATGCTGTAAGTTCGCGTTTTTAAGCACAAATTGACGATTTCTTGCTTTTTTGCTTCGCTGGTTTAATGAGAAATTGGATTTTTTGAAAAATTTCAATAACTCCAGTAGTTTTTAAATTGGCGAGCCAAAAACGTATATAAGCTGTAAATTCGCGTTTTTAAGCACAAATTGACGATTTCTTGCTTTTTTGCTTCGCTGGTTTAATGAGAAATCGGATTTTTTGAAATATTTCAATAACTCCAGTAGTTTTTAAGTTTGCGAGCCAAAAACGTATATATGCTGTAAGTTCGCGTTTTTAAGCACAAATTGACGATTTCTTGCTTTTTTGCTTCGCTGGTTTAATGAGAAATCGGATTTTTTTGAAAAATTTCAATAACTTCAGTAGTTTTTAAGTTGGCGAGCCAAAAACGTATATATGCTGTAAATTCGCGTTTTTAAGCACAAATTGACGATTTCTTGCTTTTTTGCTTCGCTGGTTTAATGAGAAATCGGATTTTTTTAAAAAAATTTAATTACTCCAGTAGTTTTTAAGTTGGCGAGCCAAAAACGTATATATGCTGTAAGTTCGCGTTTTTAAGCACAAATTGACGATTTCTTGCTTTATTGCTTCGCTGGTTTAATGAGAAATTGGATTTTTTGAAAAATTTCAATAACTACAGTAGTTTTTAAATTGGCGAGCCAAAAACGTATATAAGCTGTAAATTCGCGTTTTTAAGCACAAATTGACGATTTCTTGCTTTTTTGCTTCGCTGGTTTAATGAGAAATCGGATTTTTTGAAAAATTTCAATAACTCCAGTAGTTTTTAAGTTTGCGAGCCAAAAACGTATATATGCTGTAAGTTCGCGTTTTTAAGCACAAATTGACGATTTCTTGCTTTTTTGCTTCGCTGGTTTAATGAGAAATCGGATTTTTTTGAAAAATTTCAATAACTTCAGTAGTTTTTAAGTTGGCGAGCCAAAAACGTTTATATGCTGTAAATTCGCGTTTTTAAGCAAAAATTGACGATTTCTTGCCTTTTTGCTTCGCTGGTTTAATGAGAAATCGGATTTTTTGAAAAATTTCAATAACTCCAGTAGTTTTTAAATTGGCGAGCCAAAAACGTATATAAGCTGTAAATTCGCGTTTTTAAGCACAAATTGACGATTTCTTGCTTTTTTGCTTCGCTGGTTTAATGAGAAATCGGATTTTTTGAAAAATTTCAATAACTCCAGTAGTTTTTAAGTTGGCGAGCCAAAAAGGTATATATGCTGTAAATTCGCGTTTTTAAGCACAAATTGACGATTTCTTGCTTTTTTGCTTCGCTGGTTTAATGAGAAATCGGATTTTTTGAAAAATTTTAATAACTCCAGTAGTTTTTAAGTTGGCGAGCCAAAAACGTATATATGCTGTAAATTCGCGTTTTTAAGCACAAATTGACGATTTCTTGCTTTTTTGCTTCGCTGGTTTAATGAGATATCGGATTTTTTTAAAAAATTTTAATTACTCCAGTAGTTTTTAAGTTGGCGAGCCAAAAACGTATATATGATGTAAGATCGCGTTTTTAAGCACAAATTGACGATTTCTTGCTTTTTTGCTTCGCTGGTTTAATGAGAAATTGGATTTTTTGAAAAATTTCAATAACTCCAGTAGTTTTTAAATTGGCGAGCCAAAAACGTATATAAGCTGTAAATTCGCGTTTTTAAGCACAAATTGACGATTTCTTGCTTTTTTGCTTCGCTGGTTTCATGAGAAATCGGATTTTTTGAAAAATTTCAATAACTCCAGTAGTTTTTAAGTTTGCGAGCCAAAAACGTATATATGCTGTAAGTTCGCGTTTTTAAGCACAAATTGACGATTTCTTGCTTTTTTGCTTCGCTGGTATAATGAGAAATCGGATATTTTTGAAAAATTTCAATAACTTCAGTAGTTTTTAAGTTGGCGAGCCAAAAACTTTTATATGATGTAAATTCGCGTTTTTAAGCAAAAATTGACGATTTCTTGCTTTTTTGCTTCGCTGGTTTAATGAGAAATCGGATTTTTTGAAAATTTTTAATAACTCCAGTAGTTTTTTAGTTGGCGAGCCAAAAACGTATATATGCTGTAAATTCGCGTTTTTAAGCACAAATTGATGATTTCTTGCTTTTTTGCTTCGCTGGTTTAATGAGAAATCGGATTTTTTGAAAAATTTCAATAACTCCAGTAGTTTTTAAGTTGGCGAGCCAAAAACGTATATATGCTGTAAATTCGCGTTTTTAAGCACAAATTGACGATTTGTTGCTTTTTTGCTTCGCTGGTTTAATGAGAAATCGGATTTTTTGAAAAATTTCAATAACTCCAGTAGTTTTTAAGTTGGCGAGCCAAAAACGTATATATGCTGTAAATTCGCGTTTTTAAGCACAAATTGACGATTTCTTGTTTTTTTGCTTCGCTGGTTTAATGAGAAATCGGATTTTTTGAAAAATTTCAATAACTCTAGTAGTTTTTAAGTTGGCGAGCCAAAAACGTATATATGCTGTAAATTCGCGTTTTTAAACACAAATTGACGATTTCTTGCTTTTTTGCTTCGCTGGTTTAATGAGAAATCGGATTTTTTGAAAAATTTTAATAACTCTAGTAGTTTTTAAGTTGGCGAGCCAAAAACGTATATATGCTATAAATTTGCGTTTTTAAGCACAAATTGACGATTTCTTGTTTTTTTGCTTCGCTGGTTTAATGAGAAATCGGATTTTTTGAAAAATTTCAATAACTCCAGTAGTTTTTAAGTTGGCGAGCCAAAAACGTATATATGCTGTAAATTCGCGTTTTTAAGCACAAATTGACGATTTCTTGCTTTTTTGCTTCGCTGGTTTAATGAGAAATCGGATTTTTTAAAAAAATTTTAATTACTCCAGTAGTTTTTAAGTTGGCGAGCCAAAAACGTATATATGCTGTAAGTTCGCGTTTTTAAGCACAAATTGATGATTTCTTGCTTTTTTGCTTCGCTGGTTTAATGAGAAATTGGATTTTTTGAAAAAAAAAATTTTAATAACTCCAGTAGTTTTTAAGTTGGCGAGCCAAAAACGTATATATGCTGTAAATTCGCGTTTTTAAGCATAAATTTACGATTTCTTGCCTTTTTGCTTCGCTGGTTTAATGAGAAATCGGATTTTTTAAAAAATTTCAATAACTCCAGTAGTTTTTAAGTCGGCGAGCCAAAAACGTATATATGCTGTAAATTCGCGTTTTTAAGCACAAATTGACGATTTCTTGCTTTTTTGCTTCGCTGGTTTAATGAGAAATCGGATTTTTTGAAAAATTTCAATTTCTCCTGTAGTTTTTAAGTTGGCGAGCCAAAAACGCATATCTGCTGTAAATTCGCGTTTTTAAGCACAAATTGATGATTTCTTGCTTTTTTGTTTCGCTGGTTTAATGAGAAATCGGATTTTTTGAAAAATTTCAATAACTCCAGTAGTTTTTAAGTTGGCGAGCCAAAAACGTATATATGCTGTAAATTCGCATTTTTAAGCACAAATTGACGATTTCTTGCTTTTTTGCTTCGCTGGTTTAATGAGAAATCGGATTTTTTGAAAAATTTCAATAACTCCAGTAGTTTTTAAGTTGGCGAGCCAAAAACGTATATATACTGTAAATTCGCGTTTTTAAGCACAAATTGACGATTTCTTGCTTGGTTTAATGAGAAATCGGATTTTTTGAAAAATTTCAATAACTCCAGTAGTTTTTTAATTGGCGAGCCAAAAACGTATATATGATGTAAATTCGCGTTTTTAAGCACAAATTGACAATTTCTTGCCTTTTTGCTTCGCTGGTTTAATGAGAAATCGGATTTTTTAAAAAATTTCAATAACTCCAATAGTTTTTAAGTTGGCGAGCCAAAAACGTATATATGCTGTAAATTCGGTTTTTAAGCACAAATTGACGATTTCTTGCTTTTTTGCTTCGCTGGTTTAATGTGAAATCGGATTTTTTGAAAAATTTCAATAACTCCAGTAGTTTTTAAGTTGGCGAGCCAAAAACGTATATATGCTGTAAATTCGCGTTTTTAAGCACAAATTGACGATTTCTTGCTTTTTTGCTTCGCTGGTTTAATGAGAAATAGGATTTTTTGAAAAATTTCAATAACTCCAGTAGTTCTTAAGTTGGCGAGCCAAAAACGTATAAATGCTGTAAATTCGCGTTTTTAAGCACAAATTGATGATTTCTTGCTTTTTTGCTTCGCTGGTTTAATGAGAAATCGGATTTTTTGAAAAATTTCAATAACTCCAGTAGTTTTTAAGTTGGCGAGCCAAAAACGTATATATGATGTAAATTCGCATTTTTAAGCACAAATTGACGATTTTTTGCTTTTTTGCTTTGCTGGTTTAATGAGAAATCGAATTTTTTGAAAAATTTCAATAACTCTAGTAGTTTTTAAGTTGGCGAGCCAAAAACGTATATATGCTGTAAATTCGCGTTTTTAAACACAAATTGACGATTTCTTGCTTTTTTGCTTCGCTGGTTTAATTAGAAATCGGATTTTTTGAAAAATTTTAATAACTCTAGTAGTTTTTAAGTTGGCGAGCCAAAAACGTATATATGCTGTAAATTCGCGGTTTTAAGCACAAATTGACGATTTCTTGCTTTTTTGCTTCGCTGGTTTAACGAGAAATTGGATTTTTTAAAAATTTCAATAACTCCAGTAGTTTTTAAGTTGGCGAGCCAAAAACGTATATAAGCTCTAAATTCGCGTTTTTAAGCACAAATTGACGATTTCTTGGTTTTTTGCTTCGCTGGTTTAATGAGAAATCGGATTTTTTGAAAAATTTCAATAACTCTAGTAGTTTTTAAGTTGGCGAGCCAAAAACGTATATATGCTGTAAATTCGCGTTTTTAAACACAAATTGACGATTTCTTGCTTTTTTGCTTCGCTGGTTTAATTAGAAATCGGATTTTTTGAAAAATTTTAATAACTAGTAGTTTTTAAGTTGGCGAGCCAAAAACGTATATATGCTGTAAATACGCGGTTTTAAGCACAAATTGACGATTTCTTGCTTTTTTGCTTCGCTGGTTTAACGAGAAATTGGATTTTTTAAAAATTTCAATAACTCCAATAGTTTTTAAGTTGGCGAGCCAAAAACGTATATATGCTGTAAATTCGCGTTTTTAAGCACAAATTGACGATTTCTTGCTTTTTTGCTTCGCTGGTTTAATGAGAAATCGGATTTTTTGAAAAATTTCAATTTCTCCTGTAGTTTTTAAGTTGGCGAGCCAAAAACGCATATCTGCTGTAAATTCGCGTTTTTAAGCACAAATTGATGATTTCTGGCTTTTTTGTTTCGCTGGTTTAATGAGAAATCGGATTTTTTAAAAAATTTCAATAACTCCAGTAGTTTTTAAGTTGGCGAGCCAAAAACGTATATATGCTGTAAATTCGCGTTTTTAAGCACAAAATGACGATTTCTTGCTTTTTTGCTTCGCTGGTTTAATGAGAAATCGGATTTTTTGAAAAATTTCAATAACTCCAGTAGTTTTTAAGTTGGCGAGCCAAAAACGTATATATACTGTAAATTCGCGTTTTTAAGCACAAATTGACGATTTCTTGCTTGGTTTAATGAGAAATCGGATTTTTTGAAAAATTTCAATAACTCCAGTAGTTTTTTAATTGGCGAGCCATAAACGTATATATGATGTAAATTCGCGTTTTTAAGCACAAATTGACGATTTCTTGCTTTTTTGCTTCGCTGGTTTAATGAGAAATCGGATTTTTTGAAAAATTTCAATAACTCCAGTAGTTTTAAGTTGGCGAGCCAAAAACGTATATATGCTGTAAATTCGCGTTTTTAAGCACAAATTGACAATTTCTTGCCTTTTTGCATCGCTGGTTTAATGAGAAATCGGATTTTTTGAAAAATTTCAATAACTCCAATAGTTTTTAAGTTGGCGAGCCAAAAACGTATATATGCTGTAAATTCGCGTTTTTAAGCACAAATTGACGATTTCTTGCTTTTTTGCTTCGCTGGTTTAATGTGAAATCGGATTTTTTGAAAAATTTCAATAACTCCAGTAGTTTTTAAGTTGGCGAGCCAAAAACGTATATATGCTGTAAATTCGCGTTTTTAAGCACAAATTGACGATTTCTTGCTTGGTTTAATGAGAAATCGGATTTTTTGAAAAATTTCAATAACTCCAGTAGTTTTTTAATTGGCGAGCCATAAACGTATATATGATGTAAATTCGCGTTTTTAAGCACAAATTGACGATTTCTTGCTTTTTTGCTTCGCTGGTTTAATGAGAAATCGGATTTTTTGAAAAATTTCAATAACTCCAGTAGTTTTAAGTTGGCGAGCCAAAAACGTATATATGCTGTAAATTCGCGTTTTTAAGCACAAATTGACAATTTCTTGCCTTTTTGCATCGCTGGTTTAATGAGAAATCGGATTTTTTGAAAAATTTCAATAACTCCAATAGTTTTTAAGTTGGCGAGCCAAAAACGTATATATGCTGTAAATTCGCGTTTTTAAGCACAAATTGACGATTTCTTGCTTTTTTGCTTCGCTGGTTTAATGTGAAATCGGATTTTTTGAAAAATTTCAATAACTCCAGTAGTTTTTAAGTTTGCGAGCCAAAAACATATATATACTGTAAGTTCGCGTTTTTAAGCACAAATTGACGATTTCTTGCTTTTTTGCTACGCTGGTTTAATGAGAAATCGGATTTTTTTGAAAAATTTCAATAACTTCAGTAGTTTTTAAGTTGGCGAGCTAAAAACGTTTATATGCTGTAAATTCGCGTATTTAAGCACAAATTGACGATTTCTTGTTTTTTTTGCTTCGCTGGTTTAATGAGAAATCGGATTTTTTGAAAAATTTCAATAACTCCAGTAGTTTTTAAGTTGGCGAGCCAAAAACGTATATATGATGTAAATTCGCCTTTTTAAGCACAAATTGGCTTTTTTTTTTTTTTTGCTTCGCTGGTTTAATGAGAAATCGGATTTTTTAAAAAATTTCAATAAGTCCAGTAGTTTTTAAGTTGGCGAGCCAAAAACATATATATGCTGTAAATTCGCGTTTTTAAGCACAAATGAACGATTTCTTGCTTTTTTGCTTCGCTGGTTTAATGAGAAATCGGATTTTTTGAAAAATTTCAATAACTCCAGTAGTTTTTAAGCTGGCGATCCAAAAACGTATACAATATGCTGTAAATTCGCGTTTTTAAGCACAAATTGACGATTTCTTGCTTTTTTGCTTCGCTGGTTTAATGAGAAATCGGATTTTTTGAAAAATTTCAATAACTCCAGTAGTTTTTAAGTTGGCGAGCCAAAAACCTATATATGCTGTAAATTCGCCTTTTTAAGCACAAATTGACGATTTCTTTTTTTTTGCTTCGCTGGTTTAATGAGAAATCGGATTTTTTTAAAAATTTCAATAAGTCCAGTAGTTTTTAAGTTGGCGAGCCAAAAACATATATATGCTGTAAATTCGCGTTTTTAAGCACAAATGAACGATTTCTTGCTTTTTTGCTTCGCTGGTTTAATGAGAAATCGGATTTTTTGAAAAATTTCAATAACTCCAGTAGTTTTTAAGTTGGCGAGCCAAAAACGTATACAATATGCTGTAAATTCGCGTTTTTAAGCACAAATTGACGTTTTCTTGCTTTTTTGCTTCGCTGGTTTAATGAGAAATCGGATTTTTTGAAAAATTTCAATAACTCCAGTAGTTTTTAAGTTGGCGAGACAAAAATGTATATATGCTGTAAATTCGCGTTTTTAAGCACAAATTGACGATTTCTTGCTTTTTTGCTTCGCTGGTTTAATGTGAAATCGGATTTTTTGAAAAATTTCAATAACTCCAGTAGTTTTTTAATTGGCGAGCCAAAAACGTATATATGATGTAAATTCGCGTTTTTAAGCACAAATTGACGATTTCTTGCTTTTTTGCTTCGCTGGTTTAATGAGAAATCTGATTTTTTGAAAAATTTCAATAACTCCAGTAGTTTTTAAGTTGGCGAGCCAAAAACGTATAAATGCTGTAAATTCGCGTTTTTAAGCACAATTTGATGATTTCTTGCTTTTTTGCTTCGCTGGTATAATGAGAAATCGGATTTTTTGAAAAATTTCAATAACTCCAGTAGTTTTTAAGTTGGCGAGCCAAAAACTTATATATGATGTAAATTCGCGTTTTTAAGCACAAATTGACGTTTTCTTGCTTTTTTGCTTCGCTGGTTTAATGAGAAATCGGAATTTTTGAAATATTTCAATAACTCCAGTAGTTTTTAAGTTGGCGAGCCAAAAACGTATATTTGCTGTAAATTCGCGTTTTTAAGCACAAATTGACGATTTCTTGCTTTTTTGCTTCGCTGGTTTAATGAGAAATCGGATTTTTTGAAAAATTTCAATAACTCCAGTAGTTTTTAAGTTGGCGAGCCAAAAACGTATATATGCTGTAAATTCGCCTTTTTAAGCACAAATTGACGATTTCTTTTTTTTTTGCTTCGCTGGTTTAATGAGAAATCGGATTTTTTAAAAAATTTCAATAACTCCAGTAGTTTTTAAGTTGGCGAGCCAAAAACATATATATGCTGTAAATTCGCGTTTTTAAGCACAAATGGACGATTTCTTGCTTTTTTGCTTCGCTGGCTTAATGAGAAATCGGATTTTTTGAAAAATTTCAATAACTCCAGTAGTTTTTAAGTTGGCGAGACAAAAACGTATATATGCTGTAAATTCGCGTTTTTAAGCACAAATTGACGATTTCTTGCTTTTTTGCTTCGCTGGTTTAATGAAAAATCGGATTTTTTGAAAAATTTCAATAACTCCAGTAGTTTTTAAGTTGGCGAGACAAAAACGTATATATGCTGTAAATTCGCGTTTTTAAGCACAAATTGACGATTTCTTGCTTTTTTGCTTCGCTGGTTTAATAAGAAAACGGATTTTTTGAAAAATTTCAATAACTCCAGTAGTTTTTAAGTTGGCGAGCCAAAAACGTATATATGCTGTAAATTCGCGTTTTTAAGCACAAATTGACAATTTCTTGCCTTTTTGCTTCGCTGGTTTAATGAGAAATCGGATTTTTTGAAAAATTTCAATAACTCCAGTAGTTTTGAAGTTGGCGAGCCAAAAACGTATATATGCTGTAAATTCGCGTTTTTAAGCACAAATTGACGATTTCTTGCTTTTTTGCTTCGCTGGTTTAATGTGAAATCGGATTTTTTGAAAAATTTCAATAACTCCAGTAGTTTTTAAGTTGGCGAGCCAAAAACGTATAAATGCTGTAAATTCGCGTTTTTAAGCACAAATTGATGATTTCTTGCTTTTTTGCTTCGCTGGTTTAATGAGAAATCGGATTTTTTGAAAAATTTCAATAACTCCAGTAGTTTTTAAGTTGGCGAGCCAAAAACGTATATATGATGTAAATTCGCGTTTTTAAGCACAAATTGACGTTTTCTTGCTTTTTTGCTTTGCTGGTTTAATGAGAAATCGAATTTTTTGAAAAATTTCAATAACTCCAGTAGTTTTTAAGTTGGCGAGCCAAAAACTTATATATGATGTAAATTCGCGTTTTTAAGCACAAATTGACGTTTTCTTGCTTTTTTGCTTCGCTGGTTTAATGAGAAATCGGATTTTTTGAAATATTTCAATAACTCCATCAGTTTTTAAGTTGGCGAGCCAAAAACGTATATTTGCTGTAAATTCGCGTTTTTAAGCACAAATTGACGATTTCTTGCTTTTTTGCTTCGCTGGTTTAATGAGAAATCGGATTTTTTGAAAAATTTCAATAACTCCAGTAGTTTTTAAATTGGCGAGCCAAAAACGTATATATGCTGTAAATTCGCCTTTTTAAGCACAAATTGACGATTTCTTTTTTTTTTGCTTCGCTGGTTTAATTAGAAATCGGATTTTTTAAAAATTTTCAATAACTCCAGTAGTTTTTAAGTTGGCGAGCCAAAAACATATATATGCTGTAAATTCGCGTTTTTAAGCACAAATGGACGATTTCTTGCTTTTTTGCTTCGCTGGTGTAATGAAAAATCGGATTTTTTGAAAAATTTCAATAACTCTAGTAGTTTTTAAGTTGGCGAGCCAAAAACGTATACAATATGCTGTAAATTCGCGTTTTTAAGCACAAATTGACGTTTTCTTGCTTTTTTGCTTCGCTGGTTTAATGAGAAATCGGATTTTTTGAAAAATTTCAATAACTCCAGTAGTTTTTAAGTTGGCGAGACAAAAACGTATATATGCTGTAAATTCGCGTTTTTAAGCACAAATTGACGATTTCTTGCTTTTTTGCTTCGCTGGTTTAATAAGAAATCGGATTTTTTGAAAAATTTCAATAACTCCAGTAGTTTTTAAGTTGGCGAGCCAAAAACGTATATATGCTGTAAATTCGCGTTTTTAAGCACAAATTGACTATTTCTTGCTTTTTTGCTTCGCTGGTTTAATAAGAAATCGGATTTTTTGAAAAATTTTAATAACGCCAGTATATTTTAAGTTGGCGAGCCAAAAACGTATATATGCTGTAAATTCGCGTTTTTAAGCACAAATTGACGATTTCTTGCTTTTTTGCTTCGCTGGTTTAATGAGAAATCGGATTTTTTGAAAAATTTCAATAACTCCAGTAGTTTTTAAGTTGGCGAGCCAAAAACGTATATATGCTGTAAATTCGCGTTTTTAAGCACAAATTGACGATTTCTTGTTTTTTCGCTTCGCTGGTTTAACGAGAAATCGGATTTTTTAAAAAATTTCAATAACTCCATTAGTTTTTAAGTTGGCGAGCCAAAAACGTATATATAATGTAAATTCGCGTTTTTAAGCACAAATTGACGTTTTCTTGCTTTTTTGCTTTGCTGGTTTAATGAGAAATCGAATTTTTTGAAAAATTTCAATAACTCCAGTAGTTTTTAAGTTGGCGAGCCAAAAACTTATATATGATGTAAATTCGCGTTTTTAAGCACAAATTGACGTTTTCTTGCTTTTTTGCTTCGCTGGTTTAATGAGAAATCGGATTTTTTGAAATATTTCAATAACTCCAGCAGTTTTTAAGTTGGCGAGCCAAAAACGTATATTTGCTGTAAATTCGCGTTTTTAAGCACAAATTGACGATTTCTTGCTTTTTTGCTTCGCTGGTTTAATGAGAAATCGGATTTTTTGAAAAATTTCAATAACTCCAGTAGTTTTTAAATTGGCGAGCCAAAAACGTATATATGCTGTAAATTCGCCTTTTTAAGCACAAATTGACGATTTCTTTTTTTTTTTGCTTCGCTGGTTTAATGAGAAATCGGATTTTTTAAAAATTTTCAATAACTCCAGTAGTTTTTAAGTTGGCGAGCCAAAAACATATATATGCTGTAAATTCGCGTTTTTAAGCACAAATGGACGATTTCTTGCTTTTTTGCTTCGCTGGTGTAATGAAAAATCGGATTTTTGAAAAATTTCAATAACTCTAGTAGTTTTTAAGTTGGCGAGCCAAAAACGTATACAATATGCTGTAAATTCGCGTTTTTAAGCACAAATTGACGTTTTCTTGCTTTTTTGCTTCGCTGGTTTAATGAGAAATCGGATTTTTTGAAAAATTTCAATAACTCCAGTAGTTTTTAAGTTGGCGAGACAAAAACGTATATATGCTGTAAATTCGCGTTTTTAAGCACAAATTGACGATTTCTTGCTTTTTTGCTTCGCTGGTTTAATAAGAAATCGGATTTTTTGAAAAATTTCAATAACTCCAGTAGTTTTTAAGTTGGCGAGCCAAAAACGTATATATGCTGTAAATTCGCGTTTTTAAGCACAAATTGACGATTTCTTGCTTTTTTGCTTCGCTGGTTTAATAAGAAATCGGATTTTTTGAAAAATTTTAATAACTCCAGTATATTTTAAGTTGGCGAGCCAAAAACGTATATATGCTGTAAATTCGCGTTTTTAAGCACAAATTGACGATTTCTTGCTTTTTTGCTTCGCTGGTTTAATGAGAAATCGGATTTTTTGAAAAATTTCAATAACTCCAGTAGTTTTTAAGTTGGCGAGCCAAAAACGTATATATGCTGTAAATTCGCGTTTTTAAGCACAAATTGACGATTTCTTGTTTTTTCGCTTCGCTGGTTTAACGAGAAATCGGATTTTTTAAAAAATTTCAATAACTCCAGTAGTTTTTAAGTTGGCGAGCCAAAAACGTATATATGCTGTAAATTCGCGTTTTTAAGCACAAATTGACGATTTCTTGTTTTTTTGCTTCGCTGGTTTAATGAGAAATCGGATTTTTTAAAAAATTTCAATAACTCCTGTAGTTTTTAAGTTGGCGAGCCAAAAACGTATATATGCTGTAAATTCGCGTTTTTAAGCACAAATTGACGATTTCTTGTTTTTTCGCTTCGCTGGTTTAATGAGAAATCGGATTTTTTTAAAAATTTCAATAACTCCAGTAGTTTTTAAGTTGGCGAGCCAAAAACGTATATATGCTGAAAATTCGCGTTTTTAAGCACAAATTGACGATTTCTTGCTTTTTTGCTTCGCTGGTTTAATGAAAAATCGGATTTTTTGACAAATTTCAATAATTCCAGTAGTTTTTAAGTTGGCGAGCCAAAAAGGTATATATGCTGTAAATTCGCCTTTTTAAGCACAAATTGACGATTTCTTGCTTTTTTGCTTCGCTGGTTTAATAAGAAATCGGATTTTTTGAAAAATTTTAATAACTCCAGTATATTTTAAGTTGGCGAGCCAAAAACGTATATATGCTGTAAATTCGCGTTTTTAAGCACAAATTGACGATTTCTTGCTTTTTTGCTTCGCTGGTTTAATGAGAAATCGGATTTTTTGAAAAATTTCAATAAGTCCAGTAGTTTTTAAGTTGGCGAGCCAAAAACGTATATATGCTGTAAATTCGCGTTTTTAAGCACAAATTGACGATTTCTTGTTTTTTTGCTTCGCTGGTTTAATGAGAAATCGGATTTTTTGAAAAATTTCAATAACTCCAGTAGTTTTTAAGTTGCGGAGCCAAAAACGTATATATGCTGTAAATTCGCGTTTTTAAGCACAAATTGACGATTTCTTGTTTTTTCGCTTCGCTGGTTTAACGAGAAATCGGATTTTTTAAAAAATTTCAATAAGTCCAGTAGTTTTTAAGTTGGCGAGCCAAAAACGTATATATGCTGTAAATTCTCCTTTTTAAGCACAAATTGACGATTTCTTGTTTTTTTGCTTCGCTGGTTTAATGAGAAATCGGATTTTTTGAAAAATTTCAATAACTCCAGTAGTTTTTAAGTTGCGGAGCCAAAAACGTATATATGCTGTAAATTCGCGTTTTTAAGCACAAATTGACGATTTCTTGTTTTTTCGCTTCGCTGGTTTAATGAGAAATCGGATTTTTTAAAAAATTTCAATAACTCCAGTAGTTTTTAAGTTGGCGAGCCAAAAACGTATATATGCTGAAAATTCGCGTTTTTAAGCACAAATTGACGATTTCTTGCTTTTTTGCTTCGCTGGTTTAATGAGAAATCGGATTTTTTGAAAAATTTCAATAATTCCAGTAGTTTTTAAGTTGGCGAGCCAAAAACGTATATATGCTGTAAATTCGCGTTTTTGAGCACAAATTGACGATTTCTTGCTTTTTTGCTTCGCTGGTTTAATAAGAAATCGGATTTTTTGAAAAATTTTAATAACTCCAGTATATTTTAAGTTGGCGAGCCAAAAACGTATATATGCTGTAAATTCGCGTTTTTAAGCACAAATTGACGATTTCTTGCTTTTTTGCTTCGCTGGTTTAATGAGAAATCGGATTTTTTGAAAAATTTCAATAACTCCAGTAGTTTTTAAGTTGGCGAGCCAAAAACGTATATATGCTGTAAATTCGCGTTTTTAAGCACAAATTGACGATTTCTTGTTTTTTCGCTTCGCTGGTTTAATGAGAAATCGGATTTTTTAAAAAATTTCAATAACTCCTGTAGTTTTTAAGTTGGCGAGCCAAAAACGTATATATGCTGTAAATTCGCGTTTTTAAGCACAAATTGACGATTTCTTGCTTTTTTGCTTCGCTGGTTTAATGAGAAATCGGATTTTTTGAAAAATTTCAATAACTCCAGTAGTTTTTAAGTTGGCGAGCCAAAAACGTATATATGCTGTAAATTCGCCTTTTTAAGCACAAATTGACGATTTCTTGCTTTTTTGCTTCGCTGGTTTAATGAGAAATCGGATTTTTTGACAAATTTCAATAATTCCAGTAGTTTTTAAGTTGGCGAGCCAAAAAGGTATATATGCTGTAAATTCGCCTTTTTAAGCACAAATTGACGATTTCTTGCTTTTTTGCTTCGCTGGTTTAATAAGAAATCGGATTTTTTGAAAAATTTCAATAACTCCAGTAGTTTTTAAGTTGGCGAGCCAAAAACGTATATATGCTGTAAATTCGCGTTTTTAAGCACAAATTGACGATTTCTTGTTTTTTCGCTTCGCTGGTTTACTGAGAAATCGGATTTTTTAAAAAATTTCAATAACTCCTGTAGTTTTTAAGTTGGCGAGCCAAAAACGTATATATGCTGTAAATTCGCGTTTTTAAGCACAAATTGACGATTTCTTGCTTTTTTGCTTCGCTGGTTTAATGAGAAATCGGATTTTTTGAAAAATTTCAATAACTCCAGTAGTTTTTAAGTTGGCGAGCCAAAAACGTATATATGCTGTAAATTCGCCTTTTTAAGCACAAATTGACGATCTCTTGTTTTTTTGCTTCGCTGGTTTAATGAGAAATCGGTTTTTTTAAAAAATTTCAATAACTCCAGTAGTTTTTAAGTTGGCGAGCCAAAAACATATATATGCTGTAAATTGGCGTTTTTAAGCACAAATTGACGATTTCTTGCTTTTTTGCTTCGCTGGTTTAATGAGAAATCGGATTTTTTGAAAAATTTCAATAACTCCAGTAGTTTTTAAGTTGCGGAGCCAAAAACGTATATATGCTGTAAATTCGCGTTTTTAAGCACAAATTGACGATTTCTTGTTTTTTCGCTTCGCTGGTTTAATGAGAAATCGGATTTTTTAAAAAATTTCAATAACTCCAGTAGTTTTTAAGTTGGCGAGCCAAAAACGTATATATGCTGAAAATTCGCGTTTTTAAGCACAAATTGACGATTTCTTGCTTTTTTGCTTCGCTGGTTTAATGAGAAATCGGATTTTTTGAAAAATTTCAATAATTCCAGTAGTTTTTAAGTTGGCGAGCCAAAAAGGTATATATGCTGTAAATTCGCCTTTTTAAGCACAAATTGACGATTTCTTGCTTTTTTGCTTCGCTGGTTTAATAAAAAATCGGATTTTTTGAAAAATTTTAATAACTCCAGTATATTTTAAGTTGGCGAGCCAAAAACGTATATATGCTGTAAATTCGCGTTTTTAAGCACAAATTGACGATTTCTTGCTTTTTTGCTTCGCTGGTTTAATGAGAAATCGGATTTTTTGAAAAATTTCAATAACTCCAGTAGTTTTTAAGTTGGCGAGCCAAAAACGTATATATGCTGTAAATTCGCGTTTTTAAGCACAAATTGACGATTTCTTGTTTTTTCGCTTCGCTGGTTTAATGAGAAATCGGATTTTTTAAAAAATTTCAATAACTCCTGTAGTTTTTAAGTTGGCGAGCCAAAAACGTATATATGCTGTAAATTCGCGTTTTTAAGCACAAATTGACGATTTCTTGCTTTTTTGCTTCGCTTGTTTAATGAGAAATCGGATTTTTTGAAAAATTTCAATAACTCCAGTAGTTTTTAAGTTGGCGAGCCAAAAACGTATATATGCTGTAAATTCGCCTTTTTAAGCACAAATTGACGATTTCTTGTTTTTTTGCTTCGCTGGTTTAATGAGAAATCGGTTTTTTTAAAAAATTTCAATAACTCCAGTAGTTTTTAAGTTGGCGAGCCAAAAACATATATATGCTGTAAATTCGCGTTTTTAAGCACAAATTGACGATTTCTTGCTTTTTTGCTTCGCTGGTTTAATGAGAAATCGGATTTTTTGAAAAATTTCAATAACTCCAGTAGTTTTTAAGTTGCGGAGCCAAAAACGTATATATGCTGTAAATTCGCGTTTTTAAGCACAAATTGACGATTTCTTGTTTTTTCGCTTCGCTGGTTTAATGAGAAATCGGATTTTTTAAAAAATTTCAATAACTCCAGTAGTTTTTAAGTTGGCGAGCCAAAAACGTATATATGCTGAAAATTCGCGTTTTTAAGCACAAATTGACGATTTCTTGCTTTTTTGCTTCGCTGGTTTAATGAGAAATCGGATTTTTTGAAAAATTTTAATAACTCCAGTAGTTTGTAAGTTGGCGAGCCAAAAAGGTATATATGCTGTAAATTCGCCTTTTTAAGCACAAATTGACGATTTCTTGCTTTTTTGCTTCGCTGGTTTAATAAGAAATCGGATTTTTTGAAAAATTTTAATAACTCCAGTATATTTTAAGTTGGCGAGCCAAAAACGTATATATGCTGTAAATTCGCGTTTTTAAGCACAAATTGACGATTTCTTGCTTTTTTGCTTCGCTGGTTTAATGAGAAATCGGATTTTTTGAAAAATTTCAATAACTCCAGTAGTTTTTAAGTTGGCGAGCCAAAAACGTATATATGCTGTAAATTCGCGTTTTTAAGCACAAATTGACGATTTCTTGTTTTTTCGCTTCGCTGGTTTAATGAGAAATCGGATTTTTTAAAAAATTTCAATAACTCCAGTAGTTTTTAAGTTGGCGAGCCAAAAACGTATATATGCTGAAAATTCGCGTTTTTAAGCACAAATTGACGATTTCTTGTTTTTTCGCTTCGCTGGTTTACTGAGAAATCGGATTTTTTAAAAAATTTCAATAACTCCTGTAGTTTTTAAGTTGGCGAGCCAAAAACGTATATATGCTGTAAATTCGCGTTTTTAAGCACAAATTGACGATTTCTTGCTTTTTTGCTTCGCTGGTTTAATGAGAAATCGGATTTTTTGAAAAATTTCAATAACTCCAGTAGTTTTTAAGTTGGCGAGCCAAAAACGTATATATGCTGTAAATTCGCCTTTTTAAGCACAAATTGACGATTTCTTGCTTTTTTGCTTCGCTGGTTTAATGAGAAATCGGATTTTTTGACAAATTTCAATAATTCCAGTAGTTTTTAAGTTGGCGAGCCAAAAAGGTATATATGCTGTAAATTCGCCTTTTTAAGCACAAATTGACGATTTCTTGCTTTTTTGCTTCGCTGGTTTAATAAGAAATCGGATTTTTTGAAAAATTTTAATAACTCCAGTATATTTTAAGTTGGCGAGCCAAAAACGTATATATGCTGTAAATTCGCGTTTTTAAGCACAAATTGACGATTTCTTGCTTTTTTGCTTCGCTGGTTTAATGAGAAATCGGATTTTTTGAAAAATTTCAATAACTCCAGTAGTTTTTAAGTTGGCGAGCCAAAAACGTATATATGCTGTAAATTCGCGTTTTTAAGCACAAATTGACGATTTCTTGTTTTTTCGCTTCGCTGGTTTACTGAGAAATCGGATTTTTTAAAAAATTTCAATAACTCCTGTAGTTTTTAAGTTGGCGAGCCAAAAACGTATATATGCTGTAAATTCGCGTTTTTAAGCACAAATTGACGATTTATTGCTTTTTTGCTTCGCTGGTTTAATGAGAAATCGGATTTTTTGAAAAATTTCAATAACTCCAGTAGTTTTTAAGTTGGCGAGCCAAAAACGTATATATGCTGTAAATTCGCCTTTTTAAGCACAAATTGACGATCTCTTGTTTTTTTGCTTCGCTGGTTTAATGAGAAATCGGTTTTTTTAAAAAATTTCAATAACTCCAGTAGTTTTTAAGTTGGCGAGCCAAAAACATATATATGCTGTAAATTCGCGTTTTTAAGCACAAATTGACGATTTCTTGCTTTTTTGCTTCGCTGGTTTAATGAGAAATCGGATTTTTTGAAAAATTTCAATAACTCCAGTAGTTTTTAAGTTGCGGAGCCAAAAACGTATATATGCTGTAAATTCGCGTTTTTAAGCACAAATTGACGATTTCTTGTTTTTTCGCTTCGCTGGTTTAATGAGAAATCGGATTTTTTAAAAAATTTCAATAACTCCAGTAGTTTTTAAGTTGGCGAGCCAAAAACGTATATATGCTGAAAATTCGCGTTTTTAAGCACAAATTGACGATTTCTTGCTTTTTTGCTTCGCTGGTTTAATGAGAAATCGGATTTTTTGAAAAATTTCAATAATTCCAGTAGTTTTTAAGTTGGCGAGCCAAAAAGGTATATATGCTGTAAATTCGCCTTTTTAAGCACAAATTGACGATTTCTTGCTTTTTTGCTTCGCTGGTTTAATAAGAAATCGGATTTTTTGAAAAATTTCAATAACTCCTGTAGTTTTTAAGTTGGCGAGCCAAAAACGTATATATGCTGTAAATTCGCGTTTTTAAGCACAAATTGACGATTTCTTGCTTTTTTGCTTCGCTTGTTTAATGAGAAATCGGATTTTTTGAAAAATTTCAATAACTCCAGTAGTTTTTAAGTTGGCGAGCCAAAAACGTATATATGCTGTAAATTCGCCTTTTTAAGCACAAATTGACGATTTCTTGTTTTTTTGCTTCGCTGGTTTAATGAGAAATCGGTTTTTTTAAAAAATTTCAATAACTCCAGTAGTTTTTAAGTTGGCGAGCCAAAAACATATATATGCTGTAAATTCGCGTTTTTAAGCACAAATTGACGATTTCTTGCTTTTTTGCTTCGCTGGTTTAATGAGAAATCGGATTTTTTGAAAAATTTCAATAACTCCAGTAGTTTTTAAGTTGCGGAGCCAAAAACGTATATATGCTGTAAATTCGCGTTTTTAAGCACAAATTGACGATTTCTTGTTTTTTCGCTTCGCTGGTTTAATGAGAAATCGGATTTTTTTAAAAATTTCAATAACTCCAGTAGTTTTTAAGTTGGCGAGCCAAAAACGTATATATGCTGAAAATTCGCGTTTTTAAGCACAAATTGACGATTTCTTGCTTTTTTGCTTCGCTGGTTTAATGAGAAATCGGATTTTTTGAAAAATTTTAATAACTCCAGTAGTTTGTAAGTTGGCGAGCCAAAAAGGTATATATGCTGTAAATTCGCCTTTTTAAGCACAAATTGACGATTTCTTGCTTTTTTGCTTCGCTGGTTTAATAAGAAATCGGATTTTTTGAAAATTTTAATAACTCCAGTATATTTTAAGTTGGCGAGCCAAAAACGTATATATGCTGTAAATTCGCGTTTTTAAGCACAAATTGACGATTTCTTGCTTTTTTGCTTCGCTGGTTTAATGAGAAATCGGATTTTTTGAAAAATTTCAATAACTCCAGTAGTTTTTAAGTTGGCGAGCCAAAAACGTATATATGCTGTAAATTCGCGTTTTTAAGCACAAATTGACGATTTCTTGTTTTTTCGCTTCGCTGGTTTAATGAGAAATCGGATTTTTTAAAAAATTTCAATAACTCCTGTAGTTTTTAAGTTGGCGAGCCAAAAACGTATATATGCTGTAAATTCGCGTTTTTAAGCACAAATTGACGATTTCTTGCTTTTTTGCTTCGCTTGTTTAATGAGAAATCGGATTTTTTGAAAAATTTCAATAACTCCAGTAGTTTTTAAGTTGGCGAGCCAAAAACGTATATATGCTGTAAATTCGCCTTTTTAAGCACAAATTGACGAATTCTTGTTTTTTTGCTTCGCTGGTTTAATGAGAAATCGGTTTTTTTAAAAAATTTCAATAACTCCAGTAGTTTTTAAGTTGGCGAGCCAAAAACATATATATGCTGTAAATTCGCGTTTTTAAGCACAAATTGACGATTTCTTGCTTTTTTGCTTCGCTGGTTTAATGAGAAATCGGATTTTTTGAAAAATTTCAATAACTCCAGTAGTTTTTAAGTTGCGGAGCCAAAAACGTATATATGCTGTAAATTCGCGTTTTTAAGCACAAATTGACGATTTCTTGTTTTTTCGCTTCGCTGGTTTAATGAGAAATCGGATTTTTTAAAAAATTTCAATAACTCCAGTAGTTTTTAAGTTGGCGAGCCAAAAACGTATATATGCTGAAAATTCGCGTTTTTAAGCACAAATTGACGATTTCTTGCTTTTTTGCTTCGCTGGTTTAATGAGAAATCGGATTTTTTGAAAAATTTTAATAACTCCAGTAGTTTGTAAGTTGGCGAGCCAAAAACGTATATATGCTGTAAATTCGCGTTTATAAGCACAAATTGACGATTTCTTGCATTTTTGCTTCGCTGGTTTAATGAGAAATCGGATTTTTTGAAAAATTTCAATAACTCCAGTAGTTTTTAAGTTGGCGAGCCAAAAACATATATATGCTGTAAATTCGCGTTTTTAAGCACAAATTGGCGTTTTCTTGCTTTTTTGCTTTGCTGGTTTAATGAGAAATCGGATTTTTTGAAAAATTTCAATAACTCCTGTAGTTTTTAAGTTGGCGAGCCAAAAACGTATATATGCTGTAAATTCGCGTTTTTAAGCACAAATTGACGATTTCTTGCTTTTTTGCTTCGCTGGTTTAATAAGAAATGGGATTTTTTGAAAAATTTTAATAACTCCAGTATATTTTAAGTTGGCGAGCCAAAAACGTATATATGCTGTAAATTCGCGTTTTTAAGCACAAATTGACGATTTCTTGCTTTTTTGCTTCGCTGGTTTAATAAGAAATCGGATTTTTTGAAAAATTTTAATAACTCCAGTATATTTTAAGTTGGCGAGCCAAAAACGTATATATGCTGTAAATTCGCGTTTTTAAGCACAAATTGACGATTTCTTGCTTTTTTGCTTCGCTGGTTTAATGAGAAATCGGATTTTTTGAAAAATTTCAATAACTCCAGTAGTTTTTAAGTTGGCGAGCCAAAAACGTATATATGCTGTAAATTCGCGTTTTTAAGCACAAATTGACGATTTCTTGTTTTTTCGCTTCGCTGGTTTAATGAGAAATCGGATTTTTTAAAAAATTTCAATAACTCCTGTAGTTTTTAAGTTGGCGAGCCAAATACGTATATATGCTGTAAATTCGCGTTTTTAAGCACAAATTGACGATTTCTTGCTTTTTTGCTTCGCTGGTTTAATGAGAAATCGGATTTTTTGAAAAATTTCAATAACTCCAGTAGTTTTTAAGTTGGCGAGCCAAAAACGTATATATGCTGTAAATTCGCCTTTTTAAGCACAAATTGACGATTTCTTGTTTTTTTGCTTCGCTGGTTTAATGAGAAATCGGTTTTTTTAAAAAATTTCAATAATTCCAGTAGTTTTTAAGTTGGCGAGCCAAAAAGGTATATATGCTGTAAATTCGCCTTTTTAAGCACAAATTGACGATTTCTTGTTTTTTTGCTTCGCTGGTTTAATGAGAAATCGGATTTTTTAAAAAATTTCAGTAACTCCAGTAGTTTTTAAGTTGGCGAGCCGAAAACGTATATATGCTGTAAATTCGCGTTTTTAAGCACAAATTGACGATTTCTTGCTTTTTTGCTTCGCTGGTTTAATGAGAAATCGGATTTTTTGAAAAATTTCAATAACTCCAGTAGTTTTTAAGTTGGCGAGCCAAAAACGTATATATGCTGTAAATTCGCGTTTTTAAGCACAAATTGACGATTTCTTGTTTTTTCGCTTCGCTGGTTTAATGAGAAATCGGATTTTTTAAAAAATTTCAATAACTCCTGTAAATTTTAAGTTGGCGAGCCGAAAACGTATATATGCTGTAAATTCGTGTTTTTAAGCACAAATTGACGATTTCTTGCTTTTTTGCTTCGCTGGTTTAATGAGAAATCGGATTTTTTGAAAAATTTCAATAACTCCAGTAGTTTTTAAGTTGGCGAGCCAAAAACGTATATATGCTGTAAATTCGCCTTTTTAAGCACAAATTGACGATTTCTTGTTTTTTTGCTTCGCTGGTTTAATGAGAAATCGGATTTTTTAAAAAATTTCAATAACTCCAGTAGTTTTTAAGTTGGCGAGCCAAAAACATATATATGCTGTAAATTCGCGTTTTTAAGCACAAATTGACGATTTCTTGCTTTTTTGCTTCGCTGGTTTAATGAGAAATCGGATTTTTTGAAAAATTTCAATAACTCCAGTAGTTTTTAAGTTGGCGAGCCAAAAACGTATATATGCTGTAAATTCGCGTTTTTAAGAACAAATTGACGTTTTCTCGCTTTTTTGCTTCGCTGGTTTAATGAGAAATCGGATTTTTTGAAAAATTTCAATAACTCCAGTAGTTTTTAAGTTGGCGAGCCAAAAACGTATATATGCTGTAAATTCGCGTTTTTAAGCACAAATTGACGATTTCTTGCTTTTTTGCTTCGCTGGTTTAATAAGAAATCGGATTTTTTGAAAAATTTCAATAACTCCAGTAGTTTTTAAGTTGGCGAGCCAAAAACGTATATATGCTGTAAATTCGCGTTTTTAAGCACAAATTGACGATTTCTTGCTTTTTTGCTTCGCTGGTTTAATGAGAAATCGGATTTTTTGAAAAATTTCAATAACTCCAGTAGTTTATAAGTTGGCGAGCCAAAAACGTATATATGCTGTAAATTCGCGTTTTTAAGCACAAATTGACGATTTCTAGTTTTTTCGCTTCGCTGGTTTAATGAGAAAACGGATTTTTTTAAAAATTTCAATAACTCCAGTAGTTTTTAAGTTGGCGAGCCAAAAACGTATATATGCTGTAAATTCGCGTTTTTAAGCACAAATTGACGATTTCTTGCTTTTTTGCTTCGCTGGTTTAATAAGAAATCGGATTTTTTGAAAATTTTCAATAACTCCAGTAGTTTTTAAGTTGGCGAGCCAAAAACGTATATATGCTGTAAATTCGCGTTTTTAAGCACAAATTGACGATTTCTTGCTTTTTTGCTTCGCTGGTTTAATGAGAAATCGGATTTTTTGAAAAATTTTAATAACTCCAGTAGTTTTTAAGTTGGCGAGCCAAAAACGTTTATATGTTGTAAATTCGCGTTTTTAAGCACAAATTGACGATTTCTTGCTTTTTTGCTTCGCTGGTTTAATGAGAAATTGAATTTTTTGAAAAATTTCAATAACTCCAGTAGTTTTTAAGTTGGCGAGCCAAAAACGTATATAAGCTGTAAACTCGCGTTTTTAAGCACAAATTGACGATTTCTTGCTTTTTTGCTTCGCTGGTTTAATGAGAAATCGGATTTTTTGAAAAATTTCAATAACTCCAGTAGTTTTTAAGTTGGTGAGCCAAAAACGTATATATGCTGTAAGTTCGCGTTTTTAAGCACAAATTGAAGATTTCTTGCTTTTTTGCTTCGCTGGTTTAATTAGAAATCGGATTTTTTGAAAAATTTTAATAACTCCAGTAGTTTGTAAGTTGGCGAGCCAAAAACGTATATATGCTGTAAATTCGCGTTTATAAGCACAAATTGACGATTTCTTGCATTTTTGCTTCGCTGGTTTAATGAGAAATCGGATTTTTTGAAAAATTTCAATAACTCCAGTAGATTTTAAGTTGGCTAGCCAAAAACGTATATAGGCTGTAAATTTGCGTTTTTAAGCACAAATTGACGATTTCTTGCTTTTTTGCTTCGCTGGTTTAATGAGAAATCGGATTTTTTGAAAAATTTTAATAACTCCAGTAGTTTTTAAGTTGGCGGGCCAAAAACGTATATATGCTGTAAATTCGCGTTTTTAAGCACAAATTGACGATTTCTTGGTTTTTTGCTTCCCTGGTTTAATGAGAAATCGGATTTTTTGAAAAATTTTAATAACTCCAGTAGTTTTTAAGTTGGCGAGCCAAAAACGTATATATGCTTTAAATTCGCGTTTTTAAGCACAAATTGACGATTTCTTGCTTTTTTGCTTCGCTGGTTTAATGAGAAATCGGATTTTTTGAAAAATTTCAATAACTCCAGTAGTTTTTAAGTTGGCGAGCCAAAAACGTATATATGCTGTAAATTCGCGTTTTTAAGCACAAATTGACGATTTCTTGCTTTTTTGCTTCGCTGGTTTAATAAGAAATTGGATTTTTTGAAAATTTTCAATAACTCCAGTAGTTTTTAAGTTGGCGAGCCAAAAACGTATATATGCTGTAAATTCGCGTTTTTAAGCACAAATTGACGATTTCTTGCTTTTTTGCTTCGCTGGTTTAATGAGAAATCGGATTTTTTGAAAAATTTTAATAACTCCAGTAGTTTTTAAGTTGGCGAGCCAAAAACGTTTATATGCTGTAAATTCGCGTTTTTAAGCACAAATTGACGATTTCTTGCTTTTTTGCTTCGCTGGTTTAATGAGAAATTGAATTTTTTGAAAAATTTCAATAACTCCAGTAGTTTTTAAGTTGGCGAGCCAAAAACGTATATAAGCTGTAAACTCGCGTTTTTAAGCACAAATTGACGATTTCTTACTTTTTTGCTTCGCTGGTTTAATTAGAAATCGGATTTTTTGAAAAATTTTAATAACTCCAGTAGTTTGTAAGTTGGCGAGCCAAAAACGTATATATGCTGTAAATTGGCGTTTATAAGCACAAATTGACGATTTCTTGCATTTTTGCTTCGCTGGTTTAATGAGAAATCGGATTTTTTGAAAAATTTTAATAACTCCAGTAGTTTTTAAGTTGGCGGGCCAAAAACGTATATATGCTGTAAATTCGCGTTTTTAAGCACAAATTGACGATTTCTTGGTTTTTTGCTTCGCTGGTTTAATGAGAAATCGAATTTTTTGAAAAATTTTAATAACTCCAGTAGTTTTTAAGTTGGCGGGCCAAAAACGTATATATGCTGTAAATTCGCGTTTTTAAGCACAAATTGACGATTTCTTGGTTTTTTGCTTCCCTGGTTTAATGAGAAATCGGATTTTTTGAAAAATTTTAATAACTCCAGTAGTTTTTAAGTTGGCGAGCCAAAAACGTATATATGCTTTAAATTCGCGTTTTTAAGCACAAATTGACGATTTCTTGCTTTTTTGCTTCGCTGGTTTAATGAGAAATCGGATTTTTTGAAAAATTTCAATAACTCCAGTAGTTTTTAAGTTGGCGAGCCAAAAACGTATATATGCTGTAAATTCGCGTTTTTAAGCACAAATTGACGATTTTTTGCTTTTTTGCTTCGCTGGTTTAATGAGAAATCGGATTTTTTGAAAAATTTTAATAACTCCAGTAGTTTGTAAGTTGGCGAGCCAAAAACGTATATAGGCTGTAAATTCGCGTTTTTAAGCACAAATTGACGATTTCTTGCTTTTTTGCTTCGCTGGTTTAATGAGAAATCGGATTTTTTGAAAAATTTTAATAAGTCCAGTAGTTTTTAAGTTGGCGGGCCAAAAACGTATATATGCTGTAAATTCGCGTTTTTAAGCACAAATTGACGATTTCTTGGTTTTTTGCTTCCCTGGTTTAATGAGAAATCGGATTTTTTGAAAAATTTTAATAACTCCAGTAGTTTTTAAGTTGGCGAGCCAAAAACGTATATATGCTTTAAATTCGCGTTTTTAAGCACAAATTGACGATTTCTTGCTTTTTTGCTTCGCTGGTTTAATGAGAAATCGGATTTTTTGAAAAATTTCAATAACTCCAGTAGTTTTTAAGTTGGCGAGCCAAAAACGTATATATGCTGTAAATTCGCGTTTTTAAGCACAAATTGACGATTTTTTGCTTTTTTGCTTCGCTGGTTTAATGAGAAATCGGATTTTTTGAAAAATTTTAATAACTCCAGTAGTTTGTAAGTTGGCGAGCCAAAAACGTATATAGGCTGTAAATTCGCGTTTTTAAGCACAAATTGACGATTTCTTGCTTTTTTGCTTCGCTGGTTTAATGAGAAATCGGATTTTTTGAAAAATTTTAATAAGTCCAGTAGTTTTTAAGTTGGCGGGCCAAAAACGTATATATGCTGTAAATTCGCGTTTTTAAGCACAAATTGACGATTTCTTGGTTTTTTGCTACCCTGGTTTAATGAGAAATCGGATTTTTTGAAAAATTTCAATAACTCCAGTAGTTTTTAAGTTGGCGAGCCAAAAACGTATATATGCTTTAAATTCGCGTTTTTAAGCACAAATTGACGATTTCTTGCTTTTTTGCTTCGCTGGTTTAATAAGAAATCGGATTTTTTGAAAAATTTCAATAACTCCGGTAGTTTTTAAGTTGGCGAGCCAAAAACGTACATATGCTGTAAATTCGCGTTTTTAAGCACAAATTGACGATTTCTTGTTTTTTCGCTTCGCTGGTTTAATGAGAAATCGGATTTTTTAAAAAATTTCAATAACTCCAGTAGTTTTTAAGTTGGCGAGCCAAAAACGGATATATGCTGTAAATTCGCGTTTTTAAGCACAAATTGACGATTTCTTGCTTTTTTGCTTCGCTGGTTTAATGAGAAATCGGATTTTTTGAAAAATTTCAATAACTCCAGTAGTTTTTAAGTTGGCGAGCCAAAAACGTATATATGCTGTAAATTCGCGTTTTTAAGCACAAATTGACGATTTCTTGCTTTTTTGCTTCGCTGGTTTAATAAGAAATTGGATTTTTTGAAAATTTTCAATAACTCCAGTAGTTTTTAAGTTGGCGAGCCAAAAACGTATATATGCTGTAAATTCGCGTTTTTAAGCACAAATTGACGATTTCTTGCTTTTTTGCTTCGCTGGTTTAATGAGAAATCGGATTTTTTGAAAAATTTTAATAACTCCAGTAGTTTTTAAGTTGGCGAGCCAAAAACGTTTATATGCTGTAAATTCGCGTTTTTAAGCACAAATTGACGATTTCTTGCTTTTTTGCTTCGCTGGTTTAATGAGAAATTGAATTTTTTGAAAAATTTCAATAACTCCAGTAGTTTTTAAGTTGGCGAGCCAAAAACGTATATAAGCTGTAAACTCGCGTTTTTAAGCACAAATTGACGATTTCTTACTTTTTTGCTTCGCTGGTTTAATTAGAAATCGGATTTTTTGAAAAATTTTAATAACTCCAGTAGTTTGTAAGTTGGCGAGCCAAAAACGTATATATGCTGTAAAGTGGCGTTTATAAGCACAAATTGACTATTTCTTGCATTTTTGCTTCGCTGGTTTAATGAGAAATCGGATTTTTTGAAAAATTTTAATAACTCCAGTAGTTTTTAAGTTGGCGGGCCAAAAACGTATATATGCTGTAAATTCGCGTTTTTAAGCACAAATTGACGATTTCTTGGTTTTTTGCTTCGCTGGTTTAATGAGAAATCGAATTTTTTGAAAAATTTTAATAACTCCAGTAGTTTTTAAGTTGGCGGGCCAAAAACGTATATATGCTGTAAATTCGCGTTTTTAAGCACAAATTGACGATTTCTTGGTTTTTTGCTTCCCTGGTTTAATGAGAAATCGGATTTTTTGAAAAATTTTAATAACTCCAGTAGTTTTTAAGTTGGCGAGCCAAAAACGTATATATGCTTTAAATTCGCGTTTTTAAGCACAAATTGACGATTTCTTGCTTTTTTGCTTCGCTGGTTTAATGAGAAATCGGATTTTTTGAAAAATTTCAATAACTCCAGTAGTTTTTAAGTTGGCGAGCCAAAAACGTATATATGCTGTAAATTCGCGTTTTTAAGCACAAATTGACGATTTTTTGCTTTTTTGCTTCGCTGGTTTAATGAGAAATCGGATTTTTTGAAAAATTTTAATAACTCCAGTAGTTTGTAAGTTGGCGAGCCAAAAACGTATATAGGCTGTAAATTCGCGTTTTTAAGCACAAATTGACGATTTCTTGCTTTTTTGCTTCGCTGGTTTAATGAGAAATCGGATTTTTTGAAAAATTTTAATAAGTCCAGTAGTTTTTAAGTTGGCGGGCCAAAAACGTATATATGCTGTAAATTCGCGTTTTTAAGCACAAATTGACGATTTCTTGGTTTTTTGCTTCCCTGGTTTAATGAGAAATCGGATTTTTTGAAAAATTTTAATAACTCCAGTAGTTTTTAAGTTGGCGAGCCAAAAACGTATATATGCTTTAAATTCGCGTTTTTAAGCACAAATTGACGATTTCTTGCTTTTTTGCTTCGCTGGTTTAATGAGAAATCGGATTTTTTGAAAAATTTCAATAACTCCAGTAGTTTTTAAGTTGGCGAGCCAAAAACGTATATATGCTGTAAATTCGCGTTTTTAAGCACAAATTGACGATTTTTTGCTTTTTTGCTTCGCTGGTTTAATGAGAAATCGGATTTTTTGAAAAATTTTAATAACTCCAGTAGTTTGTAAGTTGGCGAGCCAAAAACGTATATAGGCTGTAAATTCGCGTTTTTAAGCACAAATTGACGATTTCTTGCTTTTTTGCTTCGCTGGTTTAATGAGAAATCGGATTTTTTGAAAAATTTTAATAAGTCCAGTAGTTTTTAAGTTGGCGGGCCAAAAACGTATATATGCTGTAAATTCGCGTTTTTAAGCACAAATTGACGATTTCTTGGTTTTTTGCTACCCTGGTTTAATGAGAAATCGGATTTTTTGAAAAATTTCAATAACTCCAGTAGTTTTTAAGTTGGCGAGCCAAAAACGTATATATGCTTTAAATTCGCGTTTTTAAGCACAAATTGACGATTTCTTGCTTTTTTGCTTCGCTGGTTTAATAAGAAATCGGATTTTTTGAAAAATTTCAATAACTCCGGTAGTTTTTAAGTTGGCGAGCCAAAAACGTACATATGCTGTAAATTCGCGTTTTTAAGCACAAATTGACGATTTCTTGTTTTTTCGCTTCGCTGGTTTAATGAGAAATCGGATTTTTTAAAAAATTTCAATAACTCCAGTAGTTTTTAAGTTGGCGAGCCAAAAACGGATATATGCTGTAAATTCGCGTTTTTAAGCACAAATTGACGATTTCTTGCTTTTTTGCTTCGCTGGTTTAATGAGAAATCGGATTTTTTGAAAAATTTCAATAACTCCAGTAGTTTTTAAGTTGGCGAGCCAAAAACGTATATATGCTGTAAATTCGCCTTTTTAAGCACAAATTGACGATTTCTTGTTTTTTTGCTTCGCTGGTTTAATGAGAAATCGGATTTTTTAAAAAATTTCAATAACTCCAGTAGTTTTTAAGTTGGCGAGCCAAAAACATATATATGCTGTAAATTCGCGTTTTTAAGCACAAATTGACGATTTCTTGATTTTTTGCTTCGCTGGTTTAATGAGAAATCGGATTTTTTGAAAAATTTCAATAACTCCAGTAGTTTTTAAGTTGGCGAGCCAAAAACGTATATATGCTGTAAATTCGCGTTTTTAAGCACAAATTGACGTTTTCTTGCTTTTTTGCTTCGCTGGTTTAATGAGAAATCGGATTTTTTGAAAAATTTCAATAACTCCAGTAGTTTTTAAGTTGGCGAGCCAAAAACGTATATATGCTGTAAATTCGCGTTTTTAAGCACAAATTGACGATTTCGTGCTTTTTTGCTTCGCTGGTTTAATAAGAAATCGGATTTTTTGAAAAATTTCAATAACACCAGTAGTTTTTAAGTTGGCGAGCCAAAAACGTATATATGCTGTAAATTCGCGTTTTTAAGCACAAATTGACGATTTCTTGCTTTTTTGATTCGCTGGTTTAATGAGAAATCGGATTTTTTGAAAAATTTCAATAACTCCAGTAGTTTTTAAGTTGGCGAGCCAAAAACGTATATATGCTGTAAATTCGCGTTTTTAAGCACAAATTGACGATTTCTTGTTTTTTCGCTTCGCTGGTTTAATGAGAAATCGGATTTTTTTAAAAATTTCAATAACTCCAGTAGTTTTTAAGTTGGCGAGCCAAAAACGTATATATGCTGTAAATTCGCGTTTTTAAGCACAAATTGACGATTTCTTGCTTTTTTGCTTCGCTGGTTTAATGAGAAATCGGATTTTTTGAAAATTTTCAATAACTCCAGTAGTTTTTAAGTTGGCGAGCCAAAAACGTATATATGCTGTAAATTCGCGTTTTTAAGCACAAATTGACGATTTCTTGCTTTTTTGCTTTGCTGGTTTAATGAGAAATCGGATTTTTTGAAAAATTTCAATAACTCCAGTAGTTTTTAAGTTGGCGAACCAAAACGTATATATGCTGTAAATTCGCGTTTTTAAGCACAAATTGACGATTACTTGCTTTTTTGCTTCGCTGGTTTAATGAAAAATCGGATTTTTTGAAAAATTTCAATAACTCCTGTAGTTTTTAAGTTGGCGAGCCAAAAACGTATATATGCTGTAAATTCGCGTTTTTAAGCACAAATTGACGATTTCTTGGTTTTTTGCTTCCCTGGTTTAATGAGAAATCGGATTTTTTGAAAAATTTCAATAACTCCAGTAGTTTTTAGTTTGGCGAGCCAAAAACGTATATATGCTTTAAATTCGCGTTTATAAGCACAAATTGACGATTTCTTGCTTTTTTGCTTCGCTGGTTTAATGAGAAATCGGATTTTTTGAAAAATTTCAATAACTCCAGTAGTTTTTAAGTTGGCGAGCCAAAAACGTATATATGCTGTAAATTCGCGTTTTTAAGCACAAATTGACGATTTCTTGCTTTTTTGCTTCGCTGGTTTAATAAGAAATCGGATTTTTTGAAAAATTTCAATAACTCCAGTAGTTTTTAAGGTGGCGAGCCAAAAACGTATATATGCTGTAAATTCGCGTTTTTAAGCACAAATTGAAGATTTCTTGTTTTTTTTGCTTCGCTGGTTTAATAAGAAATCGGATTTTTTTTATAATTTCAATAACTCAAGTAGTTTTTAAGTTGGCTAGCCAAAAAGGTGTATA
This sequence comes from Clivina fossor, assembly GCA_963966155.1. Taxonomy (NCBI): domain Eukaryota; kingdom Metazoa; phylum Arthropoda; class Insecta; order Coleoptera; family Carabidae; genus Clivina; species Clivina fossor. The sequence continues at coordinate 15,708,507 of OZ014553.1, read as the reverse complement.
TGCTGTAAATTCGCGTTTTTAAGCACAAATTGACGATTTCTTGCTTTTTTGCTTCGCTGGTTTAATGAGAAATCGGATTTTTCGAAAAGTTTCAATAACTCCAGTAGTTTTTAAGTTGGCGAGCCAAAAACGTATATCTGCTGTAAATTCGCGTTTTTAAGCACAAATTGACGATTTCTTGGTTTTTTGCTTCCCTGGTTTAATGAGAAATCGGATTTTTTGAAAAATTTCAATAACTCCAGTAGTTTTTATGTTGGCGAGTCAAAAATGTATATATGCTGTAAATTCGCGTTTTTAAGCACAAATTGACGATTTCTTGCTTTTTTGCTTCGCTGGTTTAATGAAAAATCGGATTTTTTAAAAAATTTCAATAACTCCAGTAGTTTTTAATTTGGCGAGGCAAAAACGTATGTATGCCGTAAATTCGCGTTTTTAAGCACAAATTGACGATTTCTTGCTTTTTTGCTTTGCTAGTTTAATGAGAAATCGGATTTTTTGAAAAATTTCAATAACTTTAGTAGTTTTTAGGTTGGCGAGCCAAAAACGTATATATGCTGTAAATTCGCGTTTTTAAGCACAAATTGACGATTTCTTGCTTTTTTGCTTCGCTGGTTTAATGAGAAATCGGATTTTTTGAAAAATTTCAATAACTCCAGTAGTTTTTAATTTGGCGAGCCAAAAACGTATGTATGCTGTAAATTCGCGTTTTTAAGCACAAATTGACGATTTCTTGCTTTTTTGCTTCGCTGGTTTAATGAGAAATTGGATTTTTTGAAAATTTTCAATTACTCCAGTAGTTTTTAAGTTGGCGAGCCAAAAACGTATATTTGCTGTAAATTCGCGTTTTTAAGCACAATTTGACGATTTTTTGCTTTTTTGCTTCGCTGGTTTAATGAGAAATCGGATTTTGTGAAAAATTTCAATAACTCCAGTAGTTTTTAAGTTGGCGAGCCAAAAACGTATATATGCTGTAAATTCGCGTTTTTAAGCACAAATTGACGATTTCTTGCTTTTTTGCTTCGCTGGTTTAATGAGAAATCGGATTTTTCGAAAAGTTTCAATAACTCCAGTAGTTTTTAAGTTGGCGAGCCAAAAACGTATATATGCTGTAAATTCGCGTTTATAAGAACAAATTGACGATTTCTTGCATTTTTGCTTCGCTGGTTTAATGAGAAATCGGATTTTTTGAAAAATTTCAATAACTCCAGTAGTTTTTAAGTTGGCGAGCCAAAAACGTATATAGGCTGTAAATTCGCGTTTTTAAGCACAAATTGACGATTTCTTGCTTTTTTGCTTCGCTGGTTTAATGAGAAATCGGATTTTTTGAAAAATTTTAATAAGTCCAGTAGTTTTTAAGTTGGCGGGCCAAAAACGTATATATGCTGTAAATTCGCGTTTTTAAGCACAAATTGACGATTTCTTGGTTTTTTGCTTCCCTGGTTTAATGAGAAATCGGATTTTTTGAAAAATTTCAATAACTCCAGTAGTTTTTAAGTTGGCGAGCCAAAAACGTATATATGCTGTAAATTCGCGTTTTTAAGCACAAATTGACGATTTCTTGCTTTTTTGCTTCGCTGGTTTAATGAGAAATCGGATTTTTCGAAAAGTTTCAATAACTCCAGTAGTTTTTAAGTTGGCGAGCCAAAAACGTATATATGCTGTAAATTCGCGTTTATAAGAACAAATTGACGATTTCTTGCATTTTTGCTTCGCTGGTTTAATGAGAAATCGGATTTTTTGAAAAATTTCAATAACTCCAGTAGTTTTTAAGTTGGCGAGCCAAAAACGTATATAGGCTGTAAATTCGCGTTTTTAAGCACAAATTGACGATTTCTTGCTTTTTTGCTTCGCTGGTTTAATAAGAAATTGGATTTTTTGAAAAATTTCAATAACTCCGGTAGTTTTTAAGTTGGCGAGCCAAAAACGTATATATGCTGTAAATTCGCGTTTTTAAGCACAAATTGACGATTTCTTGTTTTTTCGCTTCGCTGGTTTAATGAGAAATCGGATTTTTTAAAAAATTTCAATAACTCCAGTAGTTTTTAAGTTGGCGAGCCAAAAACGTATATATGCTGTAAATTCGCGTTTTTAAGCACAAATTGACGATTTCTTGCTTTTTTGCTTCGCTGGTTTAATGAGAAATCGGATTTTTTGAAAAATTTCAATAACTCCAGTAGTTTTTAAGTTGGCGAGCCAAAAACGTATATATACTGTAAATTCGCCTTTTTAAGCACAAATTGACGATTTCTTGTTTTTTTGCTACGCTGGTTTAATGAGAAATCGGATTTTTTAAAAAATTTCAATAACTCCAGTAGTTTTTAAGTTGGCGAGCCAAAAACATATATATGCTGTAAATTCGCGTTTTTAAGCACAAATTGACGATTTCTTGATTTTTTGCTTCGCTGGTTTAATGAGAAATCGGATTTTTTGAAAAATTTCAATAACTCCAGTAGTTTTTAAGTTGGCGAGCCAAAAACGTATATATGCTGTAAATTCGCGTTTTTAAGCACAAATTGACGTTTTCTTGCTTTTTTGCTTCGCTGGTTTAATGAGAAATCGGATTTTTTGAAAAATTTCAATAACTCCAGTAGTTTTTAAGTTGGCGAGCCAAAAACGTATATATGCTGTAAATTCGCGTTTTTAAGCACAAATTGACGATTTCGTGCTTTTTTGCTTCGCTGGTTTAATAAGAAATCGGATTTTTTGAAAAATTTCAATAACTCCAGTAGTTTTTAAGTTGGCGAGCCAAAAACGTATATATGCTGTAAATTCGCGTTTTTAAGCACAAATTGACGATTTCTTGCTTTTTTGATTCGCTGGTTTAATGAGAAATCGGATTTTTTGAAAAATTTCAATAACTCCAGTAGTTTTTAAGTTGGCGAGCCAAAAACGTATATATGCTGTAAATTCGCGTTTTTAAGCACAAATTGACGATTTCTTGTTTTTTCGCTTCGCTGGTTTAATGAGAAATCGGATTTTTTAAAAAATTTCAATAACTCCAGTAGTTTTTAAGTTGGCGAGCCAAAAACGTATATATGCTGTAAATTCGCGTTTTTAAGCACAAATTGACGATTTCTTGCTTTTTTGCTTCGCTGGTTTAATGAGAAATCGGATTTTTTGAAAATTTTCAATAACTCCAGTAGTTTTTAAGTTGGCGAGCCAAAAACGTATATATGCTGTAAATTCGCGTTTTTAAGCACAAATTGACGATTTCTTGCTTTTTTGCTTCGCTGGTTTAATGAAAAATCGGATTTTTTGAAAAATTACAATAACTCCAGTAGTTTTTAAGTTGGCGAGCCAAAAACGTATATATGCTGTAAATTCGCGTTTTTAAGCACAAATTGACGATTTCTTGCTTTTTTGCTTCGCTGGTTTAATGAGAAATCGGATTTTTCAAAAAGTTTCAATAACTCCAGTAGTTTTTAAGTTGGCGAGCCAAAAACGTATATCTGCTGTAAATTCGCGTTTTTAAGCACAAATTGACGATTTCTTGGTTTTTTGCTTCCCTGGTTTAATGAGAAATCGGATTTTTTGAAAAATTTCAATAACTCCAGTAGTTTTTATGTTGGCGAGTCAAAAATGTATATATGCTGTAAATTCGCGTTTTTAAGCACAAATTGACGATTTCTTGCTTTTTTGCTTCGCTGGTTTAATGAAAAATCGGATTTTTTAAAAAATTTCAATAACTCCAGTAGTTTTTAATTTGGCGAGGCAAAAACGTATGTATGCCGTAAATTCGCGTTTTTAAGCACAAATTGACGATTTCTTGCTTTTTTGCTTTGCTAGTTTAATGAGAAATCGGATTTTTTGAAAAATTTCAATAACTTTAGTAGTTTTTAGGTTGGCGAGCCAAAAACGTATATATGCTGTAAATTCGCGTTTTTAAGCACAAATTGCCGATTTCTTGCTTTTTTGCTTCGCTGGTTTAATGAGAAATCGGATTTTTTGAAAATTTTCAATTACTCCAGTAGTTTTTAAGTTGGCGAGCCAAAAACGTATATTTGCTGTAAATTCGCGTTTTTAAGCACAATTTGACGATTTTTTGCTTTTTTGCTTCGCTGGTTTAATGAGAAATCGGATTTTGTGAAAAATTTCAATAACTCCAGTAGTTTTTAAGTTGGCGAGCCAAAAACGTATATATGCTGTAAATTTGCGTTTTTAAGCACAAATTGACGATTTCTTGCTTTTTTGCTTCGCTGGTTTAATGAGAAATCGGATTTTTTGAAAAATTTCAATAACTCCAGTAGTTTTTAAGTTGGCGAGCCAAAAACGTATATATGCTGTAAATTCGCGTTTTTAAGCACAAATTGACGATTTCTTGCTTTTTTGCTTCGCTGGTTTAAAGAGAAATCGGATTTTTTGAAAAATTTCAATAACTTTAGTAGTTTTTAGGTTGGCGAGCCAAAAACGTATATATGCTGTAAATTCGCGTTTTTAAGCACAAATTGACGATTTCTTGCTTTTTTGCTTCGCTGGTTTAATGAGAAATCGGATTTTTTGAAAAATTTCAATAACTCCAGTAGTTTTTAAGTTGGCGAGCCAAAAACGTATATATGCTGTAAATTCGCGTTTTTAAGCACAAATTGACGATTTCTTGCTTTTTTGCTTCGCTGGTTTAATGAGAAATCGGATTTTTTGAAAAATTTCAATAACTCCAGTAGTTTTTAAGTTGGCGAGCCAAAAACGTATATTTGCTGTAAATTCGCGTTTTTAAGCACAATTTGGCGATTTTTTGCTTTTTTGCTTCGCTGGTTTAATGAGAAATCGGATTTTGTGAAAAATTTCAATAACTCCAGTAGTTTTTAAGTTGGCGAGCCAAAAACGTATATATGCTGTAAATTCGCGTTTTTAAGCACAAATTGACGATTTCTTGCTTTTTTGCTTCGCTGGTTTAATGCGAAATCGGATTTTTTGCAAAATTTCAATAACTCCAGTAGTTTTTAAGTTGGCGAGCCAAAAACGTATATATGCTGTAAATTCGCGTTTTTAAGCACAAATTGACGATTTCTTGCTTTTTTGCTTTGCTGGTTTAATGAGAAATCGGATTTTTTGAAAAATTTCAATAACTTTAGTAGTTTTTAGGTTGGCGAGCCAAAAACGTATATATGCTGTAAATTCGCGTTTTTAAGCACAAATTAACGATTTCTTGCTTTTTTGCTTCGCTGGTTTAATGAGAAATCGGATTTTTTGAAAAATTTCAATAACTCCAGTAGTTTTTAATTTGGCGAGTCAAAAACGTATGTATGCTGTAAATTCGCGTTTTTAAGCACAAATTGACGATTTCTTGCTTTTTTGCTTCGCTGGTTTAATGAGAAATCGGATTTTTTGAAAAATTTCAATAACTCCAGTAGTTTTTAAGTTGGCGAGCCAAAAACGTATATATGCTGTAAATTCGCGTTTTTAAGCACAAATTGACGATTTCTTGCTTTTTTGCCTCGCTGGTTTAAAGAGAAATCGGATTTTTTGAAAAATTTCAATAACTCCAGTAGTTTGTAAGTTGGCGAGCCAAAAACGTATATATGCTGTAAATTCGCGTTTTTAAGCACAAATTGACGATTTCTTGCTTTTTTGCTTCGCTGGTTTAAAGAGAAATCGGATTTTTTGAAAAATTTTAATAACTCCAGTAGTTTTTAAGTTGGCGAGCCAAAAACGTATATATGCTGTAAATTCGCGTTTTTAAGCACAAATTGACGATTTCTTGCTTTTTTGCTTTGCTGGTTTAACGAGAAATCGGATTTTTTGAAAAATTTCAATAACTTTAGTAGTTTTTAGGTTGGCGAGCCAAAAACGTATATATGCTGTAAATTCACGTTTTTAAGCACAAATTGACGATTTCTTGCTTTTTTGCTTCGCTGGTTTAATGAGAAATCGGATTTTTTGAAAAATTTCAATAACTCCAGTAGTTTTTAAGTTGGCGAGCCAAAAACGTATATTTGCTGTAAATTCGCGTTTTTAAGCACAATTTGGCGATTTTTTGCTTTTTTGCTTCGCTGGTTTAATAAGAAATCGGATTTTGTGAAAAATTTCAATAACTCCAGTAGTTTTTAAGTTGGCGAGCCAAAAACGTATATATGCTGTAAATTCGCGTTTTTAAGCACAAATTGACGATTTCTTGCTTTTTTGCTTCGCTGGTTTAATGCGAAATCGGATTTTTTGCAAAATTTCAATAACTCCAGTAGTTTTTAAGTTTGCGAGCCAAAAACGTATATATGCTGTAAATTCGCGTTTTTAAGCACAAATTGACGATTTCTTGCTTTTTTGCTTTGCTGGTTTAATGAGAAATCGGATTTTTTGAAAAATTTCAATAACTTTAGTAGTTTTTAGGTTGGCGAGCCAAAAACGTATATATGTTGTAAATTCGCGTTTTTAAGCACAAATTGACGATTTCTTGCTTTTTTGCTTCGCTGGTTTAATGAGAAATCGAATTTTTTGAAAAATTTCAATAACTCCAGTAGTTTTTAATTTGGCGAGTCAAAAACGTATGTATGCTGTAAATTCGCGTTTTTAAGCACAAATTGACGATTTCTTGCTTTTTTGCTTCGCTGGTTTAATGAGAAATCGGATTTTTTGAAAAATTTCAATAACTCCAGTAGTTTTTAAGTTGGCGAGCCAAAAACGTATATATGCTGTAAATTCGCGTTTTTAAGCACAAATTGACGATTTCTTGCTTTTTTGTCTCGCTGGTTTAAAGAGAAATCGGATTTTTTGAAAAATTTTAATAACTCCAGTAGTTTTTAAGTTGGCGAGCCAAAAACGTATATATGCTGTAAATTCGCGTTTTTAAGCACAAATTGACGATTTCTTGCTTTTTTGCTTTGCTGGTTTAATGAGAAATCGGATTTTTTGAAAAATTTCAATAACTTTAGTAGTTTTTAGGTTGGCGAGCCAAAAACGTATATATGCTGTAAATTCGCGTTTTTAAGCACAAATTGACGATTTCTTGCTTTTTTGCTTCGCTGGTTTAATGAGAAATCGGATTTTTTGAAAAATTTCAATAACTCCAGTAGTTTTTAAGTTGGCGAGCCAAAAACGTATATTTGCTGTAAATTCGCGTTTTTAAGCACAATTTGACGATTTTTTGCTTTTTTGCTTCGCTGGTTTAATGAGAATTCGGATTTTTTTAAAAATTTTAATAACTCCAGTAGTTTTTAAGTTGGCGAGCCAAAAACGTATATATGCTGTAAATTTGCGTTTTTAAGCACAAATTGACGATTTCTTGCTTTTTTGCTTTGCTGGTTTAATGAGAAATCGGATTTTTTGAAAAATTTCAATAACTTTAGTAGTTTTTAGGTTGGCGAGCCAAAAACGTATATATACTGTAAATTCGCGTTTTTAAGCACAAATTGACGATTTCTTGCTTTTTTGCTTCGCTGGTTTAATTAGAAATCGGATTTTTTGAAAAATTTCAATAACTCCAGTAGTTTTTAATTTGGCGAGCCAAAAACGTATGTATGCTGTAAATTTGCGTTTTTAAGCACAAATTGACGATTTCTTGCTTTTTTGCTTCGCTGGTTTAATGAGAAATCGGATTTTTTGAAAAATTTCAATAACTCCAGTAGTTTTTAAGTTGGCGAGCCAAAAACGTATATTTGCTGTAAATTCGCGTTTTTAAGCACAATTTGACGATTTTTTGCTTTTTTGCTTCGCTGGTTTAATGAGAAATCGGATTTTGTGAAAAATATCAATAACTCCAGTAGTTTTTAAGTTGGCGAGCCAAAAAGGTATATATGCTGTAAATTCGCGTTTTTAAGCACAAATTGACGATTTCTTGCTTTTTTGCTTCGCTGGTTTAATGAGAAATCGGATTTTTTGAAAAATTTCAATAACTCCAGTAGTTTTTAAGTTGGCGAGCCAAAAACGTATATATGCTGTAAATTCGCGTTTTTAAGCACAAATTGACGATTTCTTGCTTTTTTGCTTCGCTGGTTTAATGAGAAATCGGATTTTTTGAAAAATTTCAATAACTCCAGTAGTTTTTAAGTTGGCGAGCCAAAAACGTATATATGCTGTAAGTTCGCGTTTTTAAGCACAAATTGGCGATTTCTTGCTTTTTTGCTTCGCTGGTTTAATGAAAAATCGGATTTTTTAAAAAATTTAAATAACTCTAGTAGTGTTTAAGTTGGCGAGCCAAAAACGTATATATGCTCTAAATTCGCGTTTTTAAGCCCAAATTGACGATTTCTTGCTTTTTTGCTTCGCTGGTTTAATGAGAAATCGGATTTTTTGAAAAATTTCAATAACTCCAGTAGTTTTTAAGTTGGCGAGCCAAAAACGTATATATGCTGTAAATTCGCGTTTTTAAGCACAAATTGACGATTTCTTGCTTTTTTGCTTCGCTGGTTTAATGAGAAATCGGATTTTTTGAAAAATTTCAATAACTTTAGTAGTTTTTAATTTGGCGAGCCAAAAACGTATGTATGCTGTAAATTCGCGTTTTTAAGCACAAATTGACGATTTCTTGCTTTTTTGCTTGGCTGGTTTAATGAGAAATCGGATTTTTGAAAAATTTCAATAACTCCAGTAGTTTTTAAGTTGGCGAGCCATAAACGTATATATGCTGTAAATTCGCGTTTTTAAGCACAAATTGACGATTTCTTGCTTTTTTGCTTCGCTGGTTTAATGAGAAATCGGATTTTTTGAAAAATTTCAATAACTCCAGTAGTTTTTAAGTTGGCGAGCCAAAAACGTATATATGCTGTAAATTCGCGTTTTTAAGCACAAATTGGCGATTTCTTGCTTTTTTGCTTCGCAGGTTTAATGAAAAATCGGATTTTTTAAAAAATTTAAATAACTCTAGTAGTGTTTAAGTTGGCGAGCCAAAAACGTATATATGCTCTAAATTCGCGTTTTTAAGCCCAAATTGACGATTTCTTGCTTTTTTGCTTCGCTGGTTTAATGAGAAATCGGATTTTTTGAAAAATTTCAATAATTCCAGGAGTTTTTAAGTTGGCGAGCCAAAAACGTATATATGCTGTAAATTCGCGTTTTTAAGCACAAATTGACGATTTCTTGCTTTTTTGCTTCGCTGGTTTAATGAGAAATCGGATTTTTTGAAAAATTTCAATAACTGCAGTAGTTTTTAAGTTGGCGAGCCAAAAACGTATATATGCTGTAAATTCGCGTTTTTAAGCACAAATTGACGATTTCTTGCTTTTTTGCTTCGCTGGTTTAATGAGAAATCGGATTATTTGAAAAATTTCAATAACTCCAGTAGTTTTTAAGTTGGCGAGCCAAAAACGTATATATGCTGTAAATTCGCGTTTTTAAGCACAAATTGACGATTTCTAGCTTTTTTGCTTCGCTGGTTTAATAAGAAATCGGATTTTTTGAAAAATTTCAATAACTCCAGTAGTTTTTAAGTTGGCGAGCCAGAAACGTATATATGCTGTAAATTCGCGTTTTTAAGCACAAATTGACGATTTCTTGCTTTGTTGCTTCGCTGGTTTAATGAGAAATCGGATTTTTTGAAAAATTTCAATAACTCCAGTAGTTTTTCAGTTGGCGAGCCAAAAACGTATATATGCTGTAAATTCGCGTTTTTAAGAACAAATTGACGATTTCATGCTTTTTTGCTTCGCTGGTTTAATGAGAAATCGGATTTTTTGAAAAATTTCAATAACTCCAGTAGTTTTTAAGTTGGCGAGCCAAAAACGTATATATGCTGTAAATTCGCGTTTTTAAGCACAAATTGACGATATCTTGCTTTTTTGCTTCGCTGGTTTATTGAGAAATCGGATTTTTTGAAAAATTTCAATAACTCCAGTAGTTTTTAAGTTGGCGAGCCAAAAACGTATATATGCTGTAAATTCGCGTTTTTAAGCACAAATTGACGATTTCTTGCTTTTTGCTTCGCTGGTTTAATGAGAAATCGGATTTTTTGAAAAATTTTAATAACTCCAGTAGTTTTTAAGTTGGCGAGCCAAAAACGTATATATGCTGTAAATTCGTGTTTTTAAGCACAAATTGACGATTTCTTGCTTTTTTGCTTCGCTGGTTTAATGAGAAATCGGATTTTTTGAAAAATTTCAATAACTCCAGTAGTTTTTAAGTTGGCGAGCCAAAAACGTATATATGCTGTAAATTCGCGTTTTTAAGCACAAATTGACGATTTCTTGCTTTTTTGCTTCGCTGGTTTAATGAGAAATCGGATTTTTTTAAAAATTTCAATAACTCCAGTAGTTTTTAAGTTGGCAAGCCAAAAACGTATATATGCCGTAAATTCGCGTTTTTAAGCACAAATTGACGATTTCTTGCTTTTTTGCTTCGCTGGTTTAATGAGAAATCGGATTCTTTGAAAAATTTCAATAACTCCAGTAGTTTTTATGTTGGCGAGCCAAAAACGTATATATGCTGTAAATTCGCGTTTTTAAGCACAAATTGACGATTTCTTGCTTTTTTGCTTCGCTGGTTTAATGAGAAATCGGATTTTTTGAAAAATTTCAATAACTCCAGTAGTTTTTAAGTTGGCGAGCCAAAAACGTATATATGCTGTAAATTCGCGTTTTTAAGCACAAATTGCCGATTTCTTGCTTTTTTGCTTCGCTGATTTAATAAGAAATCGGATTTTTTGAAAAATTTCAATAACTCAAGTAGTTTTTAAGTTGGCGAGCCAAATACGTATATATGCTGTAAATTTGCGTTTTTAAGCACAAATTGACGATTTCTTGCTTTTTTGCTTCGCTGGTTTAATGAGAAATCGGATTTTTTGAAAAATTTCAATAACTCCAGTAGTTTTTAAGTTGGCGAGCCAAAAACGTATATATGCTGTAAATTCGCGTTTTTAAGCACAAATTGACGATTTCTTGCTTTTTTGCTTCGCTGGTTTAATGAGAAATCGGATTCTTTGAAAAATTTCAATAACTCCAGTAGTTTTTATGTTGGCGAGCCAAAAACGTATATATGCTGTAAATTCGCGTTTTTAAGCACAAATTGACGATTTCTTGCTTTTTTGCTTCGCTGGTTTAATGAGAAATCGGATTTTTTTAAAAATTTCAATAACTCCAGTAGTTTTTAAGTTGGCGAGCCAAAAACGTATATATGCTGTAAATTCGCGTTTTTAAGCACAAATTGACGATTTCTTTCTTTGTTGCTTCGCTGGTTTAATGAGAAATCGGATTTTTTGAAAAATTTCAATAACTCCAGTAGTTTTTAAGTTGGCGAGCCAAAAACGTATATATGCTGTAAATTCGCGTTTTTAAGAACAAATTGACGATTTCATGCTTTTTTGCTTCGCTGGTTTAATGAGAAATCGGATTTTTTGAAAAATTTCAATAACTCCAGTAGTTTATAAGTTGGCGAGCCAAAAACGTATATATGCTGTAAATTCGCGTTTTTAAGCACAAATTGACGATATCTTGCTTTTTTGCTTCGCTGGTTTAATGACAAATCGAATTTTTTGAAAAATTTCAATAACTCTAGTAGTTTTTAAGTTGGCGAGCCATAAATGTATATATGCTGTAAATTCGCGTTTTTAAGCACAAATTGACAATTTCTTGCTTTTTTGATTCGCTGGTTTAATCAGGAATCGGATTTTTTGAAAAATTTCAATAACTCCAGTAGTTTTTAAGTTGGCGAGCCAAAAACGTATATATGCTGTAAATTCGCGTTTTTAAGCACCAATTGCCGATTTCTTGCTTTTTTTGCTTCGCTGGTTTAATGAGAAATCGGATTTTTTGAAAAATTTCAATAACTCCAGTAGTTTTTAAGTTGGCGAGCCAAAAACGTATATATGCTGTAAATTCGCGTTTTTAAGCACAAATTGACGATTTCTTGCTTTGCTGTTTAATGAGAAATCGGATTTTTTGAAAAATTTCAATAACTCCAGTAGTTTTTAAGTTGGCGAGCCAAAAACATATATATGCTGTAAATTCGCGTTTTTAAGCACAAATTGACGATATCTTGCTTTTTTGCTTCGCTGGTTTAATGAGAAATCGGATTTTTTGAAAAATTTCAATAACTCCAGTAGATTTTAAGTTGGCGAGCCAAAAACGTATATATGCTGTAAATTCGCGTTTTTAAGCACCAATTGCCGATTTCTTGCTTTTTTTGCTTCGCTGGTTTAATGAGAAATCGGATTTTTTGAAAAATTTCAATAACTCCAGTAGTTTTTAAGTTGGCGAGCCAAAAACGTATATATGCTGTAAATTCGCGTTTTTAAGCACAAATTGACGATTTCTTGCTTTGCTGTTTAATGAGAAATCGGATTTTTTGAAAAATTTCAATAACTCCAGTAGTTTTTAAGTTGGCGAGCCAAAAACATATATATGCTGTAAATTCGCGTTTTTAAGCACAAATTGACGATATCTTGCTTTTTTGCTTCGCTGGTTTAATGACAAATCGAATTTTTTGAAAAATTTCAATAACTCTAGTAGTTTTTAAGTTGGCGAGCCATAAATGTATATATGCTGTAAATTCGCGTTTTTAAGCACAAATTGACAATTTCTTGCTTTTTTGATTCGCTGGTTTAATCAGGAATCGGATTTTTTGAAAAATTTCAATAACTCCAGTAGTTTTTAAGTTGGCGAGCCAAAAACGTATATATGCTGTAAATTCGCGTTTTTAAGCACCAATTGCCGATTTCTTGCTTTTTTTGCTTCGCTGGTTTAATGAGAAATCGGATTTTTTGAAAAATTTCAATAACTCCAGTAGTTTTTAAGTTGGCGAGCCAAAAACGTATATATGCTGTAAATTCGCGTTTTTAAGCACAAATTGACGATTTCTTGCTTTGCTGTTTAATGAGAAATCGGATTTTTTGAAAAATTTCAATAACTCCAGTAGTTTTTAAGTTGGCGAGCCAAAAACATATATATGCTGTAAATTCGCGTTTTTAAGCACAAATTGACGATATCTTGCTTTTTTGCTTCGCTGGTTTAATGAGAAATCGGATTTTTTGAAAAATTTCAATAACTCCAGTAGATTTTAAGTTGGCGAGCCAAAAACGTATATATGCTGTAAATTCGCGTTTTTAAGCACCAATTGCCGATTTCTTGCTTTTTTTGCTTCGCTGGTTTAATGAGAAATCGGATTTTTTGAAAAATTTCAATAACTCCAGTAGTTTTTAAGTTGGCGAGCCAAAAACGTATATATGCTGTAAATTCGCGTTTTTAAGCACAAATTGACGATTTCTTGCTTTGCTGTTTAATGAGAAATCGGATTTTTTGAAAAATTTCAATAACTCCAGTAGTTTTTAAGTTGGCGAGCCAAAAACATATATATGCTGTAAATTCGCGTTTTTAAGCACAAATTGACGATATCTTGCTTTTTTGCTTCGCTGGTTTAATGAGAAATCGGATTTTTTGAAAAATTTCAATAACTCCAGTAGTTTTTAAGTTGGCGAGCCAAAAACGTATATATGCTGTAAATTCGCGTTTTTAAGCACCAATTGCCGATTTCTTGCTTTTTTTGCTTCGCTGGTTTAATGAGAAATCGGATTTTTTGAAAAATTTCAATAACTCCAGTAGTTTTTAAGTTGGCGAGCCAAAAACGTATATATGCTGTAAATTCGCGTTTTTAAGCACAAATTGACGATTTCTTGCTTTGCTGTTTAATGAGAAATCGGATTTTTTGAAAAATTTCAATAACTCCAGTAGTTTTTAAGTTGGCGAGCCAAAAACATATGTATGCTGTAAATTCGCGTTTTTAAGCACAAATTGACGATATCTTGCTTTTTTGCTTCGCTGGTTTAATGAGAAATCGGATTTTTTGAAAAATTTCAATAACTCCAGTAGTTTTTAAGTTGGCGAGCCAAAAACGTATATATGCTGTAAATTCGCGTTTTTAAGCACAAATTGACGATTTATTGCTTTTTGCTTCGCTGGTTTAATGAGAAATCGGATTTTTTGAAAAATTTTAATAACTCCAGTAGTTTTTAAGTTGGCGAGCCAAAAACGTATATATGCTGTAAATTCGCGTTTTTAAGCACAAATTGACGATTTCTTGCTTTTTTGCTTCGCTGGTTTAATGAGAAATCGGATTTTTTTAAAAATTTCAATAACTCCAGTAGTTTTTAAGTTGGCAAGCCAAAAACGTATATATGCTGTAAATTCGCGTTTTTAAGCACAAATTGACGATTTCTTGCTTTTTTGCTTCGCTGGTTTAATGTGAAATCGGATTCTTTGAAAAATTTCAATAACTCCAGTAGTTTTTATGTTGGCGAGCCAAAAACGTATATATGCTGTAAATTCGCGTTTTTAAGCACAAATTGACGATTTCTTGCTTTTTTGCTTCGCTGGTTTAATGAGAAATCGGATTTTTTGAAAAATTTCAATAACTCCAGTAGTTTTTAAGTTGGCGAGCCACAAACGTATATATGCTGTAAATTCGCGTTTTTAAGCACAAATTGACGATTTCTTGCTTTTTTGCTTCGCTGGTTTAATAAGAAATCGGATTTTTTGAAAAATTTCAATAACTCCAGTAGTTTTTAAGTTGGCGAGCCGAATACGTATATATGCTGTAAATTTGCGTTTTTAAGCACAAATTGACGATTTCTTGCTTTTTTGCTTCGCTGGTTTAATGAGAAATCGGATTTTTTGAAAAATTTCAATAACTCCAGTAGTTTTTAAGTTGGCGAGCCGAATACGTATATATGCTGTAAATTTGCGTTTTTAAGCACAAATTGACGATTTCTTGCTTTTTTGCTTCGCTGGTTTAATGAGAAATCGGATTTTTTGAAAAATTTCAATAACTCCAGTAGTTTTTAAGTTGGCGAGCCAAAAACGTATATATGCTGTAAATTCGCGTTTTTAAGCAGAAATTGACGATTTCTTGCTTTTTTGCTTCGCTGGTTTAATGAGAAATCGGATTTTTTGAAAAATTTCAATAACTCCAGTAGTTTTTGAGTTGGCGAGCCAAAAACGTACATATGCTGTAAATTCGTGTTTTTAAGCACAAATTGACGATTTCTTGCTTTTTTGCTTCGCTGGTTTAATGAGAAATCGGATATTTTGAAAAATTTCAATAACTCCAGTAGTTTTTAAGTTGACGAGCCAAAAACGTATATATGCTGTAAATTCGCGTTTTTAAGCACAAATTGACGATTTCTTGCTTTTTTGCTTCGCTGGTTTAATGAGAAATCGGATTTTTTTAAAAATTTCAATAACTTCAGTAGTTTTTAATTTGGCGAGCCAAAAACATATATATGCTGTAAATTCGCGTTTTTAAGCACAAATTGACGATTTCTTGCTTTTTTGCTTCGCTGGTTTACTGAGAAATCGGATTTTTTTAAAAATTTCAATAACTCCAGTAGTTTTTAAGTTGGCAAGCCAAAAACGTATATATGCTGTAAATTCGCGTTTTTAAGCACAAATTGACGATTTCTTGCTTTTTTGCTTCGCTGGTTTAATGAGAAATCGGATTTTTTGAAAAATTTCAATAGCTCCAGTAGTTTTTAAGTTGGCGAGCCAAAAACGTATATATGCTGTAAATTCGCGTTTTTAAGCACAAATTGACGATTTCTTGCTTTTTTGCTTCGCTGGTTTAATGAGAAATCGGATTTTTTGAAAAATTTCAATAACTCCAGTAGTTTTTAAGTTGGCGAGCCAAAAAGGTATATATGCTGTAAATTCGCGTTTTTAAGCACAAATTGACGATTTCTTGCTTTTTTGCTTCGCTGGTTTAATGAGAAATCGGATTTTTTTAAAAATTTCAATAACTCCAGTAGTTTTTAAGTTGGCGAGCCAAAAACGTATATATGCTGTAAATTCGCGTTTTTAAGAACAAATTGACGATTTCTTGCTTTTTTGCTTCGCTGGTTTAATGAGAAATCGGATTTTTTGAAAAATTTTAATAACTCCAGTAGTTTTTAATTTGGCGAGCCAAAAACATATATATATGCTGTAAATTCGCGTTTTTAAGCACAAATTGACGATTTCTTGCTTTTTTGCTTCGCTGGTTTACTGAGAAATCGGATTTTTTTAAAAATTTCAATAACTCCAGTAGTTTTTAAGTTGGCAAGCCAAAACGTATATATGCTGTAAATTCGCGTTTTTAAGCACAAATTGACGATTTCTTGCTTTTTTGCTTCGCTGGTTTAATGAGAAATCGGATTTTTTGAAAAATTTCAATAACTCCAGTAGTTTTTAAGTTGGCGAGCCAAAAACGTATATATGCTGTAAATTCGCGTTTTTAAGCACAAATTGACGATTTCTTGCTTTTTTGCTTCGCTGGTTTAATGAGAAATCGGATTTTTTGAAAAATTTCAATAACTCCAGTAGTTTTTAAGTTGGCGAGCCAAAAACGTATATATGCTGTAAATTCGCGTTTTTAAGCACAAATTGACGTTTTCTTGCTTTTTTGCTTCGCTGGTTTAATGAGAAATCGGATTTTTTAAAAAATTTCAATAACTCCAGTAGTTTTTAAGTTGGCAAGCCAAAAACGTATATATGCTGTAAATTCGCGTTTTTAAGCACAAATTGACGATTTCTTGCTTTTTTGCTTCGCTGGTTTAATGAGAAATCGGATTTTTTGAAAAATTTTAATAACTTCAGTAGTTTTTAATTTGGCGAGCCAAAAACATATATATGCTGTAAATTCGCGTTTTTAAGCACAAATTGACGATTTCTTGCTTTTTTGCTTCGCTGGTTTAATGAGAAATCGGATTTTTTGAAAAATTTCAATAACTCCAGTAGTTTTTAAGTTGGCGAGCCAAAAACGCATATATGCTGTAAATTCGCGTTTTTAAGCACAAATTGACGATTTTTTGCTTTTTTGCTTAGCTGGTTTAATGAGAAATCGGATTTTTTGACAAATTTCAATAACTCCAGTAGTTTTTAAGTTGGCGAGCCAAAAACGTATATATGCTGTAAACTCGCGTTTTTAAGCACAAATTGACGATTTCTTGCTTTTTTGCTTCGCTGGTTTAATGAGAAATCGGATTTTTTGAAAAATTTCAATAACTCCAGTAGTTTTTAAGTTGGCGAGCCAAAAACGTATATATGCTGTAAATTCGCGTTTTTAAGCACAAATTGACGATTTCTTGCTTTTTTGCTTCGCTGGTTTAATGAGAAATCGGATTTTTTTAAAAATTTCAATAACTCCAGTAGTTTTTAAGTTGGCGAGCCAAAAACGTATATATGCTGTAACTCGCGTTTTTAAGCACAAATTGACGATTTCTTGCTTTTTTGCTTCGCTGGTTTAATGAGAAATCGGATTTTTTGAAAAATTTCAATAACTCTAGTAGTTTTTAAGTTGGCGAGCCAAAAACGTATATATGCTGTAAATTCGCGTTTTTAAGCAATAATTGACGATTTCTTGCTTTTTTGCTTCGCTGGTTTAATGAGAAATCGGATTTTTTGACAAATTTCAATAACTCCAGTAGTTTTTAATTTGGCGAGCCAAAAACGTATATATGCTGTAAATTCGCGTTATTAAGCACCAATTGACGATTTCTTGCTTTTTTGCTTCGCTGGTTTAATGAGAAATCGGATTTTTTGAAAAATTTCAATAACTCCAGTAGTTTTTAAGTTGGCGAGCCAAAAACGTATATATGCTGTAAATTCGCGTTTTTAAGCACAAATTGATGAATACTTGCTTTTTTGCTTTGCTGGTTTAATGAGAAATCGGATTTTTTGAAAAATTTCAATAACTGCAGTAGTTTTTAAGTTGGCGAGCCAAAAACGTATATATGCTGTAAATTCGCGTTTTTAAGCACAAATTGACGATTTTTTGCTTTTTTGCTTAGCTGGTTTATGAGAAATCGGATTTTTTGACAAATTTCAATAACTCCAGTAGTTTTTAAGTTGGGGAGCCAAAAACGTATATATGCTGTAAATTCGCGTTTTTAAGCACAAATTGACGATTTCTTGCTTTTTTGCTTCGCTGGTTTAATGAGAAATCGGATTTTTTGAAAAATTTCAATAACTCCAGTAGTTTTTAAGTTGGCGAGCCAAAAACGTATATATGCTGTAAATTCGCGTTTTTAAGCACAAATTGACGATTTCTTGCTTTTTTGTTTCGCTGGTTTAATGAGAAATCGGATTTTTTGAAAAATTTCAATAACTCCAGTAGTTTTTAAGTTGGCGAGCCAAAAACGTATATATGCTGTAAATTCGCGTTTTTAAGCACAAATTGACGATATCTTGCTTTTTTGCTTCGCTGGTTTAATGAGAAATCGGATTTTTTGAAAAATTTTAATAACTCTAGTAGTTTTTAAGTTGGCGAGCCAAAAACGTATATATGCTGTAAATTCGCGTTTTTAAGCACAAATTGACGATTTCTTGCTTTTTTGCTTCGCTGGTTTAATGAGAAATCGGATTTTTTAAAAATTTCAATAACTCCAGTAGTTTTTAAGTTGGAGAGCCAAAAACGTATATATGCTGTAAATTCGCGTTTTAAGCACAAATTGACGATTTTTTGCTTTTTTGCTTCGCTGGTTTAATGAGAAATCGGATTTTTTGAAAAATTTCAATAACTCCAGTAGTTTTTAAGTTGGCGAGCCAAAAACGCATATATGCTGTAAACTCGCGTTTTTAAGCACAAATTGACGATTTCTTGCTTTTTTGCTTCGCTGGTTTAATGAGAAATCGGATTTTTTTAAAAATTTCAATAACTCCAGTAGTTTTTAAGTTGGCGAGCCAAAAACGTATATATGCTGTAAATTCGCGTTTTTAAGCACAAATTGACGATTTCTTGCTTTTTTGTTTCGCTGGTTTAATGAGAAATCGGATTTTTTTAAAAATTTCAATAACTCCAGTAGTTTTTAAGTTGGCGAGCCAAAAACATATATATGCTGTAAACTCGCGTTTTTAAGCACAAATTGACGATTTCTTGCTTTTTTGCTTCGCTGGTTTAATGAGAAATCGGATTTTTTGAAAAATTTCAATAACTCTAGTAGTTTTTAAGTTGGCGAGCCAAAAACGTATATATGCTGTAAATTCGCGTTTTTAAGCAAAAATTGACGATTTCTTGCTTTTTTGCTTCGCTGGTTTAATGAGAAATCGGATTTTTTGAAAAATTTCAATAACTCCAGTAGTTTTTAAGTTGGCGAGCCAAAAACGTATATATGCTGTAAATTCGCGTTATTAAGCACCAATTGACGATTTCTTGCTTTTTTGCTTCGCTGGTTTAATGAGAAATCGGATTTTTTGAAAAATTTCAATAACTCCAGTAGTTTTTAAGTTGGCGAGCCAAAAACGTATATATGCTGTAAATTCGCGTTTTTAAGCACAAATTGATAAATACTTGCTTTTTTGCTTTGCTGGTTTAATGAGAAATCGGATTTTTTGAAAAATTTCAATAACTGCAGTAGTTTTTAAGTTGGCGAGCCAAAAACGTATATATGCTGTAAATTCGCGTTTTTAAGCACAAATTGACGATTTTTTGCTTTTTTGCTTAGCTGGTTTACTGAGAAATCGGATTTTTTGACAAATTTCAATAACTCCAGTAGTTTTTAAGTTGGCGAGCCAAAAACGTATATATGCTGTAAATTCGCGTTTTTAAGCACAAATTGACGATTTCTTGCTTTTTTGCTTCGCTGGTTTAATGAGAAATCGGATTTTTTGAAAAATTTCAATAACTCCAGTAGTTTTTAAGTTGGCGAGCCAAAAACGTATATATGCTGTAAATTCGCGTTTTTAAGCACAAATTGACGATTTCTTGCTTTTTTGTTTCGCTGGTTTAATGAGAAATCGGATTTTTTGAAAAATTTCAATAACTCCAGTAGTTTTTAAGTTGGCGAGCCAAAAACGTATATATGCTGTAAATTCGCGTTTTTAAGCACAAATTGACGATATCTTGCTTTTTTGCTTCGCTGGTTTAATGAGAAATCGGATTTTTTGAAAAATTTTAATAACTCTAGTAGTTTTTAAGTTGGCGAGCCAAAAACGTATATATGCTGTAAATTCGCGTTTTTAAGCACAAATTGACGATTTCTTGCTTTTTTGCTTCGCTGGTTTAATGAGAAATCGGATTTTTTGAAAAATTTCAATAACTCCAGTAGTTTTTAAGTTGGAGAGCCAAAAACGTATATATGCTGTAAATTCGCGTTTTAAGCACAAATTGACGATTTTTTGCTTTTTTGCTTCGCTGGTTTAATGAGAAATCGGATTTTTTGAAAAATTTCAATAACTCCAGTAGTTTTTAAGTTGGCGAGCCAAAAACGTATATATGCTGTAAATTCGCGTTTTTAAGCACAAATTGACGATTTCTTGCTTTTTTGTTTCGCTGGTTTAATGAGAAATCGGATTTTTGGAAAAATTTCAATAACTCCAGTAGTTTATAAGTTGGCGAGCCAAAAACGTATATATGCTGTAAATTCGCGTTTTTAAGCACAAATTGACAATATCTTGCTTTTTTGCTTCGCTGGTTTAATGAGAAATCGGATTTTTTGAAAAATTTGAATAACTCCAGTAGTTTTTAAGTTGGCGAGCCAAAAACGTATATATGCTGTAAATTCGCGTTTTTAAGCACAAATAGACGATATCTTGCTTTTTTGCTTCGCTGGTTTAATGAGGAGTCGGATTTTTTGAAAAATTTCAATAACTCCAGTAGTTTTTAAGTTGGCGAGCCAAAAACGTATATATGCTGTAAATTCGCGTTTTTAAGCACCAATTGCCGATTTCTTGCTTTTTTTGCTTCGCTGGTTTAATGAGAAATCGGATTTTTTGAAAAATTTCAATAACTCCAGTAGTTTTTAAGTTGGCGAACCAAAAACGTATATATGCTGTAAATTCGCGTTTTTAAGCACAAATTGACGATTTCTTGCTTTGCTGGTTTAATGAGAAATCGGATTTTTTGAAAAATTTCAATAACTCCAGTAGTTTTTAAGTTGGCGAGCCAAAAACGTATATATGCTGTAAATTCGCGTTTTTAAGCACAAATTGACGATATCTTGCTTTTTTGCTTTTAAGCACAAATTGACGATTTCTTGCTTTTTTGCTTCGCTGGTTTAATGAGAAAACGGATTTTTTGAAAAATTTCAATAAACTCCAGTAGTTTTTAAGTTGGCGAGCCAAAAACGTATATATGCTGTAAATTCGCGTTTTTAAGCACATATTGACGATTTCTTGCTTTTTTGCTGCGCTGGTTTAATGAGAAATCGGATTTTTTGAAAAATTTCAATAACTCCATTAGTTTTTAATTTGGCGAGCCAAAACCGTATATATGCTGTAAATTCGCGTTATTAAGCACAAATTGACGATTTCTTGCGTTTTTGCTTCGCTGGTTTAATGAGATATCGGATTTTTTGAAAAATTTCAATAACTCCAGTAGTTTTTAAGTTGGCGAGCCAAAACGTATATATGCTGTAAATTCGCGTTTTTAAGCACATATTGACAATTTCTTGCTTTTTTTGCTTCGCTGGTTTAATGAGAAATCGGATTTTTTGAAAAATTTCAATAACTCCAGTAGTTTTTAAGTTGGCGAGCCAAAAACGTATATATGCTGTAAATTCGCGTTTTTAAGCACATATTGGCGATTTCTTGCTTTTTTGTTTCGCTGGTTTAATGAGAAATCGGATTTTTTTAAAAATTTCAATAACTCCAGTAGTTTTTAAGTTGGCGAGCCAAAAACATATATATGCTGTAAACTCGCGTTTTTAAGCACAAATTGACGATTTCTTGCTTTTTTGCTTCGCTGGTTTAATGAGAAATCGGATTTTTTGAAAAATTTCAATAACTCTAGTAGTTTTTAAGTTGGCGAGCCAAAAACGTATATATGCTGTAAATTCGCGTTTTTAAGCAAAAATTGACGATTTCTTGCTTTTTTGCTTCGCTGGTTTAATGAGGAGTCGGATTTTTTGAAAAATTTCAATAACTCCAGTAGTTTTTAAGTTGGCGAGCCAAAAACGTATATATGCTGTAAATTCGCGTTTTTAAGCACCAATTGCCGATTTCTTGCTTTTTTTGCTTCGCTGGTTTAATGAGAAATCGGATTTTTTGAAAAATTTCAATAACTCCAGTAGTTTTTAAGTTGGCGAGCCAAAAACATATATATGCTGTAAATTCGCGTTTTTAAGCACAAATTGACGATATCTTGCTTTTTTGCTTCGCTGGTTTAATGAGAAATCGGATTTTTTGAAAAATTTCAATAACTCCAGTAGTTTTTAAGTTGGCGAGCCAAAAACGTATATATGCTGTAAATTCGCGTTTTTAAGCACAAATTGACGATATCTTGCTTTTTTGCTTTTAAGCACAAATTGACGATTTCTTGCTTTTTTGCTTCGCTGGTTTAATGAGAAAACGGATTTTTTGAAAAATTTCAATAAACTCCAGTAGTTTTTAAGTTGGCGAGCCAAAAACGTATATATGCTGTAAATTCGCGTTTTTAAGCACATATTGACGATTTCTTGCTTTTTTGCTGCGCTGGTTTAATGAGAAATCGGATTTTTTGAAAAATTTCAATAACTCCATTAGTTTTTAATTTGGCGAGCCAAAACCGTATATATGCTGTAAATTCGCGTTATTAAGCACAAATTGACGATTTCTTGCGTTTTTGCTTCGCTGGTTTAATGAGATATCGGATTTTTTGAAAAATTTCAATAACTCCAGTAGTTTTTAAGTTGGCGAGCCAAAACGTATATATGCTGTAAATTCGCGTTTTTAAGCACATATTGACAATTTCTTGCTTTTTTTGCTTCGCTGGTTTAATGAGAAATCGGATTTTTTGAAAAATTTCAATAACTCCAGTAGTTTTTAAGTTGGCGAGCCAAAAACGTATATATGCTGTAAATTCGCGTTTTTAAGCACATATTGGCGATTTCTTGCTTTTTTGTTTCGCTGGTTTAATGAGAAATCGGATTTTTTTAAAAATTTCAATAACTCCAGTAGTTTTTAAGTTGGCGAGCCAAAAACATATATATGCTGTAAACTCGCGTTTTTAAGCACAAATTGACGATTTCTTGCTTTTTTGCTTCGCTGGTTTAATGAGAAATCGGATTTTTTGAAAAATTTCAATAACTCTAGTAGTTTTTAAGTTGGCGAGCCAAAAACGTATATATGCTGTAAATTCGCGTTTTTAAGCAAAAATTGACGATTTCTTGCTTTTTTGCTTCGCTGGTTTAATGAGGAGTCGGATTTTTTGAAAAATTTCAATAACTCCAGTAGTTTTTAAGTTGGCGAGCCAAAAACGTATATATGCTGTAAATTCGCGTTTTTAAGCACCAATTGCCGATTTCTTGCTTTTTTTGCTTCGCTGGTTTAATGAGAAATCGGATTTTTTGAAAAATTTCAATAACTCCAGTAGTTTTTAAGTTGGCGAGCCAAAAACATATATATGCTGTAAATTCGCGTTTTTAAGCACAAATTGACGATATCTTGCTTTTTTGCTTCGCTGGTTTAATGAGAAATCGGATTTTTTGAAAAATTTCAATAACTCCAGTAGTTTTTAAGTTGGCGAGCCAAAAACGTATATATGCTGTAAATTCGCGTTTTTAAGCACCAATTGCCGATTTCTTGCTTTTTTTGCTTCGCTGGTTTAATGAGAAATCGGATTTTTTGAAAAATTTCAATAACTCCAGTAGTTTTTAAGTTGGCGAGCCAAAAACGTATATATGCTGTAAATTCGCGTTTTTAAGCACAAATTGACGATTTCTTGCTTTGCTGTTTAATGAGAAATCGGATTTTTTGAAAAATTTCAATAACTCCAGTAGTTTTTAAGTTGGCGAGCCAAAAACATATGTATGCTGTAAATTCGCGTTTTTAAGCACAAATTGACGATATCTTGCTTTTTTGCTTCGCTGGTTTAATGAGAAATCGGATTTTTTGAAAAATTTCAATAACTCCAGTAGTTTTTAAGTTGGCGAGCCAAAAACGTATATATGCTGTAAATTCGCGTTTTTAAGCACAAATTGACGATTTATTGCTTTTTGCTTCGCTGGTTTAATGAGAAATCGGATTTTTTGAAAAATTTTAATAACTCCAGTAGTTTTTAAGTTGGCGAGCCAAAAACGTATATATGCTGTAAATTCGCGTTTTTAAGCACAAATTGACGATTTCTTGCTTTTTTGCTTCGCTGGTTTAATGAGAAATCGGATTTTTTTAAAAATTTCAATAACTCCAGTAGTTTTTAAGTTGGCAAGCCAAAAACGTATATATGCTGTAAATTCGCGTTTTTAAGCACAAATTGACGATTTCTTGCTTTTTTGCTTCGCTGGTTTAATGTGAAATCGGATTCTTTGAAAAATTTCAATAACTCCAGTAGTTTTTATGTTGGCGAGCCAAAAACGTATATATGCTGTAAATTCGCGTTTTTAAGCACAAATTGACGATTTCTTGCTTTTTTGCTTCGCTGGTTTAATGAGAAATCGGATTTTTTGAAAAATTTCAATAACTCCAGTAGTTTTTAAGTTGGCGAGCCACAAACGTATATATGCTGTAAATTCGCGTTTTTAAGCACAAATTGACGATTTCTTGCTTTTTTGCTTCGCTGGTTTAATAAGAAATCGGATTTTTTGAAAAATTTCAATAACTCCAGTAGTTTTTAAGTTGGCGAGCCGAATACGTATATATGCTGTAAATTTGCGTTTTTAAGCACAAATTGACGATTTCTTGCTTTTTTGCTTCGCTGGTTTAATGAGAAATCGGATTTTTTGAAAAATTTCAATAACTCCAGTAGTTTTTAAGTTGGCGAGCCGAATACGTATATATGCTGTAAATTTGCGTTTTTAAGCACAAATTGACGATTTCTTGCTTTTTTGCTTCGCTGGTTTAATGAGAAATCGGATTTTTTGAAAAATTTCAATAACTCCAGTAGTTTTTAAGTTGGCGAGCCAAAAACGTATATATGCTGTAAATTCGCGTTTTTAAGCAGAAATTGACGATTTCTTGCTTTTTTGCTTCGCTGGTTTAATGAGAAATCGGATTTTTTGAAAAATTTCAATAACTCCAGTAGTTTTTGAGTTGGCGAGCCAAAAACGTACATATGCTGTAAATTCGTGTTTTTAAGCACAAATTGACGATTTCTTGCTTTTTTGCTTCGCTGGTTTAATGAGAAATCGGATATTTTGAAAAATTTCAATAACTCCAGTAGTTTTTAAGTTGACGAGCCAAAAACGTATATATGCTGTAAATTCGCGTTTTTAAGCACAAATTGACGATTTCTTGCTTTTTTGCTTCGCTGGTTTAATGAGAAATCGGATTTTTTAAAAAATTTCAATAACTTCAGTAGTTTTTAATTTGGCGAGCCAAAAACATATATATGCTGTAAATTCGCGTTTTTAAGCACAAATTGACGATTTCTTGCTTTTTTGCTTCGCTGGTTTACTGAGAAATCGGATTTTTTTAAAAATTTCAATAACTCCAGTAGTTTTTAAGTTGGCAAGCCAAAAACGTATATATGCTGTAAATTCGCGTTTTTAAGCACAAATTGACGATTTCTTGCTTTTTTGCTTCGCTGGTTTAATGAGAAATCGGATTTTTTGAAAAATTTCAATAGCTCCAGTAGTTTTTAAGTTGGCGAGCCAAAAACGTATATATGCTGTAAATTCGCGTTTTTAAGCACAAATTGACGATTTCTTGCTTTTTTGCTTCGCTGGTTTAATGAGAAATCGGATTTTTTGAAAAATTTCAATAACTCCAGTAGTTTTTAAGTTGGCGAGCCAAAAAGGTATATATGCTGTAAATTCGCGTTTTTAAGCACAAATTGACGATTTCTTGCTTTTTTGCTTCGCTGGTTTAATGAGAAATCGGATTTTTTTAAAAATTTCAATAACTCCAGTAGTTTTTAAGTTGGCGAGCCAAAAACGTATATATGCTGTAAATTCGCGTTTTTAAGAACAAATTGACGATTTCTTGCTTTTTTGCTTCGCTGGTTTAATGAGAAATCGGATTTTTTGAAAAATTTTAATAACTCCAGTAGTTTTTAATTTGGCGAGCCAAAAACATATATATATGCTGTAAATTCGCGTTTTTAAGCACAAATTGACGATTTCTTGCTTTTTTGCTTCGCTGGTTTACTGAGAAATCGGATTTTTTTAAAAATTTCAATAACTCCAGTAGTTTTTAAGTTGGCAAGCCAAAACGTATATATGCTGTAAATTCGCGTTTTTAAGCACAAATTGACGATTTCTTGCTTTTTTGCTTCGCTGGTTTAATGAGAAATCGGATTTTTTGAAAAATTTCAATAACTCCAGTAGTTTTTAAGTTGGCGAGCCAAAAACGTATATATGCTGTAAATTCGCGTTTTTAAGCACAAATTGACGATTTCTTGCTTTTTTGCTTCGCTGGTTTAATGAGAAATCGGATTTTTTGAAAAATTTCAATAACTCCAGTAGTTTTTAAGTTGGCGAGCCAAAAACGTATATATGCTGTAAATTCGCGTTTTTAAGCACAAATTGACGTTTTCTTGCTTTTTTGCTTCGCTGGTTTAATGAGAAATCGGATTTTTTAAAAAATTTCAATAACTCCAGTAGTTTTTAAGTTGGCAAGCCAAAAACGTATATATGCTGTAAATTCGCGTTTTTAAGCACAAATTGACGATTTCTTGCTTTTTTGCTTCGCTGGTTTAATGAGAAATCGGATTTTTTGAAAAATTTTAATAACTTCAGTAGTTTTTAATTTGGCGAGCCAAAAACATATATATGCTGTAAATTCGCGTTTTTAAGAACAAATTGACGATTTCTTGCTTTTTTGCTTCGCTGGTTTAATGAGAAATCGGATTTTTTGAAAAATTTCAATAACTCCAGTAGTTTTTAAGTTGGCGAGCCAAAAACGCATATATGCTGTAAATTCGCGTTTTTAAGCACAAATTGACGATTTTTTGCTTTTTTGCTTAGCTGGTTTAATGAGAAATCGGATTTTTTGACAAATTTCAATAACTCCAGTAGTTTTTAAGTTGGCGAGCCAAAAACGTATATATGCTGTAAACTCGCGTTTTTAAGCACAAATTGACGATTTCTTGCTTTTTTGCTTCGCTGGTTTAATGAGAAATCGGATTTTTTGAAAAATTTCAATAACTCCAGTAGTTTTTAAGTTGGCGAGCCAAAAACGTATATATGCTGTAAATTCGCGTTTTTAAGCACAAATTGACGATTTCTTGCTTTTTTGCTTCGCTGGTTTAATGAGAAATCGGATTTTTTTAAAAATTTCAATAACTCCAGTAGTTTTTAAGTTGGCGAGCCAAAAACGTATATATGCTGTAACTCGCGTTTTTAAGCACAAATTGACGATTTCTTGCTTTTTTGCTTCGCTGGTTTAATGAGAAATCGGATTTTTTGAAAAATTTCAATAACTCTAGTAGTTTTTAAGTTGGCGAGCCAAAAACGTATATATGCTGTAAATTCGCGTTTTTAAGCAATAATTGACGATTTCTTGCTTTTTTGCTTCGCTGGTTTAATGAGAAATCGGATTTTTTGACAAATTTCAATAACTCCAGTAGTTTTTAATTTGGCGAGCCAAAAACGTATATATGCTGTAAATTCGCGTTATTAAGCACCAATTGACGATTTCTTGCTTTTTTGCTTCGCTGGTTTAATGAGAAATCGGATTTTTTGAAAAATTTCAATAACTCCAGTAGTTTTTAAGTTGGCGAGCCAAAAACGTATATATGCTGTAAATTCGCGTTTTTAAGCACAAATTGATGAATACTTGCTTTTTTGCTTTGCTGGTTTAATGAGAAATCGGATTTTTTGAAAAATTTCAATAACTGCAGTAGTTTTTAAGTTGGCGAGCCAAAAACGTATATATGCTGTAAATTCGCGTTTTTAAGCACAAATTGACGATTTTTTGCTTTTTTGCTTAGCTGGTTTATGAGAAATCGGATTTTTTGACAAATTTCAATAACTCCAGTAGTTTTTAAGTTGGGGAGCCAAAAACGTATATATGCTGTAAATTCGCGTTTTTAAGCACAAATTGACGATTTCTTGCTTTTTTGCTTCGCTGGTTTAATGAGAAATCGGATTTTTTGAAAAATTTCAATAACTCCAGTAGTTTTTAAGTTGGCGAGCCAAAAACGTATATATGCTGTAAATTCGCGTTTTTAAGCACAAATTGACGATTTCTTGCTTTTTTGTTTCGCTGGTTTAATGAGAAATCGGATTTTTTGAAAAATTTCAATAACTCCAGTAGTTTTTAAGTTGGCGAGCCAAAAACGTATATATGCTGTAAATTCGCGTTTTTAAGCACAAATTGACGATATCTTGCTTTTTTGCTTCGCTGGTTTAATGAGAAATCGGATTTTTTGAAAAATTTTAATAACTCTAGTAGTTTTTAAGTTGGCGAGCCAAAAACGTATATATGCTGTAAATTCGCGTTTTTAAGCACAAATTGACGATTTCTTGCTTTTTTGCTTCGCTGGTTTAATGAGAAATCGGATTTTTTAAAAATTTCAATAACTCCAGTAGTTTTTAAGTTGGAGAGCCAAAAACGTATATATGCTGTAAATTCGCGTTTTAAGCACAAATTGACGATTTTTTGCTTTTTTGCTTCGCTGGTTTAATGAGAAATCGGATTTTTTGAAAAATTTCAATAACTCCAGTAGTTTTTAAGTTGGCGAGCCAAAAACGCATATATGCTGTAAACTCGCGTTTTTAAGCACAAATTGACGATTTCTTGCTTTTTTGCTTCGCTGGTTTAATGAGAAATCGGATTTTTTTAAAAATTTCAATAACTCCAGTAGTTTTTAAGTTGGCGAGCCAAAAACGTATATATGCTGTAAATTCGCGTTTTTAAGCACAAATTGACGATTTCTTGCTTTTTTGTTTCGCTGGTTTAATGAGAAATCGGATTTTTTTAAAAATTTCAATAACTCCAGTAGTTTTTAAGTTGGCGAGCCAAAAACATATATATGCTGTAAACTCGCGTTTTTAAGCACAAATTGACGATTTCTTGCTTTTTTGCTTCGCTGGTTTAATGAGAAATCGGATTTTTTGAAAAATTTCAATAACTCTAGTAGTTTTTAAGTTGGCGAGCCAAAAACGTATATATGCTGTAAATTCGCGTTTTTAAGCAAAAATTGACGATTTCTTGCTTTTTTGCTTCGCTGGTTTAATGAGAAATCGGATTTTTTGAAAAATTTCAATAACTCCAGTAGTTTTTAAGTTGGCGAGCCAAAAACGTATATATGCTGTAAATTCGCGTTATTAAGCACCAATTGACGATTTCTTGCTTTTTTGCTTCGCTGGTTTAATGAGAAATCGGATTTTTTGAAAAATTTCAATAACTCCAGTAGTTTTTAAGTTGGCGAGCCAAAAACGTATATATGCTGTAAATTCGCGTTTTTAAGCACAAATTGATAAATACTTGCTTTTTTGCTTTGCTGGTTTAATGAGAAATCGGATTTTTTGAAAAATTTCAATAACTGCAGTAGTTTTTAAGTTGGCGAGCCAAAAACGTATATATGCTGTAAATTCGCGTTTTTAAGCACAAATTGACGATTTTTTGCTTTTTTGCTTAGCTGGTTTACTGAGAAATCGGATTTTTTGACAAATTTCAATAACTCCAGTAGTTTTTAAGTTGGCGAGCCAAAAACGTATATATGCTGTAAATTCGCGTTTTTAAGCACAAATTGACGATTTCTTGCTTTTTTGCTTCGCTGGTTTAATGAGAAATCGGATTTTTTGAAAAATTTCAATAACTCCAGTAGTTTTTAAGTTGGCGAGCCAAAAACGTATATATGCTGTAAATTCGCGTTTTTAAGCACAAATTGACGATTTCTTGCTTTTTTGTTTCGCTGGTTTAATGAGAAATCGGATTTTTTGAAAAATTTCAATAACTCCAGTAGTTTTTAAGTTGGCGAGCCAAAAACGTATATATGCTGTAAATTCGCGTTTTTAAGCACAAATTGACGATATCTTGCTTTTTTGCTTCGCTGGTTTAATGAGAAATCGGATTTTTTGAAAAATTTTAATAACTCTAGTAGTTTTTAAGTTGGCGAGCCAAAAACGTATATATGCTGTAAATTCGCGTTTTTAAGCACAAATTGACGATTTCTTGCTTTTTTGCTTCGCTGGTTTAATGAGAAATCGGATTTTTTGAAAAATTTCAATAACTCCAGTAGTTTTTAAGTTGGAGAGCCAAAAACGTATATATGCTGTAAATTCGCGTTTTAAGCACAAATTGACGATTTTTTGCTTTTTTGCTTCGCTGGTTTAATGAGAAATCGGATTTTTTGAAAAATTTCAATAACTCCAGTAGTTTTTAAGTTGGCGAGCCAAAAACGTATATATGCTGTAAATTCGCGTTTTTAAGCACAAATTGACGATTTCTTGCTTTTTTGTTTCGCTGGTTTAATGAGAAATCGGATTTTTGGAAAAATTTCAATAACTCCAGTAGTTTATAAGTTGGCGAGCCAAAAACGTATATATGCTGTAAATTCGCGTTTTTAAGCACAAATTGACAATATCTTGCTTTTTTGCTTCGCTGGTTTAATGAGAAATCGGATTTTTTGAAAAATTTGAATAACTCCAGTAGTTTTTAAGTTGGCGAGCCAAAAACGTATATATGCTGTAAATTCGCGTTTTTAAGCACAAATAGACGATATCTTGCTTTTTTGCTTCGCTGGTTTAATGAGGAGTCGGATTTTTTGAAAAATTTCAATAACTCCAGTAGTTTTTAAGTTGGCGAGCCAAAAACGTATATATGCTGTAAATTCGCGTTTTTAAGCACCAATTGCCGATTTCTTGCTTTTTTTGCTTCGCTGGTTTAATGAGAAATCGGATTTTTTGAAAAATTTCAATAACTCCAGTAGTTTTTAAGTTGGCGAACCAAAAACGTATATATGCTGTAAATTCGCGTTTTTAAGCACAAATTGACGATTTCTTGCTTTGCTGGTTTAATGAGAAATCGGATTTTTTGAAAAATTTCAATAACTCCAGTAGTTTTTAAGTTGGCGAGCCAAAAACGTATATATGCTGTAAATTCGCGTTTTTAAGCACAAATTGACGATATCTTGCTTTTTTGCTTTTAAGCACAAATTGACGATTTCTTGCTTTTTTGCTTCGCTGGTTTAATGAGAAAACGGATTTTTTGAAAAATTTCAATAAACTCCAGTAGTTTTTAAGTTGGCGAGCCAAAAACGTATATATGCTGTAAATTCGCGTTTTTAAGCACATATTGACGATTTCTTGCTTTTTTGCTGCGCTGGTTTAATGAGAAATCGGATTTTTTGAAAAATTTCAA
The DNA here is from genome assembly GCA_963966155.1 of Clivina fossor. Lineage (NCBI taxonomy): Eukaryota > Metazoa > Arthropoda > Insecta > Coleoptera > Carabidae > Clivina > Clivina fossor. Next base: position 15,677,461 of record OZ014553.1, on the reverse strand, counting down.
TAACTCCATTAGTTTTTAATTTGGCGAGCCAAAACCGTATATATGCTGTAAATTCGCGTTATTAAGCACAAATTGACGATTTCTTGCGTTTTTGCTTCGCTGGTTTAATGAGATATCGGATTTTTTGAAAAATTTCAATAACTCCAGTAGTTTTTAAGTTGGCGAGCCAAAACGTATATATGCTGTAAATTCGCGTTTTTAAGCACATATTGACAATTTCTTGCTTTTTTTGCTTCGCTGGTTTAATGAGAAATCGGATTTTTTGAAAAATTTCAATAACTCCAGTAGTTTTTAAGTTGGCGAGCCAAAAACGTATATATGCTGTAAATTCGCGTTTTTAAGCACATATTGGCGATTTCTTGCTTTTTTGTTTCGCTGGTTTAATGAGAAATCGGATTTTTTTAAAAATTTCAATAACTCCAGTAGTTTTTAAGTTGGCGAGCCAAAAACATATATATGCTGTAAACTCGCGTTTTTAAGCACAAATTGACGATTTCTTGCTTTTTTGCTTCGCTGGTTTAATGAGAAATCGGATTTTTTGAAAAATTTCAATAACTCTAGTAGTTTTTAAGTTGGCGAGCCAAAAACGTATATATGCTGTAAATTCGCGTTTTTAAGCAAAAATTGACGATTTCTTGCTTTTTTGCTTCGCTGGTTTAATGAGAAATCGGATTTTTTGAAAAATTTCAATAACTCCAGTAGTTTTTAAGTTGGCGAGCCAAAAACGTATATATGCTGTAAATTCGCGTTATTAAGCACCAATTGACGATTTCTTGCTTTTTTGCTTCGCTGGTTTAATGAGAAATCGGATTTTTTGAAAAATTTCAATAACTCCAGTAGTTTTTAAGTTGGCGAGCCAAAAACGTATATATGCTGTAAATTCGCGTTTTTAAGCACAAATTGATAAATACTTGCTTTTTTGCTTTGCTGGTTTAATGAGAAATCGGATTTTTTGAAAAATTTCAATAACTGCAGTAGTTTTTAAGTTGGCGAGCCAAAAACGTATATATGCTGTAAATTCGCGTTTTTAAGCACAAATTGACGATTTTTTGCTTTTTTGCTTAGCTGGTTTACTGAGAAATCGGATTTTTTGACAAATTTCAATAACTCCAGTAGTTTTTAAGTTGGCGAGCCAAAAACGTATATATGCTGTAAATTCGCGTTTTTAAGCACAAATTGACGATTTCTTGCTTTTTTGCTTCGCTGGTTTAATGAGAAATCGGATTTTTTGAAAAATTTCAATAACTCCAGTAGTTTTTAAGTTGGCGAGCCAAAAACGTATATATGCTGTAAATTCGCGTTTTTAAGCACAAATTGACGATTTCTTGCTTTTTTGTTTCGCTGGTTTAATGAGAAATCGGATTTTTTGAAAAATTTCAATAACTCCAGTAGTTTTTAAGTTGGCGAGCCAAAAACGTATATATGCTGTAAATTCGCGTTTTTAAGCACAAATTGACGATATCTTGCTTTTTTGCTTCGCTGGTTTAATGAGAAATCGGATTTTTTGAAAAATTTTAATAACTCTAGTAGTTTTTAAGTTGGCGAGCCAAAAACGTATATATGCTGTAAATTCGCGTTTTTAAGCACAAATTGACGATTTCTTGCTTTTTTGCTTCGCTGGTTTAATGAGAAATCGGATTTTTTGAAAAATTTCAATAATTCCAGTAGTTTTTAAGTTGGAGAGCCAAAAACGTATATATGCTGTAAATTCGCGTTTTAAGCACAAATTGACGATTTTTTGCTTTTTTGCTTCGCTGGTTTAATGAGAAATCGGATTTTTTGAAAAATTTCAATAACTCCAGTAGTTTTTAAGTTGGCGAGCCAAAAACGTATATATGCTGTAAATTCGCGTTTTTAAGCACTAATTGACGATTTCTTGCTTTTTTGTTTCGCTGGTTTAATGAGAAATCGGATTTTTGGAAAAATTTCAATAACTCCAGTAGTTTATAAGTTGGCGAGCCAAAAACGTATATATGCTGTAAATTCGCGTTTTTAAGCACAAATTGACGATATCTTGCTTTTTTGCTTCGCTGGTTTAATGAGAAATCGGATTTTTTGAAAAATTTGAATAACTCCAGTAGTTTTTAAGTTGGCGAGCCAAAAACGTATATATGCTGTAAATTCGCGTTTTTAAGCACAAATTGACGATATCTTGCTTTTTTGCTTCGCTGGTTTAATGAGGAATCGGATTTTTTGAAAAATTTCAATAACTCCAGTAGTTTTTAAGTTGGCGAGCCAAAAACGTATATATGCTGTAAATTCGCGTTTTTAAGCACCAATTGCCGATTTCTTGCTTTTTTTGCTTCGCTGGTTTAATGAGAAATCGGATTTTTTGAAAAATTTCAATAACTCCAGTAGTTTTTAAGTTGGCGAGCCAAAAACGTATATATGCTGTAAATTCGCGTTTTTAAGCACAAATTGACGATTTCTTGCTTTGCTGGTTTAATGAGAAATCGGATTTTTTGAAAAATTTCAATAACTCCAGTAGTTTTTAAGTTGGCGAGCCAAAAACGTATATATGCTGTAAATTCGAGTTTTTAAGCACAAATTGACGATATCTTGCTTTTTTGCTTTTAAGCACAAATTGACGATTTCTTGCTTTTTTGCTTCGCTGGTTTAATGAGAAAACGGATTTTTTGAAAAATTTCAATAAACTCCAGTAGTTTTTAAGTTGGCGAGCCAAAAACGTATATATGCTGTAAATTCGCGTTTTTAAGCACATATTGACGATTTCTTGCTTTTTTGCTGCGCTGGTTTAATGAGAAATCGGATTTTTTGAAAAATTTCAATAACTCCAGTAGTTTTTAATTTGGCGAGCCAAAACCGTATATATGCTGTAAATTCGCGTTATTAAGCACAAATTGACGATTTCTTGCGTTTTTGCTTCGCTGGTTTAATGAGATATCGGATTTTTTGAAAAATTTCAATAACTCCAGTAGTTTTTAAGTTGGCGAGCCAAAACGTATATATGCTGTAAATTCGCGTTTTTAAGCACATATTGACAATTTCTTGCTTTTTTGCTTCGCTGGTTTAATGAGAAATCGGATTTTTTGAAAAATTTCAATAACTCCAGTAGTTTTTAAGTTGGCGAGCCAAAAACGTATATATGCTGTAAATTCGCGTTTTTAAGCACATATTGACGATTTCTTGCTTTTTTGCTGCGCTGGTTTAATGAGAAATGGGATTTTTTGAAAAATTTCAATAACTCCAGTAGTTTTTAAGTTGGCGAGCCAAAAACGTATATATGCTGTAAATTCGCGTTTTTAAGCACAAATTGACGATTTCTTGCTTTTTTGCTTCGCTGGCTTAATGAGAAATCAGATTTTTTGAAAAATTTTAATAACCAGTAGTTTTTAAGTTGGCGAGCCAAAAACGTATATATGCTGTAAATTCGCGTTTTTAAGCACATATTGACGATTTCTTGCTTTTTTGCTCCGCTGGTTTAATGAGAAATCGGATTTTTTTAAAAATTTCAATAACTCCAGTAGTTTTTAATTTGGCGAGCCAAAAACGTATATATGCTGTAAATTCGCGTTATTAAGCACAAATTGACGATTTCTTGCTTTTTTGCTTCGCTGGTTTAATGAGATATCGGATTTTTTGAAAAATTTCAATAACTCCAGTAGTTTTTAATTTGGCGAGCCAAAAACGTATATATGCTGTAAATTCGCGTTATTAAGCACAAATTGACGATTTCTTGCTTTTTTGCTTCGCTGGTTTAATGAGATATCGGATTTTTTGAAAAATTTCAATAACTCCAGTAGTTTTTAAGTTGGCGAGCCAAAACGTATATATGCTGTAAATTCGCGTTTTTAAGCACAAATTGACAATTTCTTGCTTTTTTGCTTCGCTGGTTTAATGAGAAATCGGATTTTTTGAAAAATTTCAATAACTCCAGTAGTTTTTAAGTTGGCGAGCCAAAAACGTATATATGCTGTAAATTCGCGTTTTTAAGCACATATTGACGATTTCTTGCTCTTTTGCTGCGCTGGTTTAATGAGAAATCGGATTTTTTGAAAAATTTCAATAACTCCAGTAGTTTTTAAGTTGGCGAGCCAAAAACGTATATATGCTGTAAATTCGCGTTTTTAAGCACAAATTGACGATTTCTTGCTTTGCTGGTTTAATGAGAAATCGAATTTTTTGAAAAATTTCAATAACTCCAGTAGTTTTTAAGTTGGCGAGCCAAAAACGTATATATGCTGTAAATTCGCGTTTTTAAGCACAAATTGACGATATCTTGCTTTTTTGCTTTTAAGCACAAGTTGACGATTTCTTGCTTTTTTGCTTCGCTGGTTTAATGAGAAAACGGATTTTTTGAAAAATTTCAATAACTCCAGCAGTTTTTAATTTGGCGAGCCAAAAACTTATATATGCTGTAAATTCGCGTTATTAAGCACAAATTGACGATTTCTTGCTTTTTTGCTTCGCTGGTTTAATGAGATATCGGATTTTTTGAAAAATTTCAATAACTCCAGTAGTTTTTAAGTTGGCGAGCCAAAACGTATATATGCTGTAAATTCGCGTTTTTAAGCACAAATTGACAATTTCTTGCTTTTTTGCTTCGCTGGTTTAATGAGAAATCGGATTTTTTGAAAAATTTCAATAGCTCCAGTAGTTTTTAAGTTGGCGAGCCAAAAACGTATATATGCTGTAAATTCGCGTTTTTAAGCACAAATTGACGATTTCTTGCTTTTTTTGCTTCGCTGGTTTAATGAGAAATCGGATTTTTTGAAAAATTTCAATAACTCGAGTAGTTTTTAAGTTGGCGAGCCAAAAACGTATATGTGCTGTAAATTCGCGTTTTTAAGCACAAATTGACGATTTCTTGCTTTTTTCTTCGCTGGTTTAATGAGAAATCGGATTTTTTGAAAATTTTCAATAACTCCAGTAGTTTTTAATTTGGCGAGCCAAAAACGTATATATGCTGTAAATTCGCGTTTTTAAGCACAAATTGACGATATCTTGCTTTTTTGCTTCGCTGGTTTAATGAGAAATCGGATTTTTTGAAAAATTTCAATAACTCCAGTAGTTTTTAAGTTGGCGAGCTAAAAACGTATATATGCTGTAAATTCGCGTTTTTAAGCACATATTGACGATTTCTTGCTTTTTTGCTGCGCTGGTTTAATGAGAAATCGGATTTTTTGAAAAATTTCAATAACTCCAGTAGTTTTTAAGTTGGCGAGCCAAAAAGGTATATATGCTGTAAATTCGCGTTATTAAGCACAAATTGACAATATCTTGCTTTTTTGCTTCGCTGGTTTAATGAGAAATCGGAGTTTTTGAAAAATTTCAATAACTCCAGTAGTTTTTAAGTTGACGAGCCAAAAACGTATATATGCTGTAAATTCGCGTTTTTAAACACAAATTGACGATTTCTTGCTTTTTTGCTTTGCTGGTTTAATAGGAAATCGGATTTTTTGAAAAATTTCAATAACTCCAGTAGTTTTTAAGTTGTCAAACCAAAAACATATATATGCTGTAAATTCGCGTTTTTAAGCACAAATTGACGATTTCTTGCTTTTTTGCTTGGCTGGTTTAATGAGAAAACGAATTTATTGAAAAAATTTCAATAACTCCAGTAGTTTTTAAGTTGGCGAGCCAAAAACGTATATATTCTGTAAATTTGCGTTTTTAAGCACATATTGACGATTTCTTGCTTTTTTGCTGCGCTGGTTTAATGAGAAATCGGATTTTCTGAAAAATTTCAATAACTCCAGTAGTTTTTAAGTTGGCGAGCCAAAAACGTATATATGCTGTAAATTCGCGTTTTTAAGCACAAATTGACGATTTTTTGCTTTTTTGCTTCGCTGGTTTAACGAGAAATCGGATTTTTTGAAAAATTTCAATAACACCAGTAGTTTTTAAGTTGGCGAGCCAAAAACGTATATATGCTGTAAATTCACGTTTTTAAGCACAAATTGACGATTTCTTGCTTTTTTGCTTTGCTGGTTTAATGAGAAATCGGATTTTTTGAAAAATTTTAATAACTCCAGTAATTTTTAAGTTGGCGAGCCAAAAACGTATATATGCTGTAAATTCGCGTTTTTAAGCACAAATTGACGATTTCTTGCTTTTTTGCTTCGCTGGTTTAATGAGAAATCGGATTTTTTTAAAAATTTCAATAACTCCAGTAGTTTTTAAGTTGGCGAGCCAAAAACGTATATATTCTGTAAATTCGCGTTTTTAAGCACAAATTGAAGATTTCTTGCTTTTTTGCTGCGCTGGTTTAAGGAGAAATCGGATTTTCTGAAAAATTTCAATAACTCCAGTAGTTTTTAAGTTGGCGAGCCAAAAACGTATATATGCTGTAAATTCGCGTTTTTAAGCACAAATTTACGATTTTTTGCTTTTTTGCTTCGCTGGTTTAACGAGAAATCGGATTTTTTGAAAAATTTCAATAACTCCAGTAGTTTTTAAGTTGGCGAGCCAAAAACGTATATATGCTGTAAATTCGCGTTTTTAAGCACAAATTGACGATTTTTTGCTTTTTTGCTTCGCTGGTTTAACGAGAAATCGGATTTTTTGAAAAATTTCACTAACTCCAGTAGTTTTTAAGTTGGCGAGCCAAAAACGTATATATGCTGTAAATTCGCGTTTTTAAGCACAAATTGACAATTTCTTGCTTTTTTGCTTCGCTGGTTTAATGAGAAATCGGATTTTTGAAAAATTTCAATAACTCCAGTAGTTTTTAAGTTGGCGAACCAAAAAGGTATATATGCTGTAAATTCGCGTTTTTAAGCACAAATTGACGATTTCTTGCATTTTTGCTTTGCTGGTTTAATGAGAAATCGGATTTTTTGAAAAATTTCAATAACTCCAGTAGTTTTTAAGTTGGCGAGCCAAAAACGTATATATGCTGTAAATTCGCGTTTTTAAGCACAAATTGACGATTTCTTGCTTTTTTGCTTCGCTGGCTTAATGAGAAATCGGATTTTCTGAAAAATTTTAATAACTCCAGTAGTTTTTAAGTTGGCGAGCCAAAAACGTATATATGCTGTAAATTCGCGTTTTTAAGCACAAATTGACGATTTTTTGCTTTTTTGCTTCGCTGGTTTAACGAGAAATCGGATTTTTTGAAAAATTTCAATAACACCAGTAGTTTTTAAGTTGGCGAGCCAAAAACGTATATATGCTGTAAATTCACGTTTTTAAGCACAAATTGACGATTTCTTGCTTTTTTGCTTTGCTGGTTTAATGAGAAATCGGATTTTTTGAAAAATTTTAATAACTCCAGTAATTTTTAAGTTGGCGAGCCAAAAACGTATATATGCTGTAAATTCGCGTTTTTAAGCACAAATTGACGATTTCTTGCTTTTTTGCTTCGCTGGTTTAATGAGAAATCGGATTTTTTTAAAAATTTCAATAACTCCAGTAGTTTTTAAGTTGGCGAGCCAAAAACGTATATATTCTGTAAATTCGCGTTTTTAAGCACAAATTGAAGATTTCTTGCTTTTTTGCTGCGCTGGTTTAAGGAGAAATCGGATTTTCTGAAAAATTTCAATAACTCCAGTAGTTTTTAAGTTGGCGAGCCAAAAACGTATATATGCTGTAAATTCGCGTTTTTAAGCACAAATTTACGATTTTTTGCTTTTTTGCTTCGCTGGTTTAACGAGAAATCGGATTTTTTGAAAAATTTCAATAACTCCAGTAGTTTTTAAGTTGGCGAGCCAAAAACGTATATATGCTGTAAATTCGCGTTTTTAAGCACAAATTGACGATTTTTTGCTTTTTTGCTTCGCTGGTTTAACGAGAAATCGGATTTTTTGAAAAATTTCACTAACTCCAGTAGTTTTTAAGTTGGCGAGCCAAAAACGTATATATGCTGTAAATTCGCGTTTTTAAGCACAAATTGACAATTTCTTGCTTTTTTGCTTCGCTGGTTTAATGAGAAATCGGATTTTTTGAAAAATTTCAATAACTCCAGTAGTTTTTAAGTTGGCGAACCAAAAAGGTATATATGCTGTAAATTCGCGTTTTTAAGCACAAATTGACGATTTCTTGCATTTTTGCTTTGCTGGTTTAATGAGAAATCGGATTTTTTGAAAAATTTCAATAACTCCAGTAGTTTTTAAGTTGGCGAGCCAAAAACGTATATATGCTGTAAATTCGCGTTTTTAAGCACAAATTGACGATTTCTTGCTTTTTTGCTTCGCTGGCTTAATGAGAAATCGGATTTTCTGAAAAATTTTAATAACTCCAGTAGTTTTTAAGTTGGCGAGCCAAAAACGTATATATGCTGTAAATTCGCGTTTTTAAGCACAAATTGACGATTTCTTGCTTTTTTGCTTCGCTGGTTTAATGAGAAATTGGATTTTTTGAAAAATTTCAATAATTCCAGTAGTTTTTAAGTTGGCGAGCCAAAAACGTATATATGCTGTAAATTCACGTTTTTAAGCACAAATTGACGATTTCTTCCTTTTTTGCTTTGCTGGTTTAATGAGAAATCGGATTTTTTGAAAAATTTCAATAACTCCAGTAATTTTTAAGTTGGCGAGCCAAAAACGTATATATGCTGTAAATTCGCGTTTTTAAGCACAAATTGACGATTTCTTGCTTTTTTGTTTCGCTGGTTTAATGAGAAATCGAATTTTTTGAAAAATTTCAATAATTCCAGTAGTTTTTAAGTTGGCGAGCCAAAAACGTATATATGCTGTAAAATCACGTTTTTAAACACAAATTGACGATTTCTTGCTTTTTTGCTTCGCTGGTTTAATAGGAAATCGGATTTTTTGAAATAACTCCAGTAGTTTTTAAGTTGGCGAACCAAAAACATATATATGCTGTAAATTCGCGTTTTTAAGCACAAATTGACGATTTATTGCTTTTTTGCTTGGCTGGTTTAATGAGAAAACGAATTTATTGAAAAATTTCAATAACACCAGTAGTTTTTAAGTTGGCGAGCCAAAAACGTATATATTCTGTAAATTCGCGTTTTTAAGCACATATTGACGATTTCTTGCTTTTTTGCTGCGCTGGTTTAATGAGAAATCGGATTTTCTGAAAAATTTCAATAACTCCAGTAGTTTTTAAGTTGGCGAGCCAAAAACGTATGTATGCTGTAAATTCGCGTTTTTAAGCACAAATTGACGATTTTTTGCTATTTTGCTTCGCTGGTTTAACGAGAAATCGGATTTTTAGAAAAATTTCAGTAACTCAGTAGTTTTTAAGTTGGCGAGCCAAAAACGTATATATGCTGTAAATTCGCGTTTTTAAGCACAAATTGACAATTTCTTGCTTTTTTGCTTCGCTGGTTTAATGAGAAATCGGATTTTTTGAAAAATTTCAATAACTCCAGTAGTTTTTAAGTTGGCGAACCAAAAAGGTATATATGCTGTAAATTCGCGTTTTTAAGCACTAATTGACGATTTCTTGCATTTTTGCTTTGCTGGTTTAATGAGAAATCGGATTTTTTTAAAAATTTCAATAACTCCAGTAGTTTTTAAGTTGGCGAGCCAAAAACGTATATATGCTGTAAATTCGCGTTTTTAAGCACAAATTGACGATTTCTTGCTTTTTTGCTTCGCTGGCTTAATGAGAAATCGGATTTTCTGAAAAATTTTAATAACTCCAGTAGTTTTTAAGTTGGCGAGCCAAAAACGTATATATGCTGTAAATTCGCGTTTTTAAGCACTAATTGACGATTTCTTGCATTTTTGCTTTGCTGGTTTAATGAGAAATCGGATTTTTTTAAAAATTTCAATAACTCCAGTAGTTTTTAAGTTGGCGAACCAAAAAGGTATATATGCTGTAAATTCGCGTTTTTAAGCACTAATTGACGATTTCTTGCTTTTTTGCTTTGCTGGTTTAATGAGAAATCGGATTTTTTGAAAAATTTCAATAACTCCAGTAGTTTTTAAGTTGGCGAGCCAAAAATGTATATATGCTGTAAATTCGCGTTTTTAAGCACAAATTGACCATTTCTTGCTTTTTTGCTTCGCTGGTTTAATGAGAAATCGGATTTTTTAAAAAATTTCAATAACTCCAGTAGTTTTTAAGTTGGCGAGCCAAAAACGTATATATGCTGTAAATTCGCGTTTATAAACACAAATTGACGATTTCTTGCTTTTTTGCTTCGCTGGTTTAATAGGAAATCGGATTTTTTGAAAAATTTTAATAACTCCAGTAGTTTTTAAGTTGGCGAACCAAAAACATATATATGCTGTAAATTCGCGTTTTTAAGTACAAATTGACGATTTCTTGCTTTTTTGCTTGGCTGGTTTAATGAGAAAACGGATTTTTTGAAAAATTTCAATAACTCCAGTAGTTTTTAAGTTGGCGAGCCAAAAACGTATATATGCTGTAAATTCGCGTTTTTAAGCACATATTGACGATTTCTTGCTTTTTTGCTTCGCTGGTTTAATGAGAAATCGGATTTTTTGAAAAATTTCAATAACTCCAGTAGTTTTTAAGTTGGCGAGCCAAAAACGTATATATGCTGTAAATTCGCGTTTTTAAGCACAAATTGACGATTTCTTGCTTTTTTGCTTCGCTGGTTTAATGAGAAATCGGATTTTTTGAAAAATTTCAATAACTCCAGTATTTTTTAAGTTGGCGAGCCAAAAACGTATATATGCTGTAAATTCGCGTTTTAAGCAGAAATTGACGATTTCCTGCTTTTTTGCTTCGCTGGTTTAATGAGAAATCGGATTTTTTGAAAAATTTCAATAACTCCAGTAGTTTTTAAGTTGGCGAGCCAAAAACGTATATATGCTGTAAATTCGCGTTTTAAGCACAAATTGACGATTTCTTGCTTTTTTGCATCGCTGGCTTAATGAGAAATCGGATTTTTTGAAAAATTTTAATAACTCCAGTAGTTTTTAAGTTGGCGAGCCAAAAACGTATACCGGGTGTCTACTTTTTTTTTGTTACATAGGGAATACAATGCTAAAATTTTCATTTGGTGATAAATTTTCCCCTAATTATTATAGAACAAAAGTACAAATACAAAAGTTGTTTAGAATTCAAAAATGCATCAAATGATGCCAAATTTATCAATATAGGATGTTCCGATCAAGAATTAGAAGCAAATTAAAATTTCCATTTTTGCGCTCTTTACATCAAAGTGCCATGGAAATTAAACAAATAATTTCATTTCTTCTGGAGTTTGAGTTTGACAGATCGTATTTATTTTATTGTTACGTTCTGTATTATTATTATTATTATTATTATTATTATTGAAAATAATGAATAAACTTAATGTAAATGAAAAGCTATTAAGTATAAAAAGTATTAAGTATTTATTATTTATTACAATGAAAGGGTATTTTACTCGGCTGTACACTACGTACTAGCGGTGGTTTTAAATTGTGAATGTCTCCATTATAATTTTAAGTAATTGTTTAATTTATTTATTAACTTCAAGTTATAAAAACAATACATTTGAATTAGATGACTGGCATTATGCCTAATATATTTATTATAATAATTTAAACTTATCCCTGAGGATGCTGTAAGTTGTGCAGTGAAACGTCGGATAAGAGTTTAATAAATAGTAAATAGCTGAACTCCGTAAAACTTTCTTTATTTATTACAATATTCAATATACCTATAAAACAGAAAAATTCATGAATACAAGATATAGGAGAACAAAAACGAAACTAACAATTTAAATTAAATGTTCAAATAAATCGCCATTAACTGCCAAACAATAACCTAATCTGTTATAAAATTCGTGACGTACAGAGCTTAATTGTGTTTGTGTTATATTATTGCACTCTTCAACAATGGCATTTTTCAAATCAACAAGATTTTTGATATGTCGTTTATAAATTTTCTCCTTCAAATATGGCCATAAAAAGAAATCGCACGGTGCTAAATCGGGCGATCTAGCTGGCCAATTAATTGGACCACCTCTACCAATCCATGAATTTGGAAAACATTGATCCAAATATAATTTAATGTTGCAGCTGTAATGTGCCGGACATCCGTCTTGTTGATACCAGACAACATTATCTTGAGTTGCACACTCTTCTAACTGCGGACCAATATGATTTTGCAACATATCCAAATATTTTTCGTTGTTTAAATTATTTTCAATAAAAAATGGCCCAATTATACACCTGCCAAAAATTCCAGCCCATACATTAACTTTTTCTGGATATTGGGTACGTGTTGCTACCATTAAATGAGGATTTGTTTGGCTCCATATTCTAAAGTTTTGTGTATTAGGTTCGCCGTGTAAAGTAAACGTAGACTCGTCAGTAAAACAAATAGATTTCAAGAAGTTTCTGTCTAAATTGGATTTTTCCATAATAATGTTACTAAATTCGCTTCTAGCCATTTTATCCGCTTCAAATATCTCTTGGTGCGTGGAATATTTATAAGAATGATATTTTTCATTTTTTAGTACCTTATGTATTGTTGAAGGATGCAAATTTAATTCAGCACCAAGTTGACGCACACTAACATTTGGGTTTTCCGTTACACACAAAAGTATATTCAATGTATTTTCTTTAATTGCATTTTGATTTAAATTCTCCTCCTGATCTTCTGCGTTGATTTTTCTACAATTTTTACAACGTTTTAACACACTTCCAGTTTCTTCGAATTGTTTAATTATCCTACGAATAGTCATAGCGGAAGGTATGGGACGGTTTTCAAAGAAAGCGCTGAATAAATCTCTTACTCGTCGTATCGAATTTCCAGTAAAATACCATTTTACGCACTGAACTTTTTCATTTACCTTAAGTTTATTCATTATTTTCAATAATAATGATAATAATACAGAACGTAACAATAAAATAAATACGATCTGTCAAACTCAAACTCCAGAAGAAATGAAATTATTTGTTTAATTTCCATGGCACTTTGATGTAAAGAGCGCAAAAATGGAAATTTTAATTTGCTTCTAATTCTTGATCGGAACATCCTATATTGATAAATTTGGCATCATTTGATGCATTTTTGAATTCTAAACAACTTTTGTACTTTTGTTCTATAATAATTAGGGGAAAATTTATCACCAAATGAAAATTTTAGCATTGTATTCCCTATGTAACAAAAAAAAAGTAGACACCCGGTATATGCTGTAAATTCGCGTTTTTAAACACAAATTGACGATTTCTTGCTTTTTTGCTTCGCTGGTTTAATGAGAAATCGGATTTTTTGAAAAATTTTAATAACTCTAGTAGTTTTTAAGTTGGCGAGCCAAAAACGTATATATGCTGTAAATTCGCGTTTTTAAGCACAAATTGACGATTTCTTGTTTTTTTGCTTCGCTGGTTTAATGAGAAATCGGATTTTTTGAAAAATTTCATTATCTCCAGTAGTTTTTAAGTTGGCGAGCCAAAAACGTATATATGCTGTAAATTCGCGTTTTTAAGCACAAATTGACGATTTCTTGCTTTTTTGCTTCGCTGGTTTAATGAGAAATCGGATTTTTTGAAAAATTTTAATAACTCCAGTAGTTTTTAAGTTGGCGAGCCAAAAACGTATATATGCTGTAAATTCGCGTTTTTAAGCACAAATTGACGATTTCTTGCTTTTTTGCTTCGCTGGTATAATGAGAAATCGGATTTTTTAAAAATTTCAGTAACTCCAGTAGTTTTTAAGTTGGCGAGCCAAAAACGTATATATGTTTTAAATTTGCGTTTTTAAACACAAATTGACGATTTCTTGCTTTTTTGCTTCGCTGGTTTAATGAGAAATCGGATTTTTTGAAAAATTTCAATAACTCCAGTAGTTTTTTAGTTGGCGAGCCAAAAACGTATATATGCTGTAAATTCGCGTTTTTAAGCACAAATTGACGATTTCTTGCTTTTTTGCTTCGCTGGTTTAATGAGAAATCGGATTTTTTGAAAAATTTCATTATCTCCAGTAGTTTTTAAGTTGGCGAGCCAAAAACGTATATATGCTGTAAATTCGCGTTTTTAAGCACAAATTGACGATTTCTTGCTTTTTTGCGTCGCTGGTTTAATGAGAAATCGGATTTTTTGAAAAATTTTAATAACTCCAGTAGTTTTTAAGTTGGCGAGCCAAAAACGTATATATGCTGTAAATTTGCGTTTTTAAGCACAAATTGACGATTTCTTGCTTTTTTGCTTCGCTGGTTTAATGAGAAATCGGAATTTTTGAAAAAGTTTAATAACTCCAGTAGTTTTTAAGTTGGCGAGCCAAAAACGTATATATGCTGTAAATTCGCGTTTTTAAGCACAAATTGACGATTTCTTGCTTTTTTGCTTCGCTGGTTTAATGAGAAATCGGATTTTTTGAAAAATTTCATTATCTCCAGTAGTTTTTAAGTTGGCGAGCCAAAAACGTATATATGCTGTAAATTCGCGTTTTTAAGCACAAATTGACGATTTCTTGCTTTTTTGCGTCGCTGGTTTAATGAGAAATCGGATTTTTTGAAAAATTTTAATAACTCCAGTAGTTTTTAAGTTGGCGAGCCAAAAACGTATATATGCTGTAAATTTGCGTTTTTAAGCACAAATTGACGATTTCTTGCTTTTTTGCTTCGCTGGTTTAATGAGAAATCGGAAATTTTGAAAAATTTTAATAACTCCAGTAGTTTTTAAGTTGGCGAGCCAAAAACGTATATATGCTGTAAATTCGCGTTTTTAAGCACAAATTGACGATTTCTTGCTTTTTTGCTTCGCTGGTTTAATGAGAAATCGGATTTTTTGAAAAATTTCAATAACTCCAGTAGTTTTTAAGTTGGCGAGCCAAAAACGTATATATGCTGTAAATTCGCGTTTTTAAGCACAAATTGACGATTTCTTGCTATTTTGCTTCGCTGGTTTAATGAGAAATCGGATTTTTTGAAAAATTTTATTAAACCAGTAGTTCTTAAGTTGGCGAGCCAAAAACGTATATATACTGTAAATTCGCGTTTTTAAGCACAAATTGACGATTTCTTGCTTTTTTGCTTCGCTGGTTTAATGAGAAATCGGATTTTTTGAAAAATTTCAATAACTGCAGTAGTTTTTAAGTTTGCGAGCCAAAAACGTATATATGCTGTAAATTCGCGTTTTTAAGCACAAATTGACGATTTCTTGCTTTTTTGCTTCGCTGGTTTAATGAGAAATCGAATTTTTTGAAAAATTTCAATAACTCCAGTAGTTTTTAAGTTGGCGAGCCAAAAACGTATATATGCTGTAAATTCGCGTTTTTAAGCATAAATTGACGGTTTCTTGCTTTTTTGCTTCGCTGGTTTAATGAGAAATCGGATTTTTTGAAAAATTTCAATAACTCCAGTAGTTTTTAAGTTGGCGAGCCAAAAACGTATATATGCTGTAAATTCGCGTTTTTAAGCACAAATTGACGATTTCTTGCTTTTTTCCTTCGCTGGTTTAATGAGAAATCGGATTTTTTGAAAAATTTTAATAACTCCAGTAGATTTTAAGTTGGCAAGCCAAAAACGTATATAAGCTGTATATACGCGTTTTTAAGCACAAATTAACGATTTCTTGCTTTTTTGCTTCGCTGGTTTAATGAGAAATCGGATTTTTTGAAAAATTTCAATAACTCCAGTAGTTTTTAAGTTGGCGAGCCAAAAACGTATATATGCTGTAAATTCGAGTTTTTAAGCATAAATTAACGGTTTCTTGCTTTTTTGCTTCGCTGGTTTAATGAGAAATCGGATTTTTTGAAAAATTTCAATAACTCCAGTAGTTTTTAAGTTGGCGAGCCAAAAACGTATATATGCTGTAAATTCGCGTTTTTAAGCACAAATTGACGATTTCTTGCTTTTTTGCTTCGCTGGTTTAATGAGAAATCGGATTTTTTAAAAATTACAATAACTCCAGTAGTTTTTAAGTTGGCAAGCCAAAAACGTATATATGCTGTAAATTCGCGTTTTTAAGCACAAATTGACGATTTCTTGTTTTTTGCTTCGCTGGTTTAATGAGAAATTTTTCAAAAAATCCGTTTTCTCATTAAACCAGCGAAGCAAAAAAGCAAGAAATCGTCAATTTGTGCTTAAAAACGCGAATTTACAACATATATACGTTTTTGGCTCGCCAACTTAAAAACTTCTGGAGTTATTGAAATTTTTCAAAAAATCCAATTTCTCATTAAACCAGCGAAGCAAAAAAGTAAGAAATCGCCAATTTGTGCTTAAAAACGCGAATTTACAGCATATATACGTTTTTGGCTCGCCAACTTAAAAACTCCAGTAGTTTTTAAGTTGGCGAGCCAAAAACTTATATATGCTGTAAATTCGCGTTTTTAAGCACAAGTTGACAATTTCTTGCTTTTTTGCTTCGCTGGTTTAATGAGAAATCGGATTTTTTGAAAAATTTTAATAACTCCAGTAGTTTTTAAGTTGGCGAGCCAAAAACGTACATATGCTGTAAATTCGCGTTTTTAAGAACAAATTGACGATTTCTTGCTTTTTGCTTCGCTGGTTTAATGAGAAATCGGATTTTTTGAAAAATTTCAATAACTCCAGTAGTTTTTAAGTTGGCGAGCCAAAAACGTATATATATGCTGTAAATTCGAGTTTTTAAGCACAAATTGACGATTTCTTGCTTTTTTGCTTCGCTGGTTTAATGAGAAATCGGATTTTTTGAAAAATTTCATTAACTCCAGTATTTTTTAAGTTGGCGAGCCAAAAACGTATATATGCTGTAAATTCGCGTTTTTAAGCACAAATTGACGATTTCTTGCTTTTTTGCTTCGCTGGTTTAATGAGAAATCGGATTTTTTGAAAAATTTCAATAACTCCAGTAGTTTTTAAGTTGGCGAGCCAAAAACGTATATATGCTGTAAATTCGCGTTTTTAAGCACAAATTGACGAGTTGTTGCTTTTTTGCTTCGCTGGTTTAATGGGAAATCGGATTTTTTGAAAAATTTTAATAACTCCAGTAGTTTTTAAGTTGCCGAGCCAAAAACGTATATATGCTGTAAATTCGAGTTTTTAAGCACAAATTGACGATTTCTTGCTTTTTTGCTTCGCCGGTTTAATGAGAAATCGGATTTTTTGAAAAATTTCAATAACTCCAGTAGTTTTTAAGTTGGCGAGCCAAAAACGTATATATGCTGTAAATTCGCGTTTTTAAGCACAAATTGACGATTTCTTGCTTTTTTGATTCGCTGGTTTAATGAGAAATCGGATTTATTGAAAAATTTCAATAACTCCAGTAGTTTTTAAGTTGGCGAGCCAAAAACGTATATATGCTGTAAATTCGCGTTTTTAAGCACAAATTGACGATTTCTTGCTTTTTTGCTTCGCTGGTTTAATGAGAAATCGGAATTTTTGATAAATTTCAATAACTCCAGTAGTTTTTAAGTTGGCGAGCCAAAAAAGTATATATGCTGTAAATTCGCGTTTTTAAGCACAAATTGACGATTTCTTGCATTTTTGCTTCGCTGGTTTAATGAGAAATCGGATTTTTTGAAAAATTTCAATAACTCTAGTAGTTTTTAGGTTGGCGAGCCAAAAACTTATATATGCTGTAAATTCGCGTTATTAAGCACAAATTGACGATTTCTTACTTTTTTGCTTCGCTGGTTTAATGAGAAATCGGATTTTTTTAAAAATTACAATAACTCCAGTAGTTTTTAAGTTGGCGAGCCAAAAACGTATATATGCTGTAAATTCGCGTTTTTAAGCACAAATTGACGATTTCTTGCTTTTTTGCTTCGCTGGTTTAATGAGAAATCGGATTTTTTGAAAAATTTCAATAACTCCAGAAGTTTTTAAGTTGGCGAGCCAAAAACGTATATATGTTGTAAATTCGCGTTTTTAAGCACAAATTGACGATTTCTTGCTTTTTTGCTTCGCTGGTTTAATGAGAAAACGGATTTTTTGAAAAATTTCAACAACTCCAGTAGTTTTTAAGTTGGCGAGCCAAAAACTTGTATATGCTGTAAATTCGCGTTTTTAAGCACAAGTTGACAATTTCTTGCTTTTTTGCTTCGCTGGTTTAATGAGAAATCGGATTTTTTGAAAAATTTTAATAACTCCAGTAGTTTTTAAGTTGGCGAGCCAAAAACGTACATATGCTGTAAATTCGCGTTTTTAAGAACAAATTGACGATTTCTTGCTTTTTGCTTCGCTGGTTTAATGAGAAATCGGATTTTTTGAAAAATTTCAATAACTCCAGTAGTTTTTAAGTTGGCGAGCCAAAAACGTATATATGCTGTAAATTCGAGTTTTTAAGCACAAATTGACGATTTCTTGCTTTTTTGCTTCGCTGGTTTAATGAGAAATCGGATTTTTTGAAAAATTTCATTAACTCCAGTATTTTTTAAGTTGGCGAGCCAAAAACGTATATATGCTGTAAATTCGCGTTTTTAAGCACAAATTGACGATTTCTTGCTTTTTTGCTTCGCTGGTTTAATGAGAAATCGGATTTTTTGAAAAATTTCAATAACTCATGTAGTTTTTAAGTTGGCGAGCCAAAAACGTATATATGCTGTAAATTCGCGTTTTTAAGCACAAATTGACGATTTGTTGCTTTTTTGCTTCGCTGGTTTAATGGGAAATCGGATTTTTTGAAAAATTTTAATAACTCCAGTAGTTTTTAAGTTGCCGAGCCAAAAACGTATATATGCTGTAAATTCGAGTTTTTAAGCACAAATTGACGATTTCTTGCTTTTTTGCTTCGCCGGTTTAATGAGAAATCGGATTTTTTGAAAAATTTCAATAACTCCAGTAGTTTTTAAGTTGGCGAGCCAAAAACGTATATATGCTGTAAATTCGCGTTTTTAAGCACAAATTGACGATTTCTTGCTTTTTTGATTCGCTGGTTTAATGAGAAATCGGATTTATTGAAAAATTTCAATAACTCCAGTAGTTTTTAAGTTGGCGAGCCAAAAACGTATATATGCTGTAAATTCGCGTTTTTACGCACAAATTGACGATTTCTTGCTTTTTTGCTTCGCTGGTTTAATGAGAAATCGGAATTTTTGATAAATTTCAATAACTCCAGTAGTTTTTAAGTTGGCGAGCCAAAAACGTATATATGCTGTAAATTCGCGTTTTTAAGCACAAATTGACGATTTCTTGCTTTTTTGCTTCGCTGGTTTAATGAGAAATCGGATTTTTTGAAAAATTTCAATAACTCCAGTAGTTTTTAAGTTGGCGAGCCAAAAACGTATATATGCTGTAAATTCGCGTTTTTAAGCACAAATTGACGATTTCTTGCTTTTTTGCTTCGCTGGTTTAATGAGAAATCGGATTTTTTGAAAAATTTCAATAACTCCAGTAGTTTTTAAGTTGGAGAGCCAAAAACGTATATATGCTGTAAATTCGCGTTTTTAAGCACAAATTGACGATTTCTTGCTTTTTTGCTTTGCTGGTTTAATGAGTAATCGGATTTTTTGAAAAATTTAAATAACTCCAGTAGTTTTTAAGTTAGCGAGCCAAAACCGTATATATGATGTAAATTCGCGTTTTTAAGCACAAATTGACGATTTCTTGCTTTTTTGCTTCGCTGGTTTAATGAGAAATCGGATTTTTTGAAAAATTTCAATAACTCCAGTAGTTTTTAAGTTGGCGAGCCAAAAACGTATATATGCTGTAAATTCGCGTTTTTAAGCACAAATTGACGATTTCTTGCTTTTTTGCTTCGCGGGTTTAATGAGAAATCGGATTTTTTTAAAAATTTCAATAACTCTAGTAGTTTTTAAGTTGGCGAGCCAAAAACGTATATATGCTGTAAATTCGCGTTTTTAAGCACAAATTGACGATTTCTTGCTTTTTTGCTTCGCTGGTTTAATGAGAAATCGGATTTTTTGAAAAATTTCAATAACTCCAGTAGTTTTTAAGTTGGCGAGCCAAAAACGTATATATGCTGTAAATTCGCGTTTTTAAGCACAAATTGACGATTTCTTGCTTTTTTGCTTCGCTGGTTTAATAAGAAATCGGATTTTTTGAAAAATTTTAATAACTCCAGTAGTTTTTAAGTTGCCGAGCCAAAAACGTATATATGCTGTAAATTCGAGTTTTTAAGCACAAATTGACGATTTCTTGCTTTTTTGCTTCGCCGGTTTAATGAGAAATCGGATTTTTTGAAAAATTTCAATAACTCCAGTAGTTTTTAAGTTGGCGAGCCAAAAACGTATATATGCTGTAAATTCGCGTTTTTAAGCACAAATTGACGATTTCTTGCTTTTTTGATTCGCTGGTTTAATGAGAAATCGGATTTATTGAAAAATTTCAATAACTCCAGTAGTTTTTAAGTTGGCGAGCCAAAAACGTATATATGCTGTAAATTCGCGTTTTTAAGCACAAATTGACGATTTCTTGCTTTTTTGCTTCGCTGGTTTAATGAGAAATCGGATTTTTTAAAAAATTTCAATAACTCCAGTAGTTTAGAAGTTGGCGAGCCAAAAACGTATATATGTTGTAAATTCGCGTTTTTAAGCACAAATTGACGTTTTCTTGCTTTTTTTGCTTCGCTGGATTAATGAGAAATCGGAGTTTTAAAAAATTTCAATAACTCCAGTAGTTTTTAAGTTGGCGAGCCAAAAACGTATATATGCTGTAAATTCGCGTTTTTAAGCACAAATTGACGATTTCTTGCTTTTTTGCTTCGCTGGTTTAATGAGAAATCGGAATTTTTGATAAATTTCAATAACTCCAGTAGTTTTTAAGTTGGCGAGCCAAAAACGTATATATGCTGTAAATTCGCGTTTTTAAGCACAAATTGATGATTTCTTGCATTTTTGCTTCGCTGGTTTAATGAGAAATCGGTTTTTTGAAAAATTTCAATAACTCTAGTAGTTTTTAGGTTGGCGAGCCAAAAACTTATATATGCTGTAAATTCGCGTTATTAAGCACAAATTGACGATTTCTTACTTTTTTGCTTCGCTGGTTTAATGAGAAATCGGATTTTTTTAAAAATTACAATAACTCCAGTAGTTTTTAAGTTGGCGAGCCAAAAACGTATATATGCTGTAAATTCGCGTTTTTAAGCACAAATTGACGATTTCTTGCTTTTTTGCTTCGCTGGTTTAATGAGAAATCGGATTTTTTGAAAAATTTCAATAACTCCAGTAGTTTTAAAGTTGGCGAGCCAAAAACGTATATATGCTGTAAATTCGCGTTTTTAAGCACAAATTGACGATTTCTTGCTTTTTTGCTTCGCTGGTTTAATGAGAAATCGGATTTTTTGAAAAATTTCAATAACTCCAGTAGTTTTTAAGTTGGCGAGCCAAAAACGTATATATGCTGTAAATTCGCGTTTTTAAGCACAAATTGACGATTTCTTGCTTTTTTGCTTCGCTGGTTTAATGAGAAATCGGATTTTTTGAAAAATTTCAATAACTCCAGTAGTTTTTAAGTTGGAGAGCCAAAAACGTATATATGCTGTAAATTCGCGTTTTTAAGCACAAATTGACGATTTCTTGCTTTTTTGCTTTGCTGGTTTAATGAGTAATCGGATTTTTTGAAAAATTTAAATAACTCCAGTAGTTTTTAAGTTAGCGAGCCAAAACCGTATATATGATGTAAATTCGCGTTTTTAAGCACAAATTGACGATTTCTTGCTTTTTTGCTTCGCTGGTTTAATGAGAAATCGGATTTTTTGAAAAATTTCAATAACTCCAGTAGTTTTTAAGTTGGCGAGCCAAAAACGTATATATGCTGTAAATTCGCGTTTTTAAGCACAAATTGACGATTTCTTGCTTTTTTGCTTCGCTGGTTTAATGAGAAATCGGATTTTTTGAAAAATTTCAATAACTCCAGTAGTTTTTAAGTTGGCGAGCCAAAAACGTATATATGCTGTAAATTCGCGTTTTTAAGCACAAATTGACGATTTCTTGCTTTTCTGCTTCGCTGGTTTAATGAGAAATCGGATTTTTTGAAAAATTTCAATAACTCCAGTAGTTTTTAAGTTGGCGAGCCAAAAACGTATATATGCTGTAAATTCGCGTTTTTAAGCACAAATTGACGATTTCTTGCTTTTTTGCTTCGCTGGTTTAATAAGAAATCGGATTTTTTGAAAAATTTTAATAACTCCAGTAGTTTTTAAGTTGGCGAGCCAAAAACGTATATATGCTGTAAATTCGGGTTTTTAAGCACAAATTGACTATTTCTTGCTTTTTTGCTTCGCTGGTTTAATGAGAAATCGGATTTTTTTAAAAATTTCAATAACTCCAGTAGTTTTTAAGTTGGCGAGCCAAAAACGTATATATGTTGTAAATTCGCGTATTTAAGCACAAATTGACGTTTTCTTGCTTTTTTTGCTTCGCTGGATTAATGAGAAATCGGAGTTTTAAAAAATTTCAATAACTCCAGTAGTTTTTAAGTTGGCGAGCCAAAAACGTATATATGCTGTAAATTCGCGTTTTTAAGCACAAATTGACGATTTCTTGCTTTTTTGCTTCGCTGGTTTAATGAGAAATCGGATTTTTTGAAAAATTTCAATAACTCCAGTAGTTTTTAAGTTGGCGAGCCAAAAAAGTATATATGCTGTAAATTCGCGTTTTTAAGCACAAATTGACGATTTCTTGCTTTTTTTCTTCGCTGGTTTAATGAGAAATCGGATTTTTTGAAAAATTTCAATAACTCCAGTAGTTTTTAAGTTGGCGAGCCAAAAACGTATATATGCTGTAAATTCGCGTTTTTAAGCACAAATTTACGATTTCTTGCATTTTTGCTTCGCTGGTTTAATGAGAAATCGGATTTTTTGAAAAATTTCAATAACTCTAGTAGTTTTTAGGTTGGCGAGCCAAAAACTTATATATGCTGTAAATTCGCGTTATTAAGCACAAATTGACGATTTCTTGCTTTTTTGCTTCGCTGGTTTAATGAGAAATCGGATTTTTTTAAAAATTTCAATAACTCCAGTAGTTTTTAAGTTGGCGAGCCAAAAACGTATATATGTTGTAAATTCGCGTTTTTAAGCACAAATTGACGTTTTCTTGCTTTTTTTGCTTCGCTGGATTAATGAGAAATCGGATTTTTTAAAAAATTTCAATAACTCCAGTAGTTTTTATGTTGGCGAGCCAAAAACGTATATATGCTGTAAATTCGCCTTTTTAAGCACAAATTGACGATTTCTTGCTTTTTTGCTTCGCTGGTTTAATGAGAAATCGGATTTTTTGAAAAATTTCAATAACTCCAGTAGTTTTTAAGTTGGCGAGCCAAAAAAGTATATATGCTGTAAATTCGCGTTTTTAAGCACAAATTGACGATTTCTTGCTTTTTTGCTTCGCTGGTTTAATGAGAAATCGGATTTTTTGCAAAATTTTAATAACTCCAGTCGTTTTTAAGTTGGCGAGCCAAAAACGTATATATGCTGTAAATTCGCGTTTTTAAGCACAAATTGACGATTTCTTGCTTTTTTGCTTCGCTGGTTTAATGAGAAATCGGATTTTTTGAAAAATTTCAATAACTCCAGTAGTTTTTAACTTGGCGAGCCAAAAACGTATATATGCTGTAAATTCGCGTTTTTAAGCACAAATTGACGATTTCTTGCTTTTTTGCTTCGCTGGTTTAATAAGAAATCGGATTTTTTGAAAAATTTTAATAACTCCAGTAGTTTTTAAGTTGGCGAGCCAAAAACGTATATATGTTGTAAATTCGCGTTTTTAAGCACAAATTGACGTTTTCTTGCTTTTTTTGCTTCGCTGGATTAATGAGAAATCGGATTTTTAAAAAATTTCAATAACTCCAGTAGTTTTTAAGTTGGCGAGCCAAAAACGTATATATGTTGTAAATTCGCGTTTTTAAGCACAAATTGACGTTTTCTTGCTTTTTTTGTTTCGCTGGATTAATGAGAAATCGGATTTTTAAAAAATTTCAATAACTCCAGTAGTTTTTAAGTTGGCGAGCCAAAAACGTATATATGCTGTAAATTCGCGTTTTTAAGCACAAATTGACGATTTCTTGCTTTTTTGCTTCGCTGGTTTAATGAGAAATCGGATTTTTTGAAAAATTTCAATAACTCCAGTAGTTTTTAAGTTGGCGAGCCAAAAAATTATATATGCTGTAAATTCGCGTTTTTAAGCACAAATTGACGATTTCTTGCTTTTTTTCTTCGCTGGTTTAATGAGAAATCGGATTTTTTGAAAAATTTCAATAACTCCAGTAGTTTTTAAGTTGGCGAGCCAAAAACGTATATATGCTGTAAATTCGCGTTTTTAAGCACAAATTGACGATTTCTTGCATTTTTGCTTCGCTGGTTTAATGAGAAATCGGATTTTTTGAAAAATTTCTATAACTCTAGTAGTTTTTAGGTTGGCGAGCCAAAAACTTATATATGCTGTAAATTCGCGTTATTAAGCACAAATTGACGATTTCTTGCTTTTTTGCTTCGCTGGTTTAATGAGAAATCGGATTTTTTTAAAAATTACAATAACTCCAGTAGTTTTTAAGTTGGCGAGCCAAAAACGTATATATGCTGTAAATTCGGGTTTTTAAGCACAAATTGACGATTTCTTGCTTTTTTGCTTCGCTGGTTTAATGAGAAATCGGATTTTTTTAAAAATTTCAATAACTCCAGTAGTTTTTAAGTTGGCGAGCCAAAAACGTATATATGTTGTAAATTCGCGTTTTTAAGCACAAATTGACGTTTTCTTGCTCTTTTTGCTTTGCTGGATTAATGAGAAATCGGATTTTTTTAAAAATTTCAATAACTCCAGTAGTTTTTAAGTTGGCGAGCCAAAAACGTATATATGCTGTAAATTCGCGTTTTTAAGCACAAATTGACGATTTCTTGCTTTTTTGCTTCGCTGGTTTAATGAGAAATCGGATTTTTTGAAAAATTTCAATAACTCCAGTAGTTTTTAAGTCGGCGAGCCAAAAAAGTTTATATGCTGTAAATTCGCGTTTTTAAGCAAATTGACGATTTCTTGCTTTATTTCTTCGCTGGTTTAATGAGAAATCGGATTTTTTGAAAAATTTTAATAACTTCAGTAGTTTTTAAGTTGGCGAGCCAAAAACGTATATATGTTGTAAATTCGCGTTTTTAAGCACAAATTGACGATTTCTTGCTTTTTTGCTTCGCTGGTTTAATGAGAAATCGGATTTTTTGAAAAATTTCAATAACTCCAGTAGTTTTTAAGTTGGCGAGCCAAAAACGTATATATGCTGTAAATTCGCCTTTTTAAGCACAAATTGACAATTTCTTGCTTTTTTGCTTCGCTGGTTTAATGAGAAATCGGATTTTTTGAAAAATTTCAATAACTCCAGTAGTTTTTAAGTTGGCGAGCCAAAAACGTATATATGCTGTAAATTCGCGTTTTTAAGCACAAATTGACGATTCCTCGCTTTTTTCTTCGCTGGTTTAATGAGAAATCGGATTTTTTGAAAAATTTCAATAACTCCAGTAGTTTTTAAGTTGGCGAGCCAAAAACGTATATATGCTGTAAATTCGCGTTTTTAAGCACAAATTGACGATTTGTTGCTTTTTTGCTTTGCTGGTTTAATGAGAAATCGGATTTTTTTAAAAATTTCAATAACTCCAGTAGTTTTTAAGTTGGCGAGCCAAAAACGTATATATGCTGTAAATTCGCGTTTTTAAGCACAAATTGACGATTTCTTGCTTTTTTGCTTCGCTGGTTTAATGAGAAATCGGATTTTTTGAAAAATTTCAATAACTCCAGTAGTTTTTAAGTTGGCGAGCCAAAGACGTATATATGCTGTAAATTCGCGTTTTTAAGCACAAATTGACGATTTCTTGCTTTTTTGCTTCGCTGGTTTAATGAGAAATCGGATTTTTTGAAAAATTTCAATAACTCCAGTAGTTTTTAAGTTGGCGAGCCAAAAACGTATATATGCTGTAAATTCGCGTTCTTAAGCACAAATTGACAATTTCTTGCTTTTTTGCTTCGCTGGTTTAATGAGAAATCTGATTTTTTGAAAAATTTCAATAACTCCAGTAGTTTTTAAGTAGGCGAGCCAAAAACGTATATATGCTGTAAATTCGCGTTTTTAAGCACAAATTGACGATTTCTTGCTTTTTTGCTTCGCTGGTTTAATGAGAAATCGGATTTTTTGAAAAATTTCAATAACTCCAGTAGTTTTTAAGTTGTCGAGCCAACAACGTATATATGCTGTAAATTCGCGTTTTTAAGCACAAATTGACGATTTCTTGCTTTTTTGCTTCGCTGGTTTAATAAGAAATCGGATTTTTTGAAAAATTTTAATAACTCCAGTAGTTTTTAAGTTGGCGAGCCAAAAACGTATATATGCTGTAAATTCGGGTTTTTA
The DNA here is from genome assembly GCA_963966155.1 of Clivina fossor. NCBI lineage: Eukaryota > Metazoa > Arthropoda > Insecta > Coleoptera > Carabidae > Clivina > Clivina fossor. The sequence continues at coordinate 15,651,354 of OZ014553.1, read as the reverse complement.
AGCACAAATTGACGATTTCTTGCTTTTTTGCTTCGCTGGTTTAATGAGAAATCGGATTTTTTTAAAAATTTCAATAACTCCAGTAGTTTTTAAGTTGGCGAGCCAAAAACGTATATATGTTGTAAATTCGCGTTTTTAAGCACAAATTGACGTTTTCTTGCTTTATTTGCTTCGCTGGATTAATGAGAAATCGGATTTTTTTAAAAATTTCAATAACTCCAGTAGTTTTTAAGTTGGCGAGCCAAAAACATATATATGCTGTAAATTCGCGTTTTTAAGCACAAATTGACGATTTCTTGCTTTTTTGCTTCGCTGGTTTAATGAGAAATCGGATTTTTTGAAAAATTTCAATAACTCCAGTAGTTTTTAAGTTGGCGAGCCAAAAAAGTATATATGTTGTAAATTCGCGTTTTTAAGCACAAATTGACGATTTCTTGCTTTTTTTCTTCGCTGGTTTAATGAGAAATCGGATTTTTTGAAAAATTTTAATTACTCCAGTAGTTTTTAAGTTGGCGAGCCAAAAACGTATATATGCTGTAAATTCGCGTTTTTAAGCACAAATTGACGATTTCTTGCTTTTTTGCTTCGCTGGTTTAATGAGAAATCGGATTTTTTGAAAAATTTCAATAACTCCAGTAGTTTTTAAGTTGGCGAGCCAAAAACGTTTATATGCTGTAAATTCGCGTTTTTAAGCACAAATTGACGATTTCTTGCTTTTTTGCTTCGCTGGTTTAATGAGAAATCGGATTTTTTGAAAAATTTCAATAACTCCAGTAGTTTTTAAGTTGGCGAGGCAAAAACGTATACATGCTGTAAATTCGCGTTTTTAAGCACAAATTGACGATTTCTTGCTTTTTTGCTTCGCTGGTTTAATGAGAAATCGGATTTTTTGAAAAATTTCAATAACTCCAGTAGTTTTTAAGTTGGCGAGCCAAAAACGTATATATGCTGTAAATTCGCGTTTTTAAGCACAAATTGACGATTTCTTGCTTTTTTGCTTCGCTGGTTTAATGAGAAATCGGATTTTTTGAAAAATTTCAATAACTCTAGTAGTTTTTAGGTGGCGAGCCAAAAACTTATATATGCTGTAAATTCGCGTTATTAAGCACAAATTGACGATTTCTTGCTTTTTTGCTTCGCTGGTTTAATGAGAAATCGGATTTTTTTAAAAATTTCAATAACTCCAGTAGTTTTTAAGTTGGCGAGCCAAAAACGTATATATGTTGTAAATTCGCGTTTTTAAGCACAAATTGACGTTTTCTTGCTTTTTTTGCTTCGCTGGATTAATGAGAAATCGGATTTTTAAAAAAATTTCAATAACTCCAGTAGTTTTTAAGTTGGCGAGCCAAATAGGTATATATGCTGTAAATTCGCGTTTTTAAGCACAAATTGACGATTTCTTGCTTTTTTGCTTCGCTGGTTTAATAAGAAATCGGATTTTTTGAAAAATTTTAATAACTCCAGTAGTTTTTAAGTTGGCGAGCCAAAAACGTATATATGCTGTAAATTCGGGTTTTTAAGCACAAATTGACTATTTCTTGCTTTTTTGCTTCGCTGGTTTAATGAGAAATCGGATTTTTTAAAAAATTTCAATAACTCAAGTAATTTTTAAGTTGGCGAGCCAAAAACGTATATATGTTGTAAATTCGCGTTTTTAAGCACAAATTGACGTTTTCTTGCTTTTTTGCTTCGCTGGATTAATGAGAAATCGGATTTTTAAAAAATTTCAATAACTCCAGTAGTTTTTAAGTTGGCGAGCCAAAAACGTATATATGCTGTAAATTCGCGTTTTTAAGCACAAATTGACGATTTCTTGCTTTTTTGCTTCGCTGGTTTAATGAGAAATCGGATTTTTTGAAAAATTTCAATAACTCCAGTAGTTTTTAAGTTGGCGAGCCAAAAACGTATATATGTTGTAAATTCGCGTTTTTAAGCACAAATTGACGATTTCTTGCTTTTTTTCTTCGCTGGTTTAATGAGAAATCGGATTTTTTGAAAAATTTCAATAACTCCATTAGTTTTTAAGTTGGCGAGCCAAAAACGTATATATGTTGTAAATTCGCGTTTTTAAGCACAAATTGACGTTTTCTTGCTTTTTTTGCTTCGCTGGATTAATGAGAAATCGGATTTTTTTAAAAATTTCAATAACTCCAGTAGTTTTTAAGTTGGCGAGCCAAAAACGTATATATGCTGTAAATTCGCGTTTTTAAGCACAAATTGACGATTTCTTGCTTTTTTGCTTCGCTGGTTTAATGAGAAATCGGATTTTTTGAAAAATTTCAATAACTCCAGTAGTTTTTAAGTTGGCGAGCCAAAAACGTATATATGCTGTAAATTCGCCTTTTTAAGCACAAATTGACGATTCCTCGCTTTTTTCTTCGCTGGTTTAATGAGAAATCGGATTTTTTGAAAAATTTCAATAACTCCAGTAGTTTTTAAGTTGGCGAGCCAAAAACGTATATATGCTGTAAATTCGCGTTTTTAAGCACAAATTGACGATTTGTTGTTTTTTTGCTTTGCTGGTTTAATGAGAAATCGGATTTTTTTAAAAATTTCAATAACTCCAGTAGTTTTTAAGTTGGCGAGCCAAAAACGTATATATGCTGTAAATTCGCGTTTTTAAGCACAAATTGACGATTTCTTGCTTTTTTGCTTCGCTGGTTTAATGAGAAATCGGATTTTTTGAAAAATTTCAATAACTCCAGTAGTTTTTAAGTTGGTGAGCCAAAAACGTATATATGCTGTAAATTCGCGTTTTTAAGCACAAATTGACGATTCCTCGCTTTTTTCTTCGCTGGTTTAATGAGAAATCGGATTTTTTTAAAAATTTCAATAACTCCAGTAGTTTTTAAGTTGGCGAGCCAAAAACGTATATATGCTGTAAATTCGCGTTTTTAAGCACAAATTGACGATTTCTTGCTTTTTTGCTTCGCTGGTTTAATGAGAAATCGGATTTTTTGAAAAATTTCAATAACTCCAGTAGTTTTTAAGTTGGCGAGCCAAAAACGTATATATGCTGTAAATTCGCGTTTTTAAGCACAAATTGACGATTTCTTGCTTTTCTGCTTCGCTGGTTTAATGAGAAATCGGATTTTTTGAAAAATTTCAATAACTCCAGTAGTTTTTAAGTTGGCGAGCCAAAAACGTATATATGCTGTAAATTCGCGTTTTTAAGCACAAATTGACGATTTCTTGCTTTTTTGCTTCGCTGGTTTAATGAGAAATCGGATTTTTTTAAAAATTTCAATAACTCCAGTAGTTTTTAAGTTGGCGAGCCAAAAACGTATATATGCTGTAAATTCGCGTTTTTAAGCACAAATTGACGATTTCTTGCTTTTTTGCTTCGCTGGTTTAATGAGAAATCGGATTTTTTGAAAAATTTCAATAACTCCAGTAGTTTTTAAGTTGGCGAGCCAAAGACGTATATATGCTGTAAATTCGCGTTTTTAAGCACAACTTGACGATTTCTTGCTTTTTTGCTTCGCTGGTTTAATGAGAAATCGGATTTTTTGAAAAATTTCAATAACTCCAGTAGTTTTTAAGTTGGCGAGCCAAAAACGTATATATGCTGTAAATTCGCGTTCTTAAGCACAAATTGACAATTTCTTGCTTTTTTGCTTCGCTCGTTTAATGAGAAATCTGATTTTTTGAAAAATTTCAATAACTCCAGTAGTTTTTAAGTTGGCGAGCCAAAAACGTATATATGTTGTAAATTCGCGTTTTTAAGCACAAATTGACGTTTTCTTGCTTTTTTTGCTTCGCTGGATTAATGAGAAATCGGATTTTTAAAAAATTTCAATAACTCCAGTAGTTTTTAAGTTGGCGAGCCAAAAACGTATATATGTTGTAAATTCGCGTTTTTAAGCACAAATTGACGTTTTCTTGCTTTTTTTGCTTCGCTGGATTAATGAGAAATCGGATTTTTTTAAAAATTTCAATAACTCCAGTAGTTTTTAAGTTGGCGAGCCAAAAACGTATATATGCTGTAAATTCGCGTTTTTAAGCACAAATTGACGATTTCTTGCTTTTTTGCTTCGCTGGTTTAATGAGAAATCGGATTTTTTGAAAAATTTCAATAACTCTAGTAGTTTTTAAGTTGGCGAGCCAAAAAAGTATATATGCTGTAAATTCGCGTTTTTAAGCACAAATTGACGATTTCTTGCTTTTTTTCTTCGCTGGTTTAATGAGAAATCGGATTTTTTGAAAAATTTTAATTAATCCAGTAGTTTTTAAGTTGGCGAGCCAAAAACGTATATATGCTGTAAATTCGCGTTTTTAAGCACAAATTGACGATTTCTTGCTTTTTTGCTTCGCTGGTTTAATGAGAAATCGGATTTTTTGAAAAATTTCAATAACTCCAGTAGTTTTTAAGTTGGCGAGCCAAAAACGTATATATGCTGTAAATTCGCGTTTTTAAGCACAAATTGACGATTTCTTGCTTTTTTGCTTCGCTGGTTTAATAAGAAATCGGATTTTTTGAAAAATTTCAATAACTTCAGTAGTTTTTTTGTTGGCGAGCCAAAAACGTATATATGCTGTAAATTCGCATCTTTAAGCACAAATTGACGATTTCTTGCTTTTTTGCTTCGCTGGTTTAATGAAAAATCGGATTTTTTGAAAAATTTCAATAACTCCAGTATTTTGTAAGTTGGCGAGCCAAAAACGTATATATGCTGTAAATTCGCGTTTTTAAGCACAAATTGACGATTTCTTGCTTTTTTGCTTCGCTGGTTTAATGAGAAATCTGATTTTTTGAAAAATTTCAATAACTCCAGTAGTTTTTAAGTTGGCGAGCCAAAAACGTATATATGCGGTAAATTCGCGTTTTTAAGCAAAATTGACGATTTCTTGCTTTTTTGCTTCGCTGGTTTAATGAGAAAATGGATTTTTTGAAAAATTTCAATAACTCCAGTAGTTTTTAAGTTGGCGAGCCAAAAACGTATATATGCTGTAAATTCGCGTTTTTAAGCACAAATTGACGATTTCTTGCTTTTTTGCTTCGCTGGTTTAATAAGAAATCGGATTTTTTGAAAAATTTCAATAACTTCAGTAGTTTTTTTGTTGGCGAGCCAAAAACGTATATATGCTGTAAATTCGCATCTTTAAGCACAAATTGACGATTTCTTGCTTTTTTGCTTCGCTGGTTTAATGAAAAATCGGATTTTTTGAAAAATTTCAATAACTCCAGTAGTTTGTAAGTTGGCGAGCCAAAAACGTATATATGCTGTAAATTCGCGTTTTTAAGCACAAATTGACGATTTCTTGCTTTTTTGCTTCGCTGGTTTAATGAGAAATCTGATTTTTTGAAAAATTTCAATAACTCCAGTAGTTTTTAAGTTGGCGAGCCAAAAACGTATATATGCGGTAAATTCGCGTTTTTAAGCAAAATTGACGATTTCTTGCTTTTTTGCTTCGCTGGTTTAATGAGAAATTGGATTTTTTGAAAAATTTCAATAACTCCAGTAGTTTTTAAGTTGGCGAGCCAAAAACGTATATATGCTGTAAATTCGCGTTTTTAAACACAAATTGACGATTTTTTGCTTTTTTGCTTCGCTGGTTTAATGAGAAATCGGATTTTTTTGAAAAATTTCAATAACTCCAGTAGTTTTTAAGTTGGCGAGCCAAAAACGTATATATGCTGTAAATTCGCGTTTTTAAGCACAAATTGACGTTTTCTTGCTTTTTTTGCTTCGCTGGATTAATGAGAAATCGGATTTTTTTAAAAATTTCAATAACTCCAGTAGTTTTTAAGTTGGCGAGCCAAAAACGTATATATGCTGTAAATTCGCGTTTTTAAGCACAAATTGACGATTTCTTGCTTTTTTGCTTCGCTGGTTTAATGAGAAATCGGATTTTTTGAAAAATTTCAATAACTCTAGTAGTTTTTAAGTTGGCGAGCCAAAAAAGTATATATGCTGTAAATTCGCGTTTTTAAGCACAAATTGACGATTTCTTGCTTTTTTTCTTCGCTGGTTTAATGAGAAATCGGATTTTTTGAAAAATTTTAATTAATCCAGTAGTTTTTAAGTTGGCGAGCCAAAAACGTATATATGCTGTAAATTCGCGTTTTTAAGCACAAATTGACGATTTCTTGCTTTTTTGCTTCGCTGGTTTAATGAGAAATCGGATTTTTTGAAAAATTTCAATAACTCCAGTAGTTTTTAAGTTGGCGAGCCAAAAACGTATATATGCTGTAAATTCGCGTTTTTAAGCACAAATTGACGATTTCTTGCTTTTTTGCTTCGCTGGTTTAATAAGAAATCGGATTTTTTGAAAAATTTCAATAACTTCAGTAGTTTTTTTGTTGGCGAGCCAAAAACGTATATATGCTGTAAATTCGCATCTTTAAGCACAAATTGACGATTTCTTGCTTTTTTGCTTCGCTGGTTTAATGAAAAATCGGATTTTTTGAAAAATTTCAATAACTCCAGTATTTTGTAAGTTGGCGAGCCAAAAACGTATATATGCTGTAAATTCGCGTTTTTAAGCACAAATTGACGATTTCTTGCTTTTTTGCTTCGCTGGTTTAATGAGAAATCTGATTTTTTGAAAAATTTCAATAACTCCAGTAGTTTTTAAGTTGGCGAGCCAAAAACGTATATATGCGGTAAATTCGCGTTTTTAAGCAAAATTGACGATTTCTTGCTTTTTTGCTTCGCTGGTTTAATGAGAAAATGGATTTTTTGAAAAATTTCAATAACTCCAGTAGTTTTTAAGTTGGCGAGCCAAAAACGTATATATGCTGTAAATTCGCGTTTTTAAGCACAAATTGACGATTTCTTGCTTTTTTGCTTCGCTGGTTTAATAAGAAATCGGATTTTTTGAAAAATTTCAATAACTTCAGTAGTTTTTTTGTTGGCGAGCCAAAAACGTATATATGCTGTAAATTCGCATCTTTAAGCACAAATTGACGATTTCTTGCTTTTTTGCTTCGCTGGTTTAATGAAAAATCGGATTTTTTGAAAAATTTCAATAACTCCAGTAGTTTGTAAGTTGGCGAGCCAAAAACGTATATATGCTGTAAATTCGCGTTTTTAAGCACAAATTGACGATTTCTTGCTTTTTTGCTTCGCTGGTTTAATGAGAAATCTGATTTTTTGAAAAATTTCAATAACTCCAGTAGTTTTTAAGTTGGCGAGCCAAAAACGTATATATGCGGTAAATTCGCGTTTTTAAGCAAAATTGACGATTTCTTGCTTTTTTGCTTCGCTGGTTTAATGAGAAATTGGATTTTTTGAAAAATTTCAATAACTCCAGTAGTTTTTAAGTTGGCGAGCCAAAAACGTATATATGCTGTAAATTCGCGTTTTTAAACACAAATTGACGATTTTTTGCTTTTTTGCTTCGCTGGTTTAATGAGAAATCGGATTTTTTTGAAAAATTTCAATAACTCCAGTAGTTTTTAAGTTGGCGAGCCAAAAACGTATATATGCTGTAAATTCGCGTTTTTAAGCACAAATTGACGATTTCTTGCTTTTTTGCTTCGCTGGTTTAATGAGAAATCGGATTTTTTGAAAAATTTCAATAACTCCAGTAGTTTTTAAGTTGGCGAGCCAAAGACGTATATATGCTGTAAATTCGCGTTTTTAAGCACAACTTGACGATTTCTTGCTTTTTTGCTTCGCTGGTTTAATGAGAAATCGGATTTTTTGAAAAATTTCAATAACTCCAGTAGTTTTTAAGTTGGCGAGCCAAAAACGTATATATGCTGTAAATTCGCGTTCTTAAGCACAAATTGACAATTTCTTGCTTTTTTGCTTCGCTCGTTTAATGAGAAATCTGATTTTTTGAAAAATTTCAATAACTCCAGTAGTTTTTAAGTTGGCGAGCCAAAAACGTATATATGTTGTAAATTCGCGTTTTTAAGCACAAATTGACGTTTTCTTGCTTTTTTTGCTTCGCTGGATTAATGAGAAATCGGATTTTTAAAAAATTTCAATAACTCCAGTAGTTTTTAAGTTGGCGAGCCAAAAACGTATATATGTTGTAAATTCGCGTTTTTAAGCACAAATTGACGTTTTCTTGCTTTTTTTGCTTCGCTGGATTAATGAGAAATCGGATTTTTTTAAAAATTTCAATAACTCCAGTAGTTTTTAAGTTGGCGAGCCAAAAACGTATATATGCTGTAAATTCGCGTTTTTAAGCACAAATTGACGATTTCTTGCTTTTTTGCTTCGCTGGTTTAATGAGAAATCGGATTTTTTGAAAAATTTCAATAACTCTAGTAGTTTTTAAGTTGGCGAGCCAAAAAAGTATATATGCTGTAAATTCGCGTTTTTAAGCACAAATTGACGATTTCTTGCTTTTTTTCTTCGCTGGTTTAATGAGAAATCGGATTTTTTGAAAAATTTTAATTAATCCAGTAGTTTTTAAGTTGGCGAGCCAAAAACGTATATATGCTGTAAATTCGCGTTTTTAAGCACAAATTGACGATTTCTTGCTTTTTTGCTTCGCTGGTTTAATGAGAAATCGGATTTTTTGAAAAATTTCAATAACTCCAGTAGTTTTTAAGTTGGCGAGCCAAAAACGTATATATGCTGTAAATTCGCGTTTTTAAGCACAAATTGACGATTTCTTGCTTTTTTGCTTCGCTGGTTTAATAAGAAATCGGATTTTTTGAAAAATTTCAATAACTTCAGTAGTTTTTTTGTTGGCGAGCCAAAAACGTATATATGCTGTAAATTCGCATCTTTAAGCACAAATTGACGATTTCTTGCTTTTTTGCTTCGCTGGTTTAATGAAAAATCGGATTTTTTGAAAAATTTCAATAACTCCAGTATTTTGTAAGTTGGCGAGCCAAAAACGTATATATGCTGTAAATTCGCGTTTTTAAGCACAAATTGACGATTTCTTGCTTTTTTGCTTCGCTGGTTTAATGAGAAATCTGATTTTTTGAAAAATTTCAATAACTCCAGTAGTTTTTAAGTTGGCGAGCCAAAAACGTATATATGCTGTAAATTCGCGTTTTTAAGCAAAATTGACGATTTCTTGCTTTTTTGCTTCGCTGGTTTAATGAGAAATTGGATTTTTTGAAAAATTTCAATAACTCCAGTAGTTTTTAAGTTGGCGAGCCAAAAACGTATATATGCTGTAAATTCGCGTTTTTAAGCACAAATTGACGATTTCTTGCTTTTTTGCTTCGCTGGTTTAATAAGAAATCGGATTTTTTGAAAAATTTCAATAACTTCAGTAGTTTTTTTGTTGGCGAGCCAAAAACGTATATATGCTGTAAATTCGCATCTTTAAGCACAAATTGACGATTTCTTGCTTTTTTGCTTCGCTGGTTTAATGAAAAATCGGATTTTTTGAAAAATTTCAATAACTCCAGTAGTTTGTAAGTTGGCGAGCCAAAAACGTATATATGCTGTAAATTCGCGTTTTTAAGCACAAATTGACGATTTCTTGCTTTTTTGCTTCGCTGGTTTAATGAGAAATCTGATTTTTTGAAAAATTTCAATAACTCCAGTAGTTTTTAAGTTGGCGAGCCAAAAACGTATATATGCGGTAAATTCGCGTTTTTAAGCAAAATTGACGATTTCTTGCTTTTTTGCTTCGCTGGTTTAATGAGAAATTGGATTTTTTGAAAAATTTCAATAACTCCAGTAGTTTTTAAGTTGGCGAGCCAAAAACGTATATATGCTGTAAATTCGCGTTTTTAAGCACAAATTGACGATTTTTTGCTTTTTTGCTTCGCTGGTTTAATGAGAAATCGGATTTTTTTGAAAAATTTCAATAACTCCAGTAGTTTTTAAGTTGGCGAGCCAAAAACGTATATATGCTGTAAATTCGCGTTTTTAAGCACAAATTGACGATTTCTTACTATTTTGCTTCGCTGGTTTAATGAGAAATCGGATTTTTTGAAAAATTTCAATAACTCCAGTAGTATTTAAGTTGGCGAGCCAAAAACGTATATATGCTGTAAATTCTCGTTTTAAGCACAAATTGACGATTTCTTGCTTTTTTGCTTCGCTGGTTTAATGAGAAATCGGATTTTTTGAAAAATTTCAATAACTCCAGTAGTTTTTAAGTTGGCTTGCTAAAAACGTATATATGCTGTAAATTCGCGTTTTTAAGCACAAATTGACGATTTCTTGCTTTTTTGCTTCGCTGGTTTAATGAGAAATCGGATTTTTTGAAAAATTTCAATAACTCCAGTAGTTTTTAAGTTGGCGAGCCAAAAACGTATACAGAACGAGTGTAATATCTGGAACTATCGCAATAAATCTTTTATTAAACGTTTTTGAAAAAAATTCTCGAACGCGTCAATTTTTATCTTAAATGAGACGTATTTTACTGTAATCGTTACTTAAAAATTGTCTTTTGTTTTTGAGTTATGAAGTAAGCGATAATTTTTTTAAATGGAAACCTATATTTTTTATTATTGGTTTTGTTAGTACTTTTTATTTCGTTTCGAACCATATAAAATTTTTAATATGTTACATTTGAAAAAAATTGTGAAAAATAATCTTAAAGTTTAAATATTAAAAACTAATGAAATTGGCAAAATAAATCTAGTTATTAGTGTATAAAACAAAAAACATTAGCTACAACTGTCAGAATTATACAATTTATAAATGTCAAAATAAAATAAGTGTTATTATTTTGCTTTTTCTCTGTTTTTCGCTCAATTATACAATTTTTATTAATAAAATAGTTTTTTAAATTTGGAAAAAGCAAAATATATTTTATTGTAAAATTTATAAATTGCATAATTCTGACAGTTGTAGTTAATGTTTTTTGTTTTATACACTAATAACTAGATTCATTTTGCCAATTTAATTAGTTTTTAATATTTAAACTTTAGGATTATTTTTCTCAATTTTTTTACAAATGTAACATATTTAAAATTTTATAAGGTTGGAAACGGAATAAAAAGTACAACCAAAATCAATAATAAAAAATATTCGTTTCCGTTTAAAAAAATTATTGCTTACTTCATAACTCAAAAACAAAAGACAATCTTTAAGTGACGATTACAGCAAAATATGTCTCATTTAAGATAAAAATTGACGTGTTCGAGGATTTTTTTCAAAAACGTTTAATAAAAGATTTATTGCGATAGTTCCAGATATTACACTCGCTCTGTATATATATATATATATATATATATATATATATATCTATATATATATATATTTATAAAATATTTTTAATTAAACGAGAAAAAAGATTTTACATGTGTACATTATAAATTTATTTAACTCGTAGTAATACTGCATGTATACGTTAACAAAACAAAGACATTTAACGTTGACAGATAAATTACTGCAATAGATTTAAGCAATATTTTTTTGTTTTAAAACTGGTTGATTATTGTAATAATAAATCAATAACTAAGCTGTTAGCCCAATTATAGTGGACTTTGAATTACTGGGTTGATATCAGTTCAGTCGCTATTAACATTGAAATTGTCTGTTAAACATAATTTGTTCAGTAACTTTATAAATTAATTATCAATTATAATGAAAAACAGAGAGATCAAATAAAATTTTTAATAATAATAAATTTATTAATAAGAATATTTATTTTTTATTTCAAAAATTAATATTTTAAAGTTAAATTGCAGAACTGACAATATTTAAAAAAATGAGTAGTAGCATGTGTACCAACTTTATTGCGCGTTACTAACTTGATAAATGCTACCACAATTATTGTATTTTAGAAAAAAATAAAATTTATGTATTCGAAAATTTTTATTGTAAAGATAATTTGATTGTTTTGTTAACTAAAGATAGTAATCATAATCAGTTTTTATTATTCTAAAACTTAGTAGGAAAAATATACCCAAGGAAGAAACTATTTATACAACCTGGTGTACAAATTAATTATAATCAATGTAAACTTCTCTAAAAAAATTTAAAATCTTGGTAAAATCCTTGCAATCGATAAAACGATTTCCTTAAAATCATGTAAAATGTCTACAGTTCCAGAAATTTTGTATAAAATCCAACAAAAGTGCAACTGAACAATATGCGTACAAAACAATTTAAAATTTTGAAAAATACTGGAAATGACCTGGATTCAAAACAGTAAGATTATATTTTATATGTAAAATATATTAAAACCAAATTTTACTACTATACTTATAATAATTGTATAACAATTACCCAAATATCATAAAAAATAGTTTTTTGAGCACATATGTGAAAAATTAATTTAAACATAATATTATGTAAAAAAAAAACAATAAACTTTATAATGGTAATATTAACATTAAGATAAATTTTATAGATTTTTAAAAATTAAGCAAAATTTTGAAAATTAAAAAATTAAGCATTTTTTTTTAGTTTTCTCCGCTAGTTGAAAATTTAGAAAAAAAAGTTATTGTCGAATTAATAACTTCGTTAAAGACGAATATATTAATATATATATATATATATATATATATATATATATATATATATATATGTATATATATATATATATATATATATGTATATATATATATATTGTGACAATTTGACATTGTCACTTGTTGGAAAGTTAAAATATTTCCGCTTACGAACGATTACATCGGCCTAACCTCAATATGGAACTGATGAATATCGCAATTATTATATCCTTATTATTTTTATATTATTTCGGTGTCTTTAATAGTTGAATTGAACAGATTTATGATTTCAAGATCATTAATTTAGAACTTATAAATATTTTGACAACTGTCATTGAGATTCCTGTGAACCACAAGAGATGGCGTTACTGACATATTGCTGAATATTTCACGCCAGCGAATTATATTGTATTTTCTAAATTCAGTAATTGTTTTAGAATATTTAATTATTATATCAACGAACAATATTATTAGTAACATCGAAATAAGCGAAATAAAATTCGTTAGTATGCGTCATGTCCGCTTGGTACCTGTTTGGTGGGGAGATATCATGAGTACAAGCGTTTTGGCGTGGCCTCCTTCTCTCTTGGGCAGCGACCAGTGCCTCGTCGCGTTCTCTCTTCCTCTTCCGACTCTTCCGCTCAACCTTCGTCGACAGACACTCTCTTGTTGAGAGCGTACTCTCCGGAACCGACTTCGTTGTTCCTGTTGCCGGAGTGAAATTGTTTTCAATGCAAACGTGAAAATTTATTGTGTGAATATTTGGAATATTCAAGTTTTAGTAATTATAACGTTAGAAAATTTATGATTCCGGTGGGAATATTTTATTTTATCGGTTGGAGAGCATATTTTATTTGAACGCTAGTATTTGCGTTGTAATATCGTCCATGTGGTTGGTGACGATTGGAATTTGGCATAGCTGAATACAAGTAGGTAAGCGATAATTTTGAAAATTGAATCTAAATCTAGATCAAATTGTTTTTCTTTTGATTCATGTTTCAATTCACGTGACCTTGATCAATGACTTACGATTTATTCAGTCATATTGTTCAAATCTGTCTAGTTTATTGTGTCATTAGTCGATGGATTAATGAACAATTATTTTGAATTCTTTTAATAAGATATTTGTTGAGAAAATAATTTGTAGTTCGAATTATTTTTATAGAAGAAATTTTCTAACGCTTTGATTTATTATTGATTAAGATTTTAAATTCGTTTTATATGAGAAAATTGTCTAAGATTTTGATTTATAATCAATTAAGATTTATTGTTTTTGAAAACAATTTCACGACTGTCCCGATCCTGTATTATAGTTTATGTGTTATGTTTGTCAATTATTCCAAGTGCAATCCTATCATGGTAACTTGCATGTTGTAATTGTGACGTCATTGGGCTGCTGTAGATGATTTGATGAACCTGTGTGCGTGAGTTGATTGAAGCGTAGCGTCATTATTCTGCGCGCGTAATTCGGCTCGGATTAAAGTCCATTTTGATAGTCGGCCGTCTTCGTAAAGATAATTTTTTTGTGATATTGTGGAAAACGTTCTATTATGTTTGAGGCAAGAAGCCTGTTTTATTAGTTTTGAGTTTGGAACGTACCACAGCTTTCTTTCGGAGACATTGCTCGCGTAGTTTCGACTTGTAGTCTCGACCATAGCAACGAAAGACTTTCGCCGCACATGCCATCAGCAACGCAAAGCCAACTGTTTTTTTGTAAAGCCAATATGTTATTTTGTAATAATAATTTTATACCGAATTGTTAATTTATGATGAATCAGGACATTTAACTAGGTAAAGTTAACTTATTTTGTTTGGAATCGTGTGTAGTATATTTAGTTGCATACTGTCGAATTTTCATTGCATTGCGCTATCACATTCCTGATAGAATACGTTAAGTTCACTTAAGTCCTTTATTTGAGTCGTGTAACGATCTCTAATTTTTGTACCATTCTGTTATATTGATGATTGTATGTTTGTATTTAATACCTCTGTTATTTCAAGTGTATCAACTTTTGTTTCAAGTTCGATTGTTTGATTATATTACATTTGTTAGTTCGGATTATTCTGCTCTGCCCTCTTATGTTTAGGGACCAGTCTGTGACTTTCAAAGACGTCTGAGTGGGATTCAGTCGTATTAGCAGCCTCAGTCTATCTTGGAAGCCGAATTTTGGATCAGCCGCTGAATGAGATATACTTTTATACAAATCGAGCACGAAGTAGTGACCGAACGATTTATGCTGAACGTACGAACGCCAATTGGGTATAATCAGATCTCGAGAGCGACCATTTTCTGGCAGTCTTCATCAACTACCAAACCGCTACTGCGTAATGCGTACTGTCGTCCCCTCAGCGTCTACGAAAGCTCAGAAGAAGATCTACTTTAGCTAGACCACCCGCTAAGCAGCAGACGTCAAACAATCTGTCTAGATACACTATTACGAATGACATACATTTCTTTGTATTGAAAAAGAACAAGTAACTCTGTAGCGAATAAAATCATCAATATAACCAAATTACGCTTTCAACCATCATCAGGTATATTTTTATTTAATTAAGATATTTCATTTCCGAAACAAATTCTCGAAAAGACGAAAACAGTACCTATCCCGATAAGTTCCTTTTTGAGATTTGTCAAAGCTTCTCAATTTTGCGTCAACATTCCGCTTTGACTGGCGCCCACCTAATTTACCAACATCACAAAATAAAGTTCCTACCAACCCCCCCTACGACCCAGCTCTCCTCCAAACAACTGACGCCGTGCCCATTATGGGTGACAGGTAGGATAAAAATCAGATGAATGAAACATACTTTAAAATTTGAACACTTTGATAAAATTTAATCAACAACATAAATTTTAAATTCATCTAAATTGTCACACATAATTTTGGCGTCCAACGCGTGGGGCTTTTGTTCATATTGTGATTTGCTTTGCACAAAAAAATTTTTTGTCTTCGAATTAGTCCATTCCTTCCTTTCACTTTTCCGAGAATTTGAGTTCGAAAATATTTATAGTTATTATAAGTTATTATCGTTCATATTGGCTATTTTGATATTATTTGTTTGCTATCAGTTATTTAATTTATTGTTTTGAATTATATTATTGTTACTATTGGCTATTTTAATATTATTTGTTGGCTAGTAATTTATTTATTGAATATTTTGCATTATCTTGTGTTATTTATTATTTTGAATTATATTGTGTTATTTTGCTTACTAATTATACTTTGTAACATGGCGAATCTTCCGTATCGAATCGAGCACCTGTATGAGGACGAAATTGAACATGAGTTATCAATACGCAATGTCTCCGAATCCGGATCACTAAACAGCAAGCGAATCGTACTAGAAGGACTTCTACAGTTAGAGAAAGAACGAGTTCAGTCAATGATAAGGCCTGAATGCAGTCCTGTTCCTGTGAACGAATCCAGAGTATGTCAGTTGAAATTGCATGAAGTATTGGGTATGCTAAAGATTTTGCCATTTCTTAATCCCGCTGAACGTAAGCTACATGATGAACTGTTGAATTCAAGAATTTTTTACTTGCAAGATCGCATTTGCTTATTATCATTAAACCATCAACAAGAACTCATCAAGTTGCTTTCGGTCACAAAAAATATGCACACGCAAATTCGTGAGTCAATTCGTGGCAATCCGTCTGCGAATCTGATTAATTTGAACTCAGAAGCTGACGCACCACCAGCTGGCTCATCGAACGAAACCTCTGTCTTGCGAAATACTTCGATCACTCCTTCCTATCTAGATCCTGAATTTCCGACGCTGTTAAATCGTATACAATTCGATTCGTCAACTATAAATCGCGAGAATGATAATTTAACTGCACGTAATCAACGCGATAATCCTGTTCCTGACGCTCGTGTACCATTACTAATTAATTCGTATCCTACTACGTCAACGCAAAATTTTATTCCGATTCCGAGTAACCATTTTGATTCAAGAACGCAAGTTAGTCGTTGGAATATTGTATTCGACGGTTTATCGGGTGTTAATCAATTTATTGAGCGAATTAGCGAAGCTGCGTATGCTTACGGTGTATCGGATGAAACTTTATTTAGACAAGCTTCTTCGTTATTCACGAAAGATGCTTTGATCTGGCTCCGTATGGTGCGCCCAAGTGTCAAAACTTGGTCTGAATTAGTTGGCCGACTAAAGGAAACCTTCCTGCCGTCAAATTTCGAACTAGCTTTAATGGATGAAATACGTCAAAGGACACAAGGTCCAACGGAACGTGTAGAAATTTACATTGCTATTATGGAGAATTTATTTTCTCGCTTGTCACATCGACCAGACGAATTTTCGCGTGTTTCATTAATAATAAAAAATCTACAGCCACGGTTTCAACGTCTCTGCTCACTACAGTCATTTGATACTATTAGCGATTTAATTCGAACGTGTAAACGTATTGAAGATACTGAATTTAACGTAGCATCGTTTAAGAATCCTCCGTCCCCTAACCATTCGTTATTAGAACCTGATATGGCTTATCGACGTCCGCCGCGCGTTCATGTTGCTGAAATTACTCCGCACAACACTTCGTTTAGAATGAAATGTTGGAACTGCGACGAAAACGGGCATTCTTTTAATTCTTGTACTAAACCACGTAAAATCTTCTGCTACAAATGCGGAATGAAAGATCAAACTGCTGGCAAATGCAAACGCTGCTGTGAAAGGCAGACAAAAAACGTACACGCCGTTTCGGTTTCGTCAGCTCCCGAAAACTCGGCAGATTAAGTGCTGATAGAAAAGAATGGACCGCTTGGTTAAATACGATCCATCGTTTTGTACAAACCCCTGAAATTGCACCTGTATTAATAAATCCCGGTTCCGATGATCGCCCTTTTATTACTGTTACTGCGTATAATAAGTCTATTACGGCATTGTTAGATTCTGGCGCGAATGTTTCTATTATTGGATATCGCGGCCTCTCCTTGTTACGCGATTTAAAAATAAGCTTGTTACCAGTAGAACATGCTACTATTGTTACAGCAGACGGCAAAGCCCAAGCTTCACTTGGCACCGTTCATTTACCGATTACTGCTCAGTCGCAAACGCGAACGATCACTTTCGTTATTGTCCCGTCAATCCGTCATACGATGATTCTCGGAGTAAATTTTTGTAAATCATTTGGAATTTCTGTTAATTTTGCAACGAATTCGTGGACAGCTGCGCCTGAAGTTGCGTCTTGTATTGGCATTGCTAGTTCGGATGAATTATCGGATGTTCAAAGAAAGTCACTCGATAGTTTAATCGCGGATTTTGAAAAGTTAGGTAAAGTAGGACTCGGAAAAACTCATTTAGTCGAACATATTATCGATTCTGCTGATGCGCTTCCGATTAAGCAACGACAATATCCCCTGTCTGAAATCGTGCGTGGACATTTGAATAAAGAGTTAGATGAAATGTTAGAACTCGGTGTAATCCGTCCCTCATCATCCGCGTGGAGTTCACCCGTTCTGATGGTTAAGAAATCTGACGGAAAATATCGTTTTTGTTTTGATGGTCGAAAAGTAAATTCTGTTACGAAAAAAGATGCTTATCCTCTACCGCGTGTAGACTACATTCTTAATCAACTTCGCGGTGCGAAATATTTAACTTCGCTCGATTTAAAAAGTGCTTTTTGGCAAATTCCACTTTCCGCTTCATCTTGTGAAAAGACTGCTTTTTCAGTACCCGGTCGTGGTTTATTTGAATTTCAACGCATGCCGTTTGGTTTATGTAACGCTGGTCAGACACTACAACGTCTGATGGACAGAATCATTGGTCCCGAGCTTGAACCGAAAGTTTTCGTTTATTTGGACGATTGTATTATTGCGACAAATTCGTTCGAAGAACATTTAATTACGTTAAAAGAAGTTTCACATCGCTTTCAAAAAGCTGGTTTCACTGTAAATTTTGAGAAATGTAAATTTTGTAGACCCTCGCTGAACTACTTAGGTTTTGTAGTTGATAAATTTGGCTTACGTACTAATCCGGAAAAAGTATCCGCGATTGAACAGTTTCCGCGTCCGACGAATGTAACCGAAATTAAGCGATTTCTCGGCTTAGCCTCGTGGTACAGACGTTTCGTTCCGAGTTTCGCATCCCTTTCTGCTCCTATTTCTGATCTTACGAAGGGTAAGAAAAAGAAAATGGCTGTTGTATGGAACAGCTCGGCCGAAACCGCGTTCTGTAAGCTCAAAGAAGCACTCGTATCGTCACCAGTACTCGTTAGTCCGGATTATTCTGTTCCTATCCGCAAATTTCGGATGTATACCGATGCATCTAATTTTGGTCTAGGCGCTGTATTAACGCAGGAAGACGCAGACGGCTCTGAACATGCTATTTCTTATATTAGTCGCACGCTTAATAAAGCGGAACGTAATTATTCTGTTACGGAACGCGAATGTCTCGCTGTAGTTTTCGCTATAGATAAATTCCGACCTTACGTGGAAGGTTTACATTTTACAGTCATTACGGACCATTATTCGTTATTATGGTTAATGCGAATGTCAGAACCAACAGGTAAACTTGCTCGTTGGGCAGTAAAATTACAACAATTTGATTTCGAGCTTATTCATCGTCCTGGTAAGACAAATGAACTACCAGACGCGTTATCTCGTGCGCCCTTAGAAGTCGCCGTTATTGAAAGTTATGCTGATACCACGGACAAATGGTATATCTCGTTACGGCAACGTATTATCGAACAACCTATTTCTTTTCCTGATTGGCGTGTTGAAAATAATATAATTTTCAAATTACGAAATCATTCCTATGAATTACCGGCTAATCTGTCACCGTGGAAAATTGTAGTTCCCCGTTGCG
Source organism: Clivina fossor (assembly GCA_963966155.1). NCBI lineage: Eukaryota > Metazoa > Arthropoda > Insecta > Coleoptera > Carabidae > Clivina > Clivina fossor. The sequence goes on along the minus strand of OZ014553.1, from coordinate 15,632,204 downwards.
AGCGTAAAGCGATTATTGAGCAATGTCATAATGTGCCAACCGCCGCACATCTCGGTATTTTTAAAACAGCTGCGCGTATCGCTGAACGATATTATTGGCCGCATTTACACTCATCTGTCGCTCATTTCGTACAACGTTGTAAAACGTGTTTAGCTCAGAAAGTTGAACAACGCCCGCCTATCGGACGTATGGGCAAAGAAAAAAATATTTCATCGCCATGGCAAGCAATATCCATCGATTTGATGGGTCCCTTACCTGCCACCTCACATCCGAATCGGTATCAATATATTCTCGCCGTATCGGACTGGTTTTCAAAATTTCTGTTATTGTTTCCGTTACGTCAAGCTAATGCTCCGAAAATTTGTGAGATTCTCGAATCGGAAGTATTTTTATTATTTGGAATTCCACAGATTGTTATGTGTGATAATGGCACACAATTTACGAGTAAAAATTTCGAAAATTTGATTAAAAAGTATGAAATTCACAAGTTATGGTACAATGCGAAATTTCATCCGCAGGTAAATTTTGTAGAACGTTCGAACCGCGTCGTGAAACAAGCTATTCGGTCATATTTGGATGATAACCATCGCGAGTGGGACAAAAATCTCACGTCTGTCGCTCAAGCGATTCGTACATCAGTGCATCAAGTCACTGGCTTCTCGCCGTCGTTTCTAACTTTCGGTCGACATGTACCCACATCCGGAAAATTTTATGGTAACGCCCCCAAGAATGTGTGTACTGATAGTCGTATTGCGTATGCCAATAGATTGGAATCCTTGGCAACCGTATTCAATACAATGCAAGACCGTATTCATGCCGCGTACAATCGGAACGCGAAATATTACAATGCAAATCGTCGCCACTTAGAATTTTCTGTTGGAGATACTGTATGGAAACGAAACTATGTTCTGTCGTCGGGTATTCGGCATTTTGCGTCGAAATTAGCGCCACGCTTTATTGAATGTCGCGTCGTGAACAAATTATCCCCAATTACTTACCGCCTTGCTAACCTCCTGAATGAAGATCAGGGTATTTGGCACGTTAAAGACCTAAAACCAGCTCCTGAAAGTTCTGAGGATGAAAACGAAAGCATAACATCTGACGATTCTGTAAATTCGGAGTAAATTTGTTATAAAGCAGTTAGTTAGTAATCTTTAAAATTTTTATTGTTATTCATTTTATTAGTAAATTTTATTGAATGTTACGGTTCATGTTAAAGTATGAGTATAATTTTTTATGAGATAAAAAATTCTTTTGCAAGGGGGGCTGTGTGACAATTTGACATTGTCACTTGTTGGAAAGTTAAAATATTTCCGCTTACGAACGATTACATCGGCCTAACCTCAATATGGAACTGATGAATATCGCAATTATTATATCCTTATTATTTTTATATTATTTCGGTGTCTTTAATAGTTGAATTGAACAGATTTATGATTTCAAGATCATTAATTTAGAACTTATAAATATTTTGACAACTGTCATTGAGATTCCTGTGAACCACAAGAGATGGCGTTACTGACATATTGCTGAATATTTTACGCCAGCGAATTATATTGTATTTTCTAAATTCAGTAATTGTTTTAGAATATTTAATTATTATATCAACGAACAATATTATTAGTAACATCGAAATAAGCGAAATAAAATTCGTTAGTATGCGTCATGTCCGCTTGGTACCTGTTTGGTGGGGAGATATCATGAGTACAAGCGTTTTGGCGTGGCCTCCTTCTCTCTTGGGCAGCGACCAGTGCCTCGTCGCGTTCTCTCTTCCTCTTCCGACTCTTCCGCTCAACCTTCGTCGACAGACACTCTCTTGTTGAGAGCGTACTCTCCGGAACCGACTTCGTTGTTCCTGTTGCCGGAGTGAAATTGTTTTCAATGCAAACGTGAAAATTTATTGTGTGAATATTTGGAATATTCAAGTTTTAGTAATTATAACGTTAGAAAATTTATGATTCCGGTGGAAATATTTTATTTTATCGGTTGGAGAGCATATTTTATTTGAACGCTAGTATTTGCGTTGTAATATCGTCCATGTGGTTGGTGACGATTGGAATTTGGCATAGCTGAATACAAGTAGGTAAGCGATAATTTTGAAAATTGAATCTAAATCTAGATCAAATTGTTTTTCTTTTGATTCATGTTTCAATTCACGTGACCTTGATCAATGACTTACGATTTATTCAGTCATGTTGTTCAAATCTGTCTAGTTTATTGTGTCATTAGTCGATGGATTAATGAACAATTATTTTGAATTCTTTTAATAAGATATTTGTTGAGAAAATAATTTGTAGTTCGAATTATTTTTATAGAAGAAATTTTCTAACGCTTTGATTTATTATTGATTAAGATTTTAAATTCGTTTTATATGAGAAAATTGTCTAAGATTTTGATTTATAATCAATTAAGATTTATTGTTTTTGAAAACAATTTCACGACTGTCCCGATCCTGTATTATAGTTTATGTGTTATGTTTGTCAATTATTCCAAGTGCAATCCTATCATGGTAACTTGCATGTTGTAATTGTGACGTCATTGGGCTGCTGTAGATGATTTGATGAACCTGTGTGCGTGAGTTGATTGAAGCGTAGCGTCATTATTCTGCGCGCGTAATTCGGCTCGGATTAAAGTCCATTTTGATAGTCGGCCGTCTTCGTAAAGATAATTTTTTTGTGATATTGTGGAAAACGTTCTATTATGTTTGAGGCAAGAAGCCTGTTTTATTAGTTTTGAGTTTGGAACGTACCACAGCTTTCTTTCGGAGACATTGCTCGCGTAGTTTCGACTTGTAGTCTCGACCATAGCAACGAAAGACTTTCGCCGCACATGCCATCAGCAACGCAAAGCCAACTGTTTTTTTGTAAAGCCAATATGTTATTTTGTAATAATAATTTTATACCGAATTGTTAATTTATGATGAATCAGGACATTTAACTAGGTAAAGTTAACTTATTTTGTTTGGAATCGTGTGTAGTATATTTAGTTGCATACTGTCGAATTTTCATTGCATTGCGCTATCACATTCCTGATAGAATACGTTAAGTTCACTTAAGTCCTTTATTTGAGTCGTGTAACGATCTCTAATTTTTGTACCATTCTGTTATATTGATGATTGTATGTTTGTATTTAATACCTCTGTTATTTCAAGTGTATCAACTTTTGTTTCAAGTTCGATTGTTTGATTATATTACATTTGTTAGTTCGGATTATTCTGCTCTGCCCTCTTATGTTTAGGGACCAGTCTGTGACTTTCAAAGACGTCTGAGTGGGATTCAGTCGTATTAGCAGCCTCAGTCTATCTTGGAAGCCGAATTTTGGATCAGCCGCTGAATGAGATATACTTTTATACAAATCGAGCACGAAGTAGTGACCGAACGATTTATGCTGAACGTACGAACGCCAATTGGGTATAATCAGATCTCGAGAGCGACCATTTTCTGGCAGTCTTCATCAACTACCAAACCGCTACTGCGTAATGCGTACTGTCGTCCCCTCAGCGTCTACGAAAGCTCAGAAGAAGATCTACTTTAGCTAGACCACCCGCTAAGCAGCAGACGTCAAACAATCTGTCTAGATACACTATTACGAATGACATACATTTCTTTGTATTGAAAAAGAACAAGTAACTCTGTAGCGAATAAAATCATCAATATAACCAAATTACGCTTTCAACCATCATCAGGTATATTTTTATTTAATTAAGATATTTCATTTCCGAAACAAATTCTCGAAAAGACGAAAACAGTACCTATCCCGATAAGTTCCTTTTTGAGATTTGTCAAAGCTTCTCAATTTTGCGTCAACATTCCGCTTTGACTGGCGCCCACCTAATTTACCAACATCACAAAATAAAGTTCCTACCAACCCCCCCTACGACCCAGCTCTCCTCCAAACAACTGACGCCGTGCCCATTATGGGTGACAGGTAGGATAAAAATCAGATGAATGAAACATACTTCAAAATTTGAACACTTTGATAAAATTTAATCAACAACATAAATTTTAAATTCATCTAAATTGTCACAATATATATATATATATATATATATATATATATATATATATATATATATATATATATATATTAATATATTCGTCTTTAAAGAAGTTATTAATTCGACAATAACTTTTTTTTCTAAATTTTCAACTAGCGGAGAAAACTAAAAAAAAAAATGCTTAATTTTTTAATTTTCAAAATTTTGCTTAATTTTTAAAAATCTATAAAATTTATCTTAATGTTAATATTACCATTATAATGTTTATTGTTTTTTTTTTTACATAATATTAGGTTTAAATTAATTTTTCACATATGTGCTCAGAAAACTATTTTCTAAAACGGTACACGGCCGCCATTTTATAATATGGCGGCGAATGCTCCACTGGGATATTTGAGGATATTTAGGATGCTAATGTACATCGAAAAAACTACCGATTCTAAAATTTTCAGTTTTCTTTCCAAAATTGCCAACCTATAATCTGATTTAACTGGACTAGTAGTGTATCTTTAGGAAAGGGAGTCATATTTTTCACTTTTTTTTTCACTCCGTTTTTTCCACTCAATTTTTTCATCCGTACTTTTCTTCAGTCAATACTTTTTTCCATCAAATTTTTTGGTTTGGTTAGGTTAGGTTAGGTTATGTCCCAGGCAATGTTAATGGTAGTCAGTTATCTTGTAGTGTCACGTAGGAGTACCCTATTGCCAGACGTTTCTTCCCGTGCTTTCTGGCAAGCAGGGTTGATGTATGCCTGCAATGCCGATTGTGCTTCACAGGTAGAACTTGTGACCAGCCCCTTCGGGACCGTGACTGGCAGTGTACTTTGAGTAGGAGTGTCAAAGCTCTTACTGCACCGGGCGAGTGCCAGTTCGTCTGGTTTTCGAAACTGGAAAAGCGGAGAAATTTGGGCCCCGGGAAACGGATAGGGTTTTTTTTCCCGAGGGTACACCCGTTCTCAAGCACCCGACGCGCCCTTTACTCCACGATGCGCTGGAAAAAATTGAGGTTATAGATAATGTACAAAATACAACTGATAACGGGATTAACAACGTAGCCAAAATAGTTATAACCGATTCGGGGGACAAAGCTGATAAAGACAACAGCGCTGTGCATTCGGAATATGACTTACGTAACACGATTTTAGAAAAAAATTATACATAGTAACTCTCACTCTATGACATTTGTGATAGCAGAGGAGGAAATTGCAAGTAGCGAAGGTCTGGATGTATACGAATCAAGTCCACTGATTGATATCCCACTAAGCAGCTTCCAAGATAAGCAAGCCAGAAAAATGTTTAAGACCAGCATAGAACTAATAGAAAAAGGACCTACGGACGAATCGGTTGTAATAACTGAAAAAACTACAAAAGGTATAAATAAGATATGTAGAGATGAAAGCTTTAATGTTTCTGTAGAGCAAGAGTTAAAGAAAACTAAGAAAGAAAAAGAAAGGGAACTTACGCAAATTAAAGAATCGTCACTGAATACAGACATGAGTGAAGAAGCACTTTATTTTGAAAGGTTAACGGACCTCCTCTCAGAATTGGACAAACTTGTTTTTAATAAACATAAAAACACCGCCATGGGCATTAAGGATAAGCTGACCCAGATTAATTTTGTTTATACAAAATTTAAAAAGACGAGGAAAGCTATTATTAAAAAACTTAAGAAGAGAATCGGTAAGCTCGAACCGATGACTCAATTAATAGCAAAATCCAAAATTGACATGGAGAAAAAACATTGAGACGAGATGGAAAAGTACAAAAAGAAACTAAAGATCCAAAGGCGTCAGGAAATAACTAATCTCAAAAATAAAATGTTAATGGAAAATAAAGTTCTAATTAATTCCCTGCAAAAAAAAGTAGTAGAAGCGGATAATAAATTAAGGAAGAAAAGCGAAACAAGTTATGCCGGAGCGACCAGAATGGATGCGCAGGAATAAAAAGCCAAAGATATCTTGGGACGAGTAGAAAACAAAGATATTACCTTTGAGCAAGTCCATAAGCTGATTATCGAAGAGTGACCAAACCAAGTTTTTCGACCCATAAAACTTTGTAAAGGAAATTTTTTTTTGTATAAGCAAAAGAATTTATTTCTTATTCACCACCAAGAAAATAATCATGAAGTGAAAATGATGAATTTTATAAAAATGGAATTTTATGCAAGGCAAGGAACTTCTCGAAAAAAATGTAGATAATGGTGTAAACGTTGCCAGATTAAATCTTTCGTCACACATACAATTTAGCGAGAGGCTTCGCAAACATGTAGAACCTCTTTTACATAAAGAGCAGTATGGTTTCAGGCAATTCCGCTCTATGATTGATGCTATTCAGCGTGTAGTGAATATTGCTGTAAGTGACAAACAAAAGACGCTCATGACTAGGGGTTTCTGCGTACTTATTACAATAGACATAAAAAACGCCTTTAAGACCGCGCTTTGGAATAAAATTATGCAGGCCCTAGACAGACTGCAGATTCCTTCTTATCTGATGAATGTAATTGCTGACTATCTTAGCAACAGAGGCGTTACGCACGATGGATCGTGGTACCCGATGACGTGCGGCGTCTCGCAGGGTTCGGTACTTGGGCCGTTCCTGTGGAATATCTTTTATGATGAGCTCCTCCACCTTCAAACAAATAGAGGAATTACAATAATCGCCTATGCGGATGATCTGGCAATAGTAGCAGTAGACAGAAAAGAAGCGGTACTCACGTACAAGGTTAACCAAACGTTGGTAGATGTCGACAATTGGATCACAAGCAACGGACTGGATATAGCAGAACATAAGACCGAAGCGGTGATGCTGAGTGGGAGGAAGCGCTATCAACACATTCAATATAAACTGAATGGTTATATTATCACTCCTGGCTACCAGTTGAGGTACCTAGGATTGATATTAGATAAAATCTTTAATTTAGGCCCACATGTGCAGGAGGTGACTAACAAGGCAAAACGCACAATATCAGCTCTTTGTAGAATTATTCCCCGTATAGGGGGCCCTCAAAGTAGCAAGCGGAGATTACTTCTGAGCGTTGCTGAGTCAGTAATAACTTATGCGGCACCGATATGTGGGTTTACTATAGCTGTGAAAAAGTACTCCTAAAAGGTAATTTTTTGAAACGAAAAGGTACGATTGCCGTATGCAGGGCATACAGGATTGTATTGTCCCAAGAGGCATGCATTTTATCCGCTGCCCTTGCGCTTGATTTTAATGTGGTGGAGCAGCAAATGGGGTACAAAAAGTCCCCCCAAGAACGGGCACTAATACGTACAAAGTTGATGGAATCATGGCAGTGAAGATGGAAAGAGGCCCCAGCTACATAGCTACAAAAACTCATCCCGAACATAGTTCCTTGAGTTACAAGAAAACATGGAGAGTTGGACTTCCAATTCACGCAAGTTCGGGGCATGGATGTTTCCAAGCCTTTTTATTCCGTATTGGGAAGGCTGACACGGAAGACTGTAAATACTGCGGTAATATAGACACTGCCGAGCATACACTATTTACGTGCATAAGATGGGAGCATATTCGAAAACAAACAAATTTACAACTTGGAACAACGCTGGAGCCAAGAAATCTTGTTCATACAATGCTCCAAGGTGAACAATAATAGAGCATAATTGTTGATTCTCTCAAGAAAATAATGTCCACAAAAGAGTTGGACGAGAAGATTAATCAAGGCCGCTAGGCCGCTTCGGACGGCTTCCCAACGATGTAATGCGTAAGCGGTTTTCGTGGGTTTTTGTCTTCGAAACTTAGGCGGGAAAATTTTAGTCGGCGGGCCCTCATTCAGATGGGAGTCCCACACTACCTACTGGTTGGATCAGCAGGTGCTCAATGATAGTTTCCCTCTTCTTCCAAAAAAAAAGTTTAGGTTAGGTTAGAGTTGAGTTAGGTTAAGTTTTGTAAGAAAATTAGTAATAAAAAGAATTGGTGGAAAAAATAATTGGTAAAGAAATGTAAAAAAATTGGTGAAAGAAAAGTATTAGTAGAAAAAATACATACATACATACAAAATCACGCCATGTATTAAACAAGGTGTAGCACAAACTCTTTTCATCATCCCGTAATTAGTGTCCTCCAAACATTCCCATCCAAACTAGGAACATTCGCTTTATCTACATTCATAATTCCTCTCATACATGCTGTTTTATTCCTACTACCTGGAAACATTCGCTCACGCAAAACACTCTCGATTATACCACTCCAACTACTCATCGGACGTCCACGCAAACGTATACCATCAAAATTATTAAAATAAACCTTTTTAACCAAACGTTTATTAGACATTCCCTCAACTTGTCCGAACCATCTTAACTGACTAACACCAACTTTTGCTACAACATTTTTATAAATATCACACTTATCATACACTAATCTATTTCGTACCCGATCTTTCCTATTTACATCACATACCCAACGTAAAAATATCATTTCCACAGCAGTCATTTTCCGTTTATGCTTTTGCAACTAAACCCAACATTCACTACCATACATCAATGTATACACCAAAACTGCATTGCATACACACAAAAAGGTTTCTTTGGAAACATTTACATTTTTAGCAAAAGTTCCTAAAGCACCCAAAACCTTACAACCAGCTTTTACTCTCCTTTCATTTTGACGATCAAAACGGCTAGCTCTAGACAACAAACAAACCAAATATACAAATTCATCTACCTGTTCTAAACGAGCACCATCAATATATACATTACATTCAGTCGTCAAGTCACCCTTCTCAAAAACTAAATCTTTGAACTTATCAATATTCAACACAAGATTAATAAATTTACAAACAACATTAATTTTATTAATCATCCTTCCCAGTTGCTCTTCAGATTCAGCCAATCCAACCACGTCATCAGCATACGCTAAAGCTGGTACAACACAATCACCTATTTGTATACCATCATTACCACAGAAAGCTTTCCGAAGAAAAACATCCATATATATATATATATATATATACACTCGTATATATATATTTTTTTTAAATAGCCAAGAAGACATTACACAGCGCTGCATGGAGTGGAAAAAATGGGGTACAATTTATTTTTGGTTTTCAGCCAAGCAGTAAAATGACTCTTGAATATAATTTTTAAAAACCAAAAAATATTTTTTTATATATGATGCAGATTTTTTGATGGACACTAGTAACTAGTACTGTACAATTGTAATTAGTATTGTGCAATTAAAATGTGTGTGTTCATCTAATTAGACTAAAAATAGCAAAAGTTATTATAGTTATTATAGTAATGCTTACGCTAGTAAAAGTTTCCAAATTAAGAACTATTATTCCGCCCATAGTCATATTAACCGGTTTATGAGATCTCTGAATAATCATTCGTATGCACATTCGTATTTGTGGATCGGAAATATTTTCCCAATTAGAATTGTATACTGCATCGGCAACTGATATTGTCTAGAAATTAATTATATAATCAGTTAGACTTAATTATTATCCAAATAAGTACAACATATTATTTAATAGTTTCATACTATCCATCTCAATTATTCAAACCTAATAATATTAGAAACCAAAGCCGCATACGACATAGATGTTGCGCGGCTTAATCAATTAAAAAAAATAGTTTTATAATTTTTCTAACATATCAAATATTATAAAATTGACTTACTTCATCACGTATAAGTTGTCCTATTACACAATATGTTAACAGTTGTCCATTTGCAGCAATTACTAAAAATATAAAAAATATAAGCTGATCTCTAAAACATTAAAATTCTATCAGAAAACGTAAACAAAAATTTATGGACATAGTGCACATCAAAAGCTCTAGAATATTTTCAATTAATAATCTTGAGAGTTAATACCAGTTTTTGCCTCTTGTATACAAATCTAAAAAAACAAATGTCACTCACTTCAAGGATTTAGTACTAGATTATTATTAAGAATAATAACTATTTTAATAGCAGTAGCATAAGATAGCCTTTTTTATGAACGTAAATCTACATATAGAGTAAATGAATTTACAATTTAAGTAAATTTAAGCAGTGTTTATTTAAAATTTGCAAAGAGTTTAATTAATGCCAACTTTTAAAACTCTTATATTTGAAAAAGAATTGTTTGTTAATTTTTAGTACATTTTGTTCATATCTCGTTATTTTGAAATTAGTTTTATTTTTATTTTTATGTTTTTTTAACTTTTAATTTACCAATCTAAAATATTTTAAAATTTCATATAATAATTACTGATTTTTAGTACAATGTTTATTTTGTATGATAAATACTGTTATTTTTATATTGTATATTGTATATTGTTATATTATTTGATATGATTTTAAGTAAAATATTTTAAATCAATTGCTCTAATTAAATTTGTTCGAATTACTAGTTTACCGAGAAACAACTTACTTGAATGTAAATTACGGGAAATACTAATTTAAATTATAAATGAAATGACAAAAATTTGATAAAACCTTTTATCAATATTATCTCATGTAACTTTTTAAATTAAATTTTATAAATAATTTTTTTAAATTCTTTTTCAAGTAAAAGTGTTTTATTCTTAAAATTCGGCAAAATAACTGTTTTCTTATTGCACATTCAGTTTTACAAGAAGCAGACGATAATACGAGGGTTGCCATTTATATGTCGGGATCGAATGGCCCTAGTACTGCCATCTGACAACAAAAGTCTCTATCGTAAAGTTTCACATTTTTGACGGTATACGTACTCAGAAAGATTTGATGTACCTACGCCCGATTTGTGTTGTTTAGAGTAATTTGAAAAATTTATCTCGGCTAAAAAATGCAATTAGTTCGAGAACGTTTCCGTGCCAATATTCTTCACAACTTTCGACGTAAATTAACTCAAGAGCAATGCATCGATGAATTTAATTCGACTTTTGGCGAAGATGCATCGAATTCAAGCTTGGCCGTAGTTCGGTCAACGACAAATTTCATGAAGGGCGTCCAAAACCGGTTGTTGTTCCGGAAAACATTAATGCTGTGCGTGAACTAGTACTGCAAGATCGTCATGTGACTTATCGTGAGATTCAGGCATCCTTGGGCACTAGTGAGATTAGCATACATTCAATATTGCATGAACATTTGTTCATGCAATATTGATATTGGTTTTTTGGGTCATCCACCGTATAATCATAATTTAGCACCCAATAATTTTTTTTATCCTCGCACATCAAAAATAAATTGCGATGTTAACATTTTTCGACACATGAAGAAGCAGTTGATGCATTCAAAATGCATGTTTTGGAGGTACTTCAATCGGAGTGGAATAAGTTCTTTAAAAATTAGTTCAAACGCATGCGAAAGTCTATTGATTTTCATAGAGAATATTTTTAAAAACAATGAAGCCTTTTTGATGATAAATATCTATTTTTGTTCTCTAATTCCGAAATATAAAAGTCAACTCTCGTACCATTAAAAAATTCTTCAGTCGTTAACTATACAAATATGCTACAAATTTTGATGAACACTTTACGTATATTTCAGACTAACAAATTTTCAGCTGTTACAATTGAATATAAGCACATCGTTGATAAAACCATATTTGTGCCTACATTGTGGAATATTACTGGCGAATACACATCTTCAAATTTTTTAAAATATCTAAAAATCAAAATTTTGTAATACTAATGTAAATCAATATTAAATAACTTCCATTAATAATGCTGTTGTTACTTCGTGAAATATTTTTATAATGTACAAACAAATAAAAAATTATAAAAGCACTCGGTTTCAAATTTCATATTTTTACTAAAAACCTTTTATTGGGCAGTTCCGGCTGTTAAGTTATCATCAGAAGTAATATATTGGTTTATACATTATAAATCAATATAAATTTTGTCAGTATAAATCAGTATAAATTGTTTTTTTTTTATTAACAATAGGGAGTTATCAAACTTACACCGTAATCATTTACAGTATTAAAATTTAAAGTATATCGAAATAACGTAATAACGTTATAATTACTTTAGTCATTGTAAGGTAAGAAATTATAGTAGTACGGTATATAATTACGCTGGTTGCACATAGATGGCGATGTAAAAATTAATTTTGTTTCCAAATTACTAATATTAGTAATAAGGAAGCACAATTTTTCAAATATATTTAATGCATCAGTAATTGCAATATATACTATATAAACAATGTATACTACAAGGTCGTCGTTTAACTGCATGAGTCCATATATTAGCTCTGCCCATTTTGTAAAAGTCATTTATCTCATTTATTTATTTATTTTAAATGTAAAATATTACATTTTTATTAGTGCTATGTAGAAAGTGTTTACGTCAATGGCGTTGCCAGAAATTTTTTATGGGAGGGGGGGGGGGGGGTTTACTAAAAATATGATATAAAATTAAACAATAAAAATAATAATATAATTTGTATAAAAAATAAAAAGCAATAAAAATTATTTTTATAATAATGAAATTAAAATAACTAATTTAATATTTCACATACGTATGTTTTTGGTAGTTCAGGTTCTGGGGGGGAGGAGTTAACCTTTTCTAACCCCCCCCCCCCTGGCTACGCCACTGGTTTACGGTTTTTTCTGTATTCTTTTAGCGGGCGATAATACACTTAAAAAAAATCAATATACTTTAAAAAGCCTTAGTAAAAGTCGTTTCATACGTAAAATAATAATTCTTTTAAATTTTACATTAAACAATCAATTTGTTTTAAACTCTAGTAATTTGTTACTTAATCAGTATCGTCCAATTGTTATTACGCTTGTTATTTGACAGGTAAAGTTGTTATCAGTATTTCACTATTTCTATCACCTTTATTTGAATAAAAAATTAATTATTTTTCTCTAAAGATCGCGATCGATATTCTAATATCGAGTTAGTCAATATTACGCTGATTTATGAAATACATCATAATACGTCTGTTGCAAGTTGGCTTTAGGCTGCACGATTTCCTAGTAGACCAATACCTAGCCCTCAAACAATTTAATTGTTTAATGTAAAATCTAAAAGAATTACTACGTCGCTAATGAGACGATTTTACTAAGGCGTTTCAATGTTTATCGATTTCTTTTGAAGTGTACTATTGCCTCCTAAAAGGATATAGAAAAAACCGAAAATAATTTGTGTAGTTCGAATTACACATAAATTTTATATTTTTTAAAAGAAAATATTTAAAAATTTCTTTCTTTCTTAAAATACTATTAGCTTCATATGATAACTAAAATTTGCTATAAATTTCTTGAAATAAATATAAAATTTTTGATGATTGTTATATACTTCTAATAAAAAATGCCTATAAAAAGTGAACGTTAAAATTTAAATTTTTTGTGGTATGATGTTTCATGCATTTTTTTCGTTGAAAAAACAGAAGCATTAATAAATTGTTCTATTAATGATTAATGCAACAAATTTTGACTATTTTAACCGACTTCGTATCTCTTTCGGTTCTCATGATGATCTAGATATTTTGTATAGCAAAGAAATATAATATGTAAATTTGTGAAATTTTGTCAAGTAGTTGCATACAAGTACATATTAACAATAATACTTACGTAAATAGTAAATTATGATGCTGCACACATTCAATTATAGTTTTCATATTATCAGTGTTATTTCGATTGTTGCTTCTTCCAATATATTCAAGTCTATGTTTTAATAATTTTAACTGCGCTAAACCGTTACCAATAAATAATATTGAAAGCGTATCAAGTTTAATAACAAAGAAAAATGAAAAAATAAAGAATATTATCATTTCAATAACCAAAATTTCATAATAATAATTATTTCTAATATATTCCGGTAACCATATGTTCATAAAAAGATTTTTAGATAGAGTACTTGTTATATAATATGTAAACAGAGTCACTATCAGTAAATAATTGTACAACATTGCAACGTTGTAGCTATATTTATAAACTGCTTGAACGTCTTGTTTTGATGTATCTTTCCAAAAATCTTCGAATACGTTATCAATTATAGATGACAAAACATCCGACTTAAAAACAAGAGTAACAACTTTTGTAAATTATCTAAAACAAAATATTCTCTTTAATTTTAATTCAATTAGTAATACTTATTAAAGAGAAAAAAAAAAATTGCGTAATGCATTCAAATTTTGACAGAAGAGAAATGTTCAATAAAATCTGAAACAATTTTTTTCTGAAAACAAAATACATAAATCTTAATATGTTGGTGACAATTAATATTTTAAATCAGCCATTTTATTTTTTTATATATGCACTAGATGTTATGTTGCCAGTGTATTGTATTCAACACGTATTGACAGTATCGTATGCCAAAATAATGCCGTTATATAAACTTAAAAATATTACTCTATATTTTATGTACACAAAAACTCACAAACAACTTTTTTTGAAAAAAGAAAATATTTTATATAATTAAAATAAAACAATTTTATTTTTATATTGTTATTAATAATATAACATAATGACGCCACCAGCAGAAACTACGGCGCCAGTAAATTTTTTCATAGTTTAAACAATGACATATTAAAATTGTTAGAATTAGATCCACATTGTGATGGAGATATTGAATTATTATCAAATTTTATAACAACCATTGATAATATGACGGCACTTATTGCTAAAACTAATCCAAATGAAATAACTTTAAAAATTATTATTTATAACAAAATTTCGCTGACACTCGATCGGAACATTCTATTATGTACGAAATTAATCATTTTAAACAAACAAAAAAACTATCCTTGAATATTTCAATAAATTTAACAACTTGTACTTAATTTACAAATCTAAAATTTAATGTAAATTTATGTCTGCTTATAGTAAAGTTATTGTAGAATATTCAGTACAATATTTTGTACAAAGTTTTATAAATAATTGTAGAAAATTTTTTCGAAGTCAATTATCTGCACGAAATCCTTGTACATTAAATAAAATTTTAAATTAAATAACTAACGATTTACAATATATTCACACACAACAAAAAATACAACAACAAAATTATCAACCACCACCACAACTCAAACACCAAATTCAATTTAATCAACCAAAATTTCACCAATCACCAATGCATAAATATCCAACCTATTCTAAAACACAACAGCACCATATACAAAAATTATTTGCTCCACAAGCAAATATTCGCAAGTCATTTGTTAGAGATCCTACTCCTATGAGCATACAAACAAGACAAATACAACCACAAAATTTTTCACGAACACATAACGACCAAAATTTTATTTCTGAAGAATTATATAAGCAAAATTTAAAGAACGCAAGTGAAGAACAAGACGATTATTTACAATATGAACAAAATTTCGATAATTTGTTAGAAATAGAAAACAATTGTTCTGATGAAATTGAAAATCAAAATTTTTATGAAACCGAGTTACAAATATCGAATCCTTAACAAATAATTTTAGTAAATTACGCTATATTCAAATTTCAAATTTCTATTAGATACAGGTTCCACTCAAAACTATATTCACCCAAAACTAATTAAACCAAATACATACAACAAAATTTTTTGAATCATTTGTAACAAAATTAACATTTTATTTATATAAAAATTTACAAATTAAAAGTTATATATTTAATTTTATTTAAAATTTTTATATTTTATTAGGAATACCAGGTTTAGAATTATTTAATTTTGAAAAAAAAACTACTTTTTTGAATATACACAAATACAAATTTCAATACTTAAATTAACAGAAATAAATAATCAAGAAATACGAGACAAACACTTAAACACAGACGAAAAACACACTTTATTTAATATACTTCTAGAAACGTTACTACAAGAACAATTAGAAAATATAGAAAAAGTTATTCAAAAATTACACGAAGCCAATCTAAAAATTCAGAAAAAGTCGCCAATTTAGGCCACATTGTTACCACTGACGGAATAAAATCTAATCTGGACAAAATTCAAGTAATTAAAAATTTTTCGATTCCTAAACAATTATAGAAATCAAATCATTTTTAGGACTACTAGGTTATTGTTATTGTAGACGTTTTATAGATAATTTTAGAGAAAAGATCACAAAATTAATATAAAAAATAAATATTACATAGCATGTTACGAAAATTGCAAAACCCTTTTCTCTAACAGTTCAGTACTCAAATACTTCGACATTCTAAAGATTTTATTCTTACAACAGATGCCAGTAATTACGGTATTGGAGCTGTGTTATCTCAAAAACACAAAAAATAATAAAGATTTTCCTATCGCTTTCATATCCAGAACACTTAATAATCATGAAATAAACTACAGCACAATAGAAAAAGAATTTTTAGATATTGCATGGGCTACCAAACAATTTCGCCCGTATTTATTAGGTCGAAATTTTAAAATTGTAACAGATCATCGTCCACTCGTTTGGTTAAATTCATTAAAAGAACCGATTCAAAAACTAATACGTTGGTGTTTGAAACTTGAAGAATTTAATTATACTATCGAATATAAAAAAAGATTGTTAAAATTTCGTAGCTGACGCCTGACCCTCTATCTCGAATCAAACCAGAATTTAAAATAGAAAATAAAATACAAATATTTTCGAATCAAATAACACATTAGTTCATTAGTACATTGCATTTCTAAAGATATGCAAATGGGTAAAGGGTTTGCATATCAAGTCAAACAAAAATATCTGTTCTTAAATAACTACAAATTAGACAACAAAATTTTTATTCAAAAAGATCCAAGATTAATTTATTATTTGGTTACAAAAGAAAATTATTCTCATACATCAGAACTTAAAAATATAAAATTTGTCTCGAAAAGCTGTTCGATTATAGTTTGCGAAAAAACCGATACTGAACATTCTGACGACGAGAGCCCAGTAAACAGTTTAACATATTCAGACATTCCTATAAATTTATGTAGAAATCAAATAATAGTTAAAGAAACAATAACAGAAATTTATAAATTAAATTTTAATGCTGTTTTACAAATTTATTTTGATTACATTAGTGATACATTAGTAGCCTTCAAAACAATTAATAACGACATTGAAAATAAAGAAGTACAACTCACTATAAAAAACTATCATGAGAGTAAGACTAACCACAGGGGCATTACAGAAGCTTACAATAAGTTAAAACAAACATACTATTGGCCCAATATGATAAGAGACATACAAAATTTTAAAAATAAATGTAACATTTGTCTCACTACCAAATACGAAAAAAAAAAAACCATTAAAATCCAAACATTAAAACACCAACGGCAGACACCTTTTTTGAAAAAGTACATATCGATATCCTTTTACTTGAGCAAATTAAAATAATAACAATATTAAATTTTTTTTTAAAATTTGCAATGGCATATATTTTAAAAGACAAGAACGCAATAACTATTATTAACATATTAATAAAACATTTTACATATTTTGTAGTACCAAAAGAACTAGTATCAAATAACGGTTTGGAATTTAACAATAAAACACTTCAAATTTATTTAGCATTAAGAAACATAAACATTCACTACATTTCAATCGATAACCCAAAATGTAATAAAATAATCGAAAGATTTCACTCTTCATTAACCGAACACATGAGAATAATTAATTAAAACCAAATATTAAAAATTTTACAATTAAAAGAATTACTAAATTATGCCCTGTTAACTTATAATAACAGTATTCATTCGATTACAAAACGTACACCATTAGAAATTGTATTCCAACAAATTTCAAAATAAAACACTAAGCCAGAAGAAGTACAAATAAACAATTCAATAAAAAGATTAAAGTAATTAACGAAAACAATTTTATCTTAAACAAAAAGTTAGAAAAATTATTTAGCTAAATATTTTATGAAGTTGATATTATCCAAAAGCAAAATTTAATAAATGAATTGATTCAAATAGCACAAAATCTATATTTCTCATTAATACTATTAAAAGAAACTACAAATTTCTGTCAATTAAATATTTTATATTTTGGCAAAATCAAATACGACGAATAAATAAAAGAAATAAATAAAATCGAAAATAGTTTCATTAGAAATTTTTTGTTAAAAACAATTTTTTCAAAATAATAACATATCGAAAACTTACTGTTCACTAAAAAATGTTAATCTAACGATCCTTATCGAAATCCCATCTAATGTTCTTAAAGAAGAACCTATTCAAGCCACATTTATACCTACACATTTACACGACACATACGAAACTATAAACATTGTAAACGGTTTTTATCCAAAAAAAATAATTGTAAAATTAGATCTATAGATAAGTAAGTTAAAATTAGTAATAATGAATATTATTGCCTTTCTCAAACTAATGATTATGAGAAATGCTTGGAAAATGTAATTTGTTATAAAGATTTTCAGTTTTGCAAATAAAATAGAACATCAACAATAAATTCAATCATAGCTATAAAAAATTCAAATTTTATTCAATTGTAACAATGAAATAAATATTAAAGATTTGCAATGTATATATTATATAAATAAATGTAGAATAAATAACCAGATTCAGATAAAAAAAAATAATTTTGGAAAACAAGTCAAAAAATTTAAATTTTAAAACATAAATAAAAAACTGAAAATGATATCTATATAGATTCGCTCTATAATAATGTTAAGTTAAATAACTATCAATATATTATTGTTTATATTGTAATTGCATTAATTATTATTGTAATGATATTTTGTTTTTGCAAAGATTATCTACAGAAAACTAATATTCCAAAAAATAATAATGAGTCAGAAATTATTGAAATAAATAAATTAGAGCAACAATCAAGTAGTAAGAGCTCTACTCCTTATGAGTTAGCATTTCCTTTTAAGGGAGGAAGTGTAATGCAAGAACACCGCCCTACCTTTTACAATAACTAAATTCATTTTATCATCAAGTTAAATGTTACCAAGCGAAATTCAATTCTTTTCAAAGAAAACAGATAATCTCTGCAACTTTGTTTTCATGCTTTGTAAAATATAATTTTGTATCATTCTAATCGTAACTGTTGTTCTTATAACACGTAATTGCTTGTCTTAATAAAATTTATTTTTAATAAATTTTTGAATTTTAAAAATAAAATTTACATAGTTATTACAATATAAAATTTACTTACTTGCCAAAATCCACAAGATAAAATAATATCGTGAATCAAAGAATTAAGATTTTTATCGTCAAGTTTATAAAGATAAATTCCCACTAAGATAAAGAGAACTATTGCAAGAAATAAATAGAAAACTGAATAAATTCTCATAAATCTGGAACGATTTTTTGGATTTGCCCCACCATAATTTATTACGTTGATTTGAGCTTGCATTACTGCAGCAAAAGTCAACTTGAAAAAGATATAAAACATGTAAATTTAATAGTCAAATATTTGGTTAAAATGTTCTATTTTAATAGTTTAATATAAATAAAAACATAAATTTAATAAATAAAAAGTTAATTTCATATTAATTTATTAAATGACTTACATGTTTCTGTGTCGAAGTCATTTTTAAACTGAAAGAGACAGAAAGGTGATTCATAACATTTTATTATTACAAGCAAATGTAACATTCTCATAATTATTATACGACTAGAAAATATTTATTTATAATTATAGTTTTTACTTTACAAACAAATCAAATTAAAACGAATTATATTAAAGAATTATTAATATATCGGAAAAAATTATAGGTAGTTATTATTAATAGCAACAGTATGACGCAGTTGTAATACGTGACCTAACCAACAGGAAAAGAGATTTTTTCTGCATAAAATTAATTTTTTAGGTGAGTTCATAGAAAAAAAAATTATATTTTAGTTTATTTCATTTTTGTTTAATTGTTGTTTGTTTTTTTTTCTGAAGACTGATCTGTCTCTGATATTATCGTAGTGCATATAAAATAAAAATAAAATTATAAAAAATTTTAAAACCACACTTAAATTAAAATAAATTTAAATACGAATTTCGGAAGTTAAGCTTCCATCATCAGTAGCTAAATAAACTTAAGCACTTGTCAAAAATCACTTGTAAGTCAAAAAAATATAATAACTTAAATAAGTAAATCTAAGGGGGAGGTGGGTTAAAAGTCAGTGGTCAATTTTGATTGGGTAGTACGTCAAAAAGAATAGATCGTAGGATTGGTCCGTCATCTGCGTTTAATATTTCCTTTATTTTTGAAAATGTAAAGAATTTCTAAAATATCTAATTGATTAAAGTTTATAACTTGTTTAATTAAGTTTAGCTTCCGAAATACATATTTAGTTTTATTTTAATTTAAGAGTAGTTTTGGGATTTTTTATAGTCTTATTTTTATTTTAAATTCGCCACAGTAGATCATTTTCTAATCTTATATCGTAGTGCATGTTTTTAATTTTATTAACTGTGTGTTCTTTTTTTGGTTACTGGTGAACAAAACAAACTACAATAATTTAGTTTGGCATAAATTGATTTTTTTTTTCAAATTTTAATAAAATTATATAAAAACTCTTCATATAGCCTTTAGAGATTATTAATTTAAACTTCGCTTATGAGGTTGTTGTACCGTTCATCCGATTTGCACCAAATATTCAGGATAGATCTACATTATTTATCCAATTTTAACCAAATTTTGGCAAAATATTTTTTTGGTGGCCACGTAAATTATATACTTTTAATTAAATACTGTGTTTTCAAATTTCAAAGAATAAAAATATGAAATTTTAAAAATTCATTATGGCTACATTATTTATCCGATTTTAATAAAATTTTCGCAAAAGGTTCTTCTCGTTTTCAAATAAATTTTATAATTAGGTTAAAACACAATGTTGCCAACTTTCCAAGAACAAAATACTAAAATTTTTAAATGTTAATTATGGCTACATTATTTATCCCATTCACATTAAATTTTAACAAAATTTACTTCTAGTGCCCACATAATTTATATAATTCTAATAAAATACAGTGTTGTTAACTATTTTAGATAAATTTACTGAAATTTCTAAAAATTTATTACGGTTATATTGTCCATCCAATTTTAATCAAATTCCCACAAAAATTCTATTGGTGCCCACATAAATTATATAATATTGACAGTATTGCTAACTTTCTGAGAAAAAAATTACGAAAAAGTAAATAATCAATTATACTTACATTATTTATCAAAAATATTATTTTAGTATTTGCAAAAATTATATAATTTTTTTGTACAGCATTGCTCATTTATGATGTTAGAGGAGTTTATATATGGGTTTACCCATATGCTTTTAATCTTGTAAGAAGTTTATTTAGGTCACTGACAATTCTAAGGCTTTGGAAAAATTACTGATTTTTTATGTCGATTCGCCACTATCGATTTGTTTAAAATCAAGATACGTATCGTTTTATTTCTCCTCTCATTTTAAGCTTGTCATTCGTCGCTCTATACAATGAGTAGTAATCATTTTGTAATTTATCGGCGCCTCCGGACAGGATAAATATTCATTGTTTTGAATTTATTTTATTTATTGTGTAACTATTTTTAAATATATACATACAGAACATACACAATCATGCCATGTACCCAAAAGGGTGTCGCACAAACTTTTTCCATTATCTCGAAATCAGTCTCCTTTAAACA
This sequence comes from Clivina fossor, assembly GCA_963966155.1. Taxonomy (NCBI): domain Eukaryota; kingdom Metazoa; phylum Arthropoda; class Insecta; order Coleoptera; family Carabidae; genus Clivina; species Clivina fossor. The sequence continues at coordinate 15,610,723 of OZ014553.1, read as the reverse complement.
TTCCTATCCAAACAAGCAACTTTCGTTTTATCTAGATTCATAATTTTTCTAATACCAGGCCATCGAACACCACATGTCTGAAAATCACTTCATTAAAATATTTTGTTTTAAAAAAAAAACTAGATTGAAACGTACTCCCACAAGCACCTGTTTACGCTACCGAAAAACCGTATACGTATATATTTATTTGTTTTTTGTTTTATTAAAATGCATAATTTAAAAATGAATATTGCCTATAACAAAAAAAATATATATTTTTAATGTGCTTGTGCAATCTACAATTAAATAGAATTAAGTACCACAGTAGAAATTTAAAAAAAGTAGGCGGTTTTTAGATTAGTGGATATTTAATAATATGGATAAGTTTTAATGGGATGGTTTTTCGGTAACTTTTGATTATGTGGCTTTTTGGAGACACAATTTTTCGATAACGAGGAAAGCTTTGCATAAAGGGATACTAGTCCAATTGTATTAGTTTATATAACTCTCCTTGGCAATCTATTTATTAAGCAGGAACGCAGTATTCATGCCAAACTTGTGTTCTATCATTGAACAATTCTGGTAAAGGATTATCTACTCAGGGCTCGCACACAAACTTGAAGCCATCACCTAAGCCGTAGATTTGCAATTCTATCTGTCTGAGTTACGCTTGGCGAGAACGATTGTCAATCTGAATTTGCTTGAGACAAAATTCTGGTCGCCAGCTTTCCATTTTTATTTTTCAAATTTGTTTTTCCGCCCTGCGAATGTAAATATCTGATGCAGTCGGTGCCCAGGATTGACTTACTACCTATCCATTCAGCAGAAGAAATAGCTAGTCTTAAAACTTGTAAATGTTTTCAAATTTGTGTGAAATTTGAATTTGCTGGCAAATAAAATTTATTATTTACCAAGAGAACTCTTTTCAATTTGAAAGAAATGAAAAAATGGCAGGAAGAATGTAGGTTTGCTACTTGGAATGTAAGAGGAATAAATGGGAAAGAGGATGAATTGATGGAGTTAATGCGTGTTTATAGTATTGATGTGTTATGTGTAAGTGAAACAAAAAGGAAATGTTTTTGTGAGGAAGAGAAAAATGGTATTTTTTGTTTGTGGTCGGGCGTCAGTATGAGTGTAAGAGCATGTCAGGGTGTTGGTGTACTTGTAAGCGAGAGAATGAAGCCGTTTGTAAGAAGTTATGCTTGTATTTCTTCGAGAATTCTTTGGTTACGAATGAAGGTAGGTTTGCACAGGGTTTTGGTTGTGTCTGTTTATGGGCCAACTGATTCTGCTTCTGATGTTGAAAAAAATCAGTTTTGGAATGATTTAAATAGTGTGGCTGACTCTGTTGACGCTGGAGAGAAATTGATTGTATGTGGTGATTTAAATTGTTGGGTTGGTGTAAAACGTAGTATAACTGGGAATACCTTGGGTACGTTTGGAGATAGTAGAGTTAATGATAATGGTGAGAGAGTGTTATCTTTTTGCTTAGAACGTAATGTCTTCATTTCTAATACCTTTTTTAAGCATAAACTTTCCCATATTTATACCTGGGAGAATGTTCTAGAAAATAGACGTAGTGTAATTGATTTTATTATGTATGATGATCGATTGAAAAGTTTGGTTATTGACACACGTGTTAAACGTGGTGCTGAACTTGGTACTAATGATCACTATTTAGTGGTTTCGCGTATACGTTTAAATGTTGGTTGGCGTATGAGGAAAAGAATAACTGGTAAAATGTTTCAAGTGAAATCCAGTGTTCTTCAATGTGAAAATGCTAGAGATGAGTATGTGCAAAAAATTAATGATAATTTTCCTGCGTGTAAAACTAATTATGAATGTGATGTAAATGAAATTTGGAATGAATTTAAGGATCATATAATTCAGTGTGCGAAAGAAGTGTGTGGTGAAAGAATATTAGGCACGTGTCCGAAGAATGCATGGTGGAATGATCAGTTGAAAGAAGCAGTTGCTGAGAAAAAGGACGCTTATTTGAATTATTTGTGTGTTAAAGATTTGCCTAGTAGTTTATGTGTTGAACGTTATCGTGAATACAAGGAGAAGAATAAATGTGTTAAAAAACTAGTTAATAATTGCAAAAAAGAAATGGAAGAGAGAATGAGTGAAAGGTTGACGACTGATTTCAGTATGAATAGGCGAATGTTTTGGCAGAACGTGAAGAGAATGAAAGGTGGTAGTGTGAAAACCGTTAAGGCGGTTAAAAGTGCAAGTGGTGATTTATTGTGGAATGAGTTGGATGTAAGAAATAGGTGGTGTGAATTTTTTAAAGATTTATATGGTAGTAATAATAATGAGGCAATGAATTATGTTTCTGTAATTTTGAATCGAAGTGAGGTTGAATATGACATTGATGAAAGTGGTGTGAGTGATGCTTTAATGCGTGTTAAATGTGGTAAGTCTCCCGGTATGGATGGAATTACTAATGAAATGCTGAAGTATGGAGGTGAAAAAGTATTTGAATGGTTAGTTTTTATATTTCGTTTATGTTTAAAGCGTTGTGTGGTTCCTGATGACTGGAAACGAGCTGTCATTTGCCCTTTATTTAAAGGTAAAGGCAGTTCAAGTGAATGTACTAATTTTCGAGCGATTAGTCTTCTGAGTGTTCCCGGTAAATTATTTGGTAAAATAATAATTCGTAAAGTTAGAGCACTAACTATTTCAAAAATTAGTGACGTTCAGTGTGGATTTTTGCCAGAGAGAGGATGTGTGGATCAATTGTTTGCTCTTCGTATGATTGTCGAAAAGTCACTTGACAAAAATAAAAAAGTGTTCTGTGGCTTTCTTGATTTAAGAAAAGCTTATGACAGTGTTCTTCGCGAAATTTTGTGGGATGTGCTTTGCGAGTACGGTGTTAATGGTAAAATTTTAGGAGCAATTCAAGCTCTGTATGATGGAAGTGAAGCTGCAGTACGAGTTGATGGTTGCTTAAGTGATTGGTTTCGTATAGATGTTGGCGTCAAACAGGGCTGTGTAATGTCTCCTTGGCTATTTAATTTATATATGGATGTACTTCTTCGAAAAGCTTTCTGTGGTAATGATGGTATACAAATAGGTGATTGTGTTGTACCTGCTTTAGCGTATGCTGATGACGTGGTTGTTTTGGCTGAATCTGAAGAAAAACTGAGAAGGATGATTGATAGAATTAATGTTGTTGGTAAAGATATGAATCTTGTGTTGAATGTTGATAAGTGCAAAGTTTTAGTTTTTGAGAAAGGTGATTTGATGACTGAATGTAATGTACATATTGACGGTGCACGTTTATAGCAGGTAGATGAATTTGTGTATTTGGGTAGTTTGCTGTCTAGAGATGGCCGTTTTGATCGTGAAATTGAAAGGAGAGTAAATGCTGGTTGTAAGGTTTTGGGTGCTTTGGGAACTTTTGCTAGGAATGTAAATGTTTCAAAAGAAGCCCGTTTAAGTATATACAATGCAGTTTTGGTGCCTACGGTGATGTATGGTAGTGAATGTTGGGTTTGGTTGCAAAAGCATAAACGGAAAATGACTGCTGTGGAAATGAGATTTTTACGTGGGGTATGTGGTGTAACTAGGAGAGATCGGGTACGAAATAGACTAGTGTATGATGAGTGTGAAATTGAAAAAAATGTTGTAGCAAAAGTTGGTGTTAGTCAGTTAAGATGGTTCGGACATGTTGAGCGAATGTCTAATGAACGTTTGGTTAAAAAGATTTATTTGAATGATTTTGATGGTTTACGTTTGCGTGGACGTCCAATGAGTAGTTGGAGTGATATGATTGAGAGTGTTTTGCGTGAGCGAAAGTTTCCAAGTAGTAGGAATAGAAGAGCATGTATGAGAGGAATTATGAATGTGGATGAAGCGAAAGTTGCTTGTTTGGATAGGAGTGTTTGGAGGCGACTGATTTCGGGATAATGAAAAGAGTTTGTGCCACACCCTTTTGGGTATATGGCGTGATTGTGTATGTATGTATGTATGTATAAAATTTGTTGAATTTAACTTGTATTTAAACTGTCAATTTTTTTTAAAGAAACATAATGTATTTTTTTTAGTTAATTATTAAATTGTGTTACTCGAGTACTTTCGATTTTTATTTTAAAGGTAATCTAATAATAAAATTTTGTGTGATTTTTTATTTATTTTATTTTCAATTATTTTTTGTTTAATTTAGTTTACTTTGATATCATTTATTATCACTTAAAAAAAAGTTATTCTAAAATTAAAATCATATAGGAAATATTTCGCACTCATATGCTCTCGAAAACATAATAGCTGCCAAAGCACCTCCTGTAAATACACAAATAAGGTTTTCTTCAAGCGTATCGTAATATTAACCCTCTCGTGCGTATTTGTATTATTATTATTTTTCGGGAATAAAACATAAATTATAAAACAAAATTTTTAAATTCAAAATTTTGTAAAATACGTAAAAAATAACTGTAGCAATTGGTAATAAAGAAAGTCTTACTATCGAGTCGCATAAAACTTAATTTAAAAAATATAAAATCTGAATATTTTGAATGAAATTTTTATTTAATTATTATACAAATGCCTTCTTGATGCTATTTCATCATCTGAGTCATATAAATCATTGTTTTTATTATCGTCGTTTCGTTATTAGAATAAAAGTCTGAACTATCAGCTAAATTAAAATTCACTTTTGCATCACCTGAAGAAAATACATCCGCGAGTTCGGAATCATTTTCAGATTCCGATCTAAAAAAATATTAAACGTAAATTGTAAATGCATGAAGGCCACTATAGTGGACAGATCAATTTTATTGAATTATACAACACTGATGAATTTATATTATGAGGATTTCATAAAATAGTTGTCAATTAATTATAGTTACAAATAATAAGACACTTATTTCTAGTAGCTACTGTAGTTTCAGATTATAATCAAATAATATTGAGCAATTGACAGCTGCATAAATAGCTGTCTACTGTAGTGGCCTATATGTACGATAGGGTTAATATTAAGTTACCATTATTGCCTATGAGAAAGAGGTCATTATATTACTAGTACAATAATGACATTGTTATACAGCAATTTGTTACTATGTAAATCACTGATGATAACACCAAACATAACTACAACGTCAAATGTATTTAATCTGACACCTTCGGAGAACATATTGAAAACTATTACGTCAAGTTAAGTTAAGTTAATTGATAATTTCATTGTATATTCTTGCTTGAATTTTAATTTGATTATTGAAAATGTGAGTAAATACCAGAAATGCAATGTTCACCGTTAGATTTAGCAAAAAAATTTTTTTAATCCAAATTAAAAAAAAAAACTTTTACATATCAGATTGACTTAAATCTTTACATACATTGCTAGTTTAGCTAAAATATAATATTGAATTTAAATAGTTAAGAAGTATTTGTTTAATTGTTATTTTAACTGTTGTCACAGGTATGAAAATAAGTTGTGCCATCTGTTTGTAATTGTGCACATGAAATGTTAATCATATGTTCTGAATTAAATTGTAAGTTAGAACCAAAACTTTCTTAATGGTATAAACTGAAATATGTTTTAGTTATGTAAATAGAATGTAGGTGTAGCATTTAATGCAATAATCTAAAAATGTAAAATTTTGCTGTAAATTATTCTAATAATTGACTATTGATTATTTGCTTTAATGAAAGTAAGTCACATGTGACAGACCACATATTAAAATTGTGTCGTATTGATATATTAATAAAAACTTTTTTCTGAAATATTAATAATTTTTAGATATAATTGGTTTTCATTTGATTTGTTTAAAAAGTAAAAACTATAATTGTATAAAAAAAGTTTTCTAACTGTACATAAATATAAGAATATTACATCTGCAAATAAAATTAAAATGTTATGTATATCATTCTACATTTTACAATTTAAAAATGACTTCCAAACAAGTATATATATATATATGTATTATTTTGACATTTTTAAGAAAACAAAATCAAACATTGCGACAAGAAAACAACATTATAAAATTTGTTTCCAAAAGTTTATACAGGTAACCCTCCTACAACACAGTATCCGACAACAAGGTTTCGTTCTATCACGTTTCGCTTAAATGCACTAACCCTTTTATAACACGGTATCCAACAACACGGTTTCGTTCTAACACGTTTCTGCTTACAACGCAGTTTTCAGGTTTTTTTTTTACCTGTAGTAATGTTTATTTACATATATACATTTAATAAGCGCACCAGCAATTTAAAAAAAAAGTTTGTTATTAAATAAGTTTTTGTCAACTACGACTTTTGGTTTTATCTGTCTTTTATATAAAAAGCAAACAGTAGTAAGTTCATAATCACCTGCATGTGTTAACATAATGTGTCTATAACTGTCTCAATTCTAATCTTAAAAAATATATGTACAAATGTTTTTTAATTTTTGGAACCTAACTTTCTTTTTTCTATTGACTCTGGGTCTCATGAAACACGATTTCACATAACACGCCGTTTTCTTGGAACTTATCTATCGTGTTATAGGAGGGTTACCTGTATTCTGTTTAAAAATGCACAATATCAATAAATAAAAAAAACTTATTTCATTTTTAAAATGGGTCTAGTACCTTTTGGCCCACTCTTTATAAAGCGTAACTATAAATTCATTGCATTATTATTAAACAATATGAATTATAATGTGGCTAATAAATTACAAATTCGAACATGGATTGTTTTTCTCTGTGTGTGAGGTTTTGTTTTGTTTAGTGTAGTAGCAACAATTTGGTTATCGTTACTATATTCACGTTAAATAAATAACAACTTAAATCACTCTGATATTTCGTTAATTAAAATGTCGTCCTGTTCACTGAAGTGAAGTTGATAGCAAGAACAATAGCTAAATGAATAAATTCAGTAATAAATCTAGCTATGTGTGTTTTTTTTGCTCTAATTTTAATGAAACTTTATCGCTAATAAATTTTGAACTGGTCGCCCTGCAACGAGATTTATAATAGTTTAGCAGAAAAAGTAAAGGGTTTTTAATTAATTTATACGACAAAAATGATTTATAATGTTTCAACGTAATGATTAAAATAGTTTTATAATTTTTCTAACATATCAAATATTATAAAATTGACTTACTTCATCACGTATAAGTTGTCCTATTACACAATATGTAAACAGTTGTCCATTTGCAGCAATTACTAAAAATATAAAAAATATAAGCTGATCTCTAAAACATTAAAATTCTATCAGAAAACGTAAACAAAAATTTATGGACATAGTGCACATCAAAAGCTCTAGAATATTTTCAATTAATAATCTTGAGAGTTAATACCAGTTTTTGCCTCTTGTATACAAATCTAAAAAAACAAATGTCACTCACTTCAAGGATTTAGTACTAGATTATTATTAAGAATAATAACTATTTTAATAGCAGTAGCATAAGATAGCCTTTTTTATGAACGTAAATCTACATATAGAGTAAATGAATTTACAATTTAAGTAAATTTAAGCAGTGTTTATTTAAAATTTGCAAAGAGTTTAATTAATGCCAACTTTTAAAACTCTTATATTTGAAAAAGAATTGTTTGTTAATTTTTAGTACATTTTGTTCATATCTCGTTATTTTGAAATTAGTTTTATTTTTATTTTTATGTTTTTTTAACTTTTAATTTACCAATCTAAAATATTTTAAAATTTCATATAATAATTACTGATTTTTAGTACAATGTTTATTTTGTATGATAAATACTGTTATTTTTATATTGTATATTGTATATTGTTATATTATTTGATATGATTTTAAGTAAAATATTTTAAATCAATTGCTCTAATTAAATTTGTTCGAATTACTAGTTTACCGAGAAACAACTTACTTGAATGTAAATTACGGGAAATACTAATTTAAATTATAAATGAAATGACAAAAATTTGATAAAACCTTTTATCAATATTATCTCATGTAACTTTTTAAATTAAATTTTATAAATAATTTTTTTAAATTCTTTTTCAAGTAAAAGTGTTTTATTCTTAAAATTCGGCAAAATAACTGTTTTCTTATTGCACATTCAGTTTTACAAGAAGCAGACGATAATACGAGGGTTGCCATTTATATGTCGGGATCGAATGGCCCTAGTACTGCCATCTGACAACAAAAGTCTCTATCGTAAAGTTTCACATTTTTGACGGTATACGTACTCAGAAAGATTTGATGTACCTACGCCCGATTTGTGTTGTTTAGAGTAATTTGAAAAATTTATCTCGGCTAAAAAATGCAATTAGTTCGAGAACGTTTCCGTGCCAATATTCTTCACAACTTTCGACGTAAATTAACTCAAGAGCAATGCATCGATGAATTTAATTCGACTTTTGGCGAAGATGCATCGAATTCAAGCTTGGCCGTAGTTCGGTCAACGACAAATTTCATGAAGGGCGTCCAAAACCGGTTGTTGTTCCGGAAAACATTAATGCTGTGCGTGAACTAGTACTGCAAGATCGTCATGTGACTTATCGTGAGATTCAGGCATCCTTGGGCACTAGTGAGATTAGCATACATTCAATATTGCATGAACATTTGTTCATGCAATATTGATATTGGTTTTTTGGGTCATCCACCGTATAATCATAATTTAGCACCCAATAATTTTTTTTATCCTCGCACATCAAAAATAAATTGCGATGTTAACATTTTTCGACACATGAAGAAGCAGTTGATGCATTCAAAATGCATGTTTTGGAGGTACTTCAATCGGAGTGGAATAAGTTCTTTAAAAATTAGTTCAAACGCATGCGAAAGTCTATTGATTTTCATAGAGAATATTTTTAAAAACAATGAAGCCTTTTTGATGATAAATATCTATTTTTGTTCTCTAATTCCGAAATATAAAAGTCAACTCTCGTACCATTAAAAAATTCTTCAGTCGTTAACTATACAAATATGCTACAAATTTTGATGAACACTTTACGTATATTTCAGACTAACAAATTTTCAGCTGTTACAATTGAATATAAGCACATCGTTGATAAAACCATATTTGTGCCTACATTGTGGAATATTACTGGCGAATACACATCTTCAAATTTTTTAAAATATCTAAAAATCAAAATTTTGTAATACTAATGTAAATCAATATTAAATAACTTCCATTAATAATGCTGTTGTTACTTCGTGAAATATTTTTATAATGTACAAACAAATAAAAAATTATAAAAGCACTCGGTTTCAAATTTCATATTTTTACTAAAAACCTTTTATTGGGCAGTTCCGGCTGTTAAGTTATCATCAGAAGTAATATATTGGTTTATACATTATAAATCAATATAAATTTTGTCAGTATAAATCAGTATAAATTGTTTTTTTTTTATTAACAATAGGGAGTTATCAAACTTACACCGTAATCATTTACAGTATTAAAATTTAAAGTATATCGAAATAACGTAATAACGTTATAATTACTTTAGTCATTGTAAGGTAAGAAATTATAGTAGTACGGTATATAATTACGCTGGTTGCACATAGATGGCGATGTAAAAATTAATTTTGTTTCCAAATTACTAATATTAGTAATAAGGAAGCACAATTTTTCAAATATATTTAATGCATCAGTAATTGCAATATATACTATATAAACAATGTATACTACAAGGTCGTCGTTTAACTGCATGAGTCCATATATTAGCTCTGCCCATTTTGTAAAAGTCATTTATCTCATTTATTTATTTATTTTAAATGTAAAATATTACATTTTTATTAGTGCTATGTAGAAAGTGTTTACGTCAATGGCGTTGCCAGAAATTTTTTATGGGAGGGGGGGGGGGGTTTACTAAAAATATGATATAAAATTAAACAATAAAAATAATAATATAATTTGTATAAAAAATAAAAAGCAATAAAAATTATTTTTATAATAATGAAATTAAAATAACTAATTTAATATTTCACATACGTATGTTTTTGGTAGTTCAGGTTCTGGGGGGGAGGAGTTAACCTTTTCTAACCCCCCCCCCTGGCTACGCCACTGGTTTACGGTTTTTTCTGTATTCTTTTAGCGGGCGATAATACACTTAAAAAAAATCAATATACTTTAAAAAGCCTTAGTAAAAGTCGTTTCATACGTAAAATAATAATTCTTTTAAATTTTACATTAAACAATCAATTTGTTTTAAACTCTAGTAATTTGTTACTTAATCAGTATCGTCCAATTGTTATTACGCTTGTTATTTGACAGGTAAAGTTGTTATCAGTATTTCACTATTTCTATCACCTTTATTTGAATAAAAAATTAATTATTTTTCTCTAAAGATCGCGATCGATATTCTAATATCGAGTTAGTCAATATTACGCTGATTTATGAAATACATCATAATACGTCTGTTGCAAGTTGGCTTTAGGCTGCACGATTTCCTAGTAGACCAATACCTAGCCCTCAAACAATTTAATTGTTTAATGTAAAATCTAAAAGAATTACTACGTCGCTAATGAGACGATTTTACTAAGGCGTTTCAATGTTTATCGATTTCTTTTGAAGTGTACTATTGCCTCCTAAAAGGATATAGAAAAAACCGAAAATAATTTGTGTAGTTCGAATTACACATAAATTTTATATTTTTTAAAAGAAAATATTTAAAAATTTCTTTCTTTCTTAAAATACTATTAGCTTCATATGATAACTAAAATTTGCTATAAATTTCTTGAAATAAATATAAAATTTTTGATGATTGTTATATACTTCTAATAAAAAATGCCTATAAAAAGTGAACGTTAAAATTTAAATTTTTTGTGGTATGATGTTTCATGCATTTTTTTCGTTGAAAAAACAGAAGCATTAATAAATTGTTCTATTAATGATTAATGCAACAAATTTTGACTATTTTAACCGACTTCGTATCTCTTTCGGTTCTCATGATGATCTAGATATTTTGTATAGCAAAGAAATATAATATGTAAATTTGTGAAATTTTGTCAAGTAGTTGCATACAAGTACATATTAACAATAATACTTACGTAAATAGTAAATTATGATGCTGCACACATTCAATTATAGTTTTCATATTATCAGTGTTATTTCGATTGTTGCTTCTTCCAATATATTCAAGTCTATGTTTTAATAATTTTAACTGCGCTAAACCGTTACCAATAAATAATATTGAAAGCGTATCAAGTTTAATAACAAAGAAAAATGAAAAAATAAAGAATATTATCATTTCAATAACCAAAATTTCATAATAATAATTATTTCTAATATATTCCGGTAACCATATGTTCATAAAAAGATTTTTAGATAGAGTACTTGTTATATAATATGTAAACAGAGTCACTATCAGTAAATAATTGTACAACATTGCAACGTTGTAGCTATATTTATAAACTGCTTGAACGTCTTGTTTTGATGTATCTTTCCAAAAATCTTCGAATACGTTATCAATTATAGATGACAAAACATCCGACTTAAAAACAAGAGTAACAACTTTTGTAAATTATCTAAAACAAAATATTCTCTTTAATTTTAATTCAATTAGTAATACTTATTAAAGAGAAAAAAAAAAATTGCGTAATGCATTCAAATTTTGACAGAAGAGAAATGTTCAATAAAATCTGAAACAATTTTTTTCTGAAAACAAAATACATAAATCTTAATATGTTGGTGACAATTAATATTTTAAATCAGCCATTTTATTTTTTTATATATGCACTAGATGTTATGTTGCCAGTGTATTGTATTCAACACGTATTGACAGTATCGTATGCCAAAATAATGCCGTTATATAAACTTAAAAATATTACTCTATATTTTATGTACACAAAAACTCACAAACAACTTTTTTTGAAAAAAGAAAATATTTTATATAATTAAAATAAAACAATTTTATTTTTATATTGTTATTAATAATATAACATAATGACGCCACCAGCAGAAACTACGGCGCCAGTAAATTTTTTCATAGTTTAAACAATGACATATTAAAATTGTTAGAATTAGATCCACATTGTGATGGAGATATTGAATTATTATCAAATTTTATAACAACCATTGATAATATGACGGCACTTATTGCTAAAACTAATCCAAATGAAATAACTTTAAAAATTATTATTTATAACAAAATTTCGCTGACACTCGATCGGAACATTCTATTATGTACGAAATTAATCATTTTAAACAAACAAAAAAACTATCCTTGAATATTTCAATAAATTTAACAACTTGTACTTAATTTACAAATCTAAAATTTAATGTAAATTTATGTCTGCTTATAGTAAAGTTATTGTAGAATATTCAGTACAATATTTTGTACAAAGTTTTATAAATAATTGTAGAAAATTTTTTCGAAGTCAATTATCTGCACGAAATCCTTGTACATTAAATAAAATTTTAAATTAAATAACTAACGATTTACAATATATTCACACACAACAAAAAATACAACAACAAAATTATCAACCACCACCACAACTCAAACACCAAATTCAATTTAATCAACCAAAATTTCACCAATCACCAATGCATAAATATCCAACCTATTCTAAAACACAACAGCACCATATACAAAAATTATTTGCTCCACAAGCAAATATTCGCAAGTCATTTGTTAGAGATCCTACTCCTATGAGCATACAAACAAGACAAATACAACCACAAAATTTTTCACGAACACATAACGACCAAAATTTTATTTCTGAAGAATTATATAAGCAAAATTTAAAGAACGCAAGTGAAGAACAAGACGATTATTTACAATATGAACAAAATTTCGATAATTTGTTAGAAATAGAAAACAATTGTTCTGATGAAATTGAAAATCAAAATTTTTATGAAACCGAGTTACAAATATCGAATCCTTAACAAATAATTTTAGTAAATTACGCTATATTCAAATTTCAAATTTCTATTAGATACAGGTTCCACTCAAAACTATATTCACCCAAAACTAATTAAACCAAATACATACAACAAAATTTTTTGAATCATTTGTAACAAAATTAACATTTTATTTATATAAAAATTTACAAATTAAAAGTTATATATTTAATTTTATTTAAAATTTTTATATTTTATTAGGAATACCAGGTTTAGAATTATTTAATTTTGAAAAAAAAACTACTTTTTTGAATATACACAAATACAAATTTCAATACTTAAATTAACAGAAATAAATAATCAAGAAATACGAGACAAACACTTAAACACAGACGAAAAACACACTTTATTTAATATACTTCTAGAAACGTTACTACAAGAACAATTAGAAAATATAGAAAAAGTTATTCAAAAATTACACGAAGCCAATCTAAAAATTCAGAAAAAGTCGCCAATTTAGGCCACATTGTTACCACTGACGGAATAAAATCTAATCTGGACAAAATTCAAGTAATTAAAAATTTTTCGATTCCTAAACAATTATAGAAATCAAATCATTTTTAGGACTACTAGGTTATTGTTATTGTAGACGTTTTATAGATAATTTTAGAGAAAAGATCACAAAATTAATATAAAAAATAAATATTACATAGCATGTTACGAAAATTGCAAAACCCTTTTCTCTAACAGTTCAGTACTCAAATACTTCGACATTCTAAAGATTTTATTCTTACAACAGATGCCAGTAATTACGGTATTGGAGCTGTGTTATCTCAAAAACACAAAAAATAATAAAGATTTTCCTATCGCTTTCATATCCAGAACACTTAATAATCATGAAATAAACTACAGCACAATAGAAAAAGAATTTTTAGATATTGCATGGGCTACCAAACAATTTCGCCCGTATTTATTAGGTTGAAATTTTAAAATTGTAACAGATCATCGTCCACTCGTTTGGTTAAATTCATTAAAAGAACCGATTCAAAAACTAATACGTTGGTGTTTGAAACTTGAAGAATTTAATTATACTATCGAATATAAAAAAAGATTGTTAAAATTTCGTAGCTGACGCCTGACCCTCTATCTCGAATCAAACCAGAATTTAAAATAGAAAATAAAATACAAATATTTTCGAATCAAATAACACATTAGTTCATTAGTACATTGCATTTCTAAAGATATGCAAATGGGTAAAGGGTTTGCATATCAAGTCAAACAAAAATATCTGTTCTTAAATAACTACAAATTAGACAACAAAATTTTTATTCAAAAAGATCCAAGATTAATTTATTATTTGGTTACAAAAGAAAATTATTCTCATACATCAGAACTTAAAAATATAAAATTTGTCTCGAAAAGCTGTTCGATTATAGTTTGCGAAAAAACCGATACTGAACATTCTGACGACGAGAGCCCAGTAAACAGTTTAACATATTCAGACATTCCTATAAATTTATGTAGAAATCAAATAATAGTTAAAGAAACAATAACAGAAATTTATAAATTAAATTTTAATGCTGTTTTACAAATTTATTTTGATTACATTAGTGATACATTAGTAGCCTTCAAAACAATTAATAACGACATTGAAAATAAAGAAGTACAACTCACTATAAAAAACTATCATGAGAGTAAGACTAACCACAGGGGCATTACAGAAGCTTACAATAAGTTAAAACAAACATACTATTGGCCCAATATGATAAGAGACATACAAAATTTTAAAAATAAATGTAACATTTGTCTCACTACCAAATACGAAAAAAAAAAAACCATTAAAATCCAAACATTAAAACACCAACGGCAGACACCTTTTTTGAAAAAGTACATATCGATATCCTTTTACTTGAGCAAATTAAAATAATAACAATATTAAATTTTTTTTTAAAATTTGCAATGGCATATATTTTAAAAGACAAGAACGCAATAACTATTATTAACATATTAATAAAACATTTTACATATTTTGTAGTACCAAAAGAACTAGTATCAAATAACGGTTTGGAATTTAACAATAAAACACTTCAAATTTATTTAGCATTAAGAAACATAAACATTCACTACATTTCAATCGATAACCCAAAATGTAATAAAATAATCGAAAGATTTCACTCTTCATTAACCGAACACATGAGAATAATTAATTAAAACCAAATATTAAAAATTTTACAATTAAAAGAATTACTAAATTATGCCCTGTTAACTTATAATAACAGTATTCATTCGATTACAAAACGTACACCATTAGAAATTGTATTCCAACAAATTTCAAAATAAAACACTAAGCCAGAAGAAGTACAAATAAACAATTCAATAAAAAGATTAAAGTAATTAACGAAAACAATTTTATCTTAAACAAAAAGTTAGAAAAATTATTTAGCTAAATATTTTATGAAGTTGATATTATCCAAAAGCAAAATTTAATAAATGAATTGATTCAAATAGCACAAAATCTATATTTCTCATTAATACTATTAAAAGAAACTACAAATTTCTGTCAATTAAATATTTTATATTTTGGCAAAATCAAATACGACGAATAAATAAAAGAAATAAATAAAATCGAAAATAGTTTCATTAGAAATTTTTTGTTAAAAACAATTTTTTCAAAATAATAACATATCGAAAACTTACTGTTCACTAAAAAATGTTAATCTAACGATCCTTATCGAAATCCCATCTAATGTTCTTAAAGAAGAACCTATTCAAGCCACATTTATACCTACACATTTACACGACACATACGAAACTATAAACATTGTAAACGGTTTTTATCCAAAAAAAATAATTGTAAAATTAGATCTATAGATAAGTAAGTTAAAATTAGTAATAATGAATATTATTGCCTTTCTCAAACTAATGATTATGAGAAATGCTTGGAAAATGTAATTTGTTATAAAGATTTTCAGTTTTGCAAATAAAATAGAACATCAACAATAAATTCAATCATAGCTATAAAAAATTCAAATTTTATTCAATTGTAACAATGAAATAAATATTAAAGATTTGCAATGTATATATTATATAAATAAATGTAGAATAAATAACCAGATTCAGATAAAAAAAAATAATTTTGGAAAACAAGTCAAAAAATTTAAATTTTAAAACATAAATAAAAAACTGAAAATGATATCTATATAGATTCGCTCTATAATAATGTTAAGTTAAATAACTATCAATATATTATTGTTTATATTGTAATTGCATTAATTATTATTGTAATGATATTTTGTTTTTGCAAAGATTATCTACAGAAAACTAATATTCCAAAAAATAATAATGAGTCAGAAATTATTGAAATAAATAAATTAGAGCAACAATCAAGTAGTAAGAGCTCTACTCCTTATGAGTTAGCATTTCCTTTTAAGGGAGGAAGTGTAATGCAAGAACACCGCCCTACCTTTTACAATAACTAAATTCATTTTATCATCAAGTTAAATGTTACCAAGCGAAATTCAATTCTTTTCAAAGAAAACAGATAATCTCTGCAACTTTGTTTTCATGCTTTGTAAAATATAATTTTGTATCATTCTAATCGTAACTGTTGTTCTTATAACACGTAATTGCTTGTCTTAATAAAATTTATTTTTAATAAATTTTTGAATTTTAAAAATAAAATTTACATAGTTATTACAATATAAAATTTACTTACTTGCCAAAATCCACAAGATAAAATAATATCGTGAATCAAAGAATTAAGATTTTTATCGTCAAGTTTATAAAGATAAATTCCCACTAAGATAAAGAGAACTATTGCAAGAAATAAATAGAAAACTGAATAAATTCTCATAAATCTGGAACGATTTTTTGGATTTGCCCCACCATAATTTATTACGTTGATTTGAGCTTGCATTACTGCAGCAAAAGTCAACTTGAAAAAGATATAAAACATGTAAATTTAATAGTCAAATATTTGGTTAAAATGTTCTATTTTAATAGTTTAATATAAATAAAAACATAAATTTAATAAATAAAAAGTTAATTTCATATTAATTTATTAAATGACTTACATGTTTCTGTGTCGAAGTCATTTTTAAACTGAAAGAGACAGAAAGGTGATTCATAACATTTTATTATTACAAGCAAATGTAACATTCTCATAATTATTATACGACTAGAAAATATTTATTTATAATTATAGTTTTTACTTTACAAACAAATCAAATTAAAACGAATTATATTAAAGAATTATTAATATATCGGAAAAAATTATAGGTAGTTATTATTAATAGCAACAGTATGACGCAGTTGTAATACGTGACCTAACCAACAGGAAAAGAGATTTTTTCTGCATAAAATTAATTTTTTAGGTGAGTTCATAGAAAAAAAAATTATATTTTAGTTTATTTCATTTTTGTTTAATTGTTGTTTGTTTTTTTTTCTGAAGACTGATCTGTCTCTGATATTATCGTAGTGCATATAAAATAAAAATAAAATTATAAAAAATTTTAAAACCACACTTAAATTAAAATAAATTTAAATACGAATTTCGGAAGTTAAGCTTCCATCATCAGTAGCTAAATAAACTTAAGCACTTGTCAAAAATCACTTGTAAGTCAAAAAAATATAATAACTTAAATAAGTAAATCTAAGGGGGAGGTGGGTTAAAAGTCAGTGGTCAATTTTGATTGGGTAGTACGTCAAAAAGAATAGATCGTAGGATTGGTCCGTCATCTGCGTTTAATATTTCCTTTATTTTTGAAAATGTAAAGAATTTCTAAAATATCTAATTGATTAAAGTTTATAACTTGTTTAATTAAGTTTAGCTTCCGAAATACATATTTAGTTTTATTTTAATTTAAGAGTAGTTTTGGGATTTTTTATAGTCTTATTTTTATTTTAAATTCGCCACAGTAGATCATTTTCTAATCTTATATCGTAGTGCATGTTTTTAATTTTATTAACTGTGTGTTCTTTTTTTGGTTACTGGTGAACAAAACAAACTACAATAATTTAGTTTGGCATAAATTGATTTTTTTTTTCAAATTTTAATAAAATTATATAAAAACTCTTCATATAGCCTTTAGAGATTATTAATTTAAACTTCGCTTATGAGGTTGTTGTACCGTTCATCCGATTTGCACCAAATATTCAGGATAGATCTACATTATTTATCCAATTTTAACCAAATTTTGGCAAAATATTTTTTTGGTGGCCACGTAAATTATATACTTTTAATTAAATACTGTGTTTTCAAATTTCAAAGAATAAAAATATGAAATTTTAAAAATTCATTATGGCTACATTATTTATCCGATTTTAATAAAATTTTCGCAAAAGGTTCTTCTCGTTTTCAAATAAATTTTATAATTAGGTTAAAACACAATGTTGCCAACTTTCCAAGAACAAAATACTAAAATTTTTAAATGTTAATTATGGCTACATTATTTATCCCATTCACATTAAATTTTAACAAAATTTACTTCTAGTGCCCACATAATTTATATAATTCTAATAAAATACAGTGTTGTTAACTATTTTAGATAAATTTACTGAAATTTCTAAAAATTTATTACGGTTATATTGTCCATCCAATTTTAATCAAATTCCCACAAAAATTCTATTGGTGCCCACATAAATTATATAATATTGACAGTATTGCTAACTTTCTGAGAAAAAAATTACGAAAAAGTAAATAATCAATTATACTTACATTATTTATCAAAAATATTATTTTAGTATTTGCAAAAATTATATAATTTTTTTGTACAGCATTGCTCATTTATGATGTTAGAGGAGTTTATATATGGGTTTACCCATATGCTTTTAATCTTGTAAGAAGTTTATTTAGGTCACTGACAATTCTAAGGCTTTGGAAAAATTACTGATTTTTTATGTCGATTCGCCACTATCGATTTGTTTAAAATCAAGATACGTATCGTTTTATTTCTCCTCTCATTTTAAGCTTGTCATTCGTCGCTCTATACAATGAGTAGTAATCATTTTGTAATTTATCGGCGCCTCCGGACAGGATAAATATTCATTGTTTTGAATTTATTTTATTTATTGTGTAACTATTTTTAAATATATACATACAGAACATACACAATCATGCCATGTACCCAAAAGGGTGTCGCACAAACTTTTTCCATTATCTCGAAATCAGTCTCCTTTAAACATTCCTATCCAAACAAGCAACTTTCGTTTTATCTAGATTCATAATTTTTCTAATACCAGGCCATCGAACACCACATGTCTGAAAATCACTTCATTAAAATATTTTGTTTTAAAAAAAAAACTAGATTGAAACGTACTCCCACAAGCACCTGTTTACGCTACCGAAAAACCGTATACGTATATATTTATTTGTTTTTTGTTTTATTAAAATGCATAATTTAAAAATGAATATTGCCTATAACAAAAAAAATATATATTTTTAATGTGCTTGTGCAATCTACAATTAAATAGAATTAAGTACCACAGTAGAAATTTAAAAAAAGTAGGCGGTTTTTAGATTAGTGGATATTTAATAATATGGATAAGTTTTAATGGGATGGTTTTTCGGTAACTTTTGATTATGTGGCTTTTTGGAGACACAATTTTTCGATAACGAGGAAAGCTTTGCATAAAGGGATACTAGTCCAATTGTATTAGTTTATATAACTCTCCTTGGCAATCTATTTATTAAGCAGGAACGCAGTATTCATGCCAAACTTGTGTTCTATCATTGAACAATTCTGGTAAAGGATTATCTACTCAGGGCTCGCACACAAACTTGAAGCCATCACCTAAGCCGTAGATTTGCAATTCTATCTGTCTGAGTTACGCTTGGCGAGAACGATTGTCAATCTGAATTTGCTTGAGACAAAATTCTGGTCGCCAGCTTTCCATTTTTATTTTTCAAATTTGTTTTTCCGCCCTGCGAATGTAAATATCTGATGCAGTCGGTGCCCAGGATTGACTTACTACCTATCCATTCAGCAGAAGAAATAGCTAGTCTTAAAACTTGTAAATGTTTTCAAATTTGTGTGAAATTTGAATTTGCTGGCAAATAAAATTTATTATTTACCAAGAGAACTCTTTTCAATTTGAAAGAAATGAAAAAATGGCAGGAAGAATGTAGGTTTGCTACTTGGAATGTAAGAGGAATAAATGGGAAAGAGGATGAATTGATGGAGTTAATGCGTGTTTATAGTATTGATGTGTTATGTGTAAGTGAAACAAAAAGGAAATGTTTTTGTGAGGAAGAGAAAAATGGTATTTTTTGTTTGTGGTCGGGCGTCAGTATGAGTGTAAGAGCATGTCAGGGTGTTGGTGTACTTGTAAGCGAGAGAATGAAGCCGTTTGTAAGAAGTTATGCTTGTATTTCTTCGAGAATTCTTTGGTTACGAATGAAGGTAGGTTTGCACAGGGTTTTGGTTGTGTCTGTTTATGGGCCAACTGATTCTGCTTCTGATGTTGAAAAAAATCAGTTTTGGAATGATTTAAATAGTGTGGCTGACTCTGTTGACGCTGGAGAGAAATTGATTGTATGTGGTGATTTAAATTGTTGGGTTGGTGTAAAACGTAGTATAACTGGGAATACCTTGGGTACGTTTGGAGATAGTAGAGTTAATGATAATGGTGAGAGAGTGTTATCTTTTTGCTTAGAACGTAATGTCTTCATTTCTAATACCTTTTTTAAGCATAAACTTTCCCATATTTATACCTGGGAGAATGTTCTAGAAAATAGACGTAGTGTAATTGATTTTATTATGTATGATGATCGATTGAAAAGTTTGGTTATTGACACACGTGTTAAACGTGGTGCTGAACTTGGTACTAATGATCACTATTTAGTGGTTTCGCGTATACGTTTAAATGTTGGTTGGCGTATGAGGAAAAGAATAACTGGTAAAATGTTTCAAGTGAAATCCAGTGTTCTTCAATGTGAAAATGCTAGAGATGAGTATGTGCAAAAAATTAATGATAATTTTCCTGCGTGTAAAACTAATTATGAATGTGATGTAAATGAAATTTGGAATGAATTTAAGGATCATATAATTCAGTGTGCGAAAGAAGTGTGTGGTGAAAGAATATTAGGCACGTGTCCGAAGAATGCATGGTGGAATGATCAGTTGAAAGAAGCAGTTGCTGAGAAAAAGGACGCTTATTTGAATTATTTGTGTGTTAAAGATTTGCCTAGTAGTTTATGTGTTGAACGTTATCGTGAATACAAGGAGAAGAATAAATGTGTTAAAAAACTAGTTAATAATTGCAAAAAAGAAATGGAAGAGAGAATGAGTGAAAGGTTGACGACTGATTTCAGTATGAATAGGCGAATGTTTTGGCAGAACGTGAAGAGAATGAAAGGTGGTAGTGTGAAAACCGTTAAGGCGGTTAAAAGTGCAAGTGGTGATTTATTGTGGAATGAGTTGGATGTAAGAAATAGGTGGTGTGAATTTTTTAAAGATTTATATGGTAGTAATAATAATGAGGCAATGAATTATGTTTCTGTAATTTTGAATCGAAGTGAGGTTGAATATGACATTGATGAAAGTGGTGTGAGTGATGCTTTAATGCGTGTTAAATGTGGTAAGTCTCCCGGTATGGATGGAATTACTAATGAAATGCTGAAGTATGGAGGTGAAAAAGTATTTGAATGGTTAGTTTTTATATTTCGTTTATGTTTAAAGCGTTGTGTGGTTCCTGATGACTGGAAACGAGCTGTCATTTGCCCTTTATTTAAAGGTAAAGGCAGTTCAAGTGAATGTACTAATTTTCGAGCGATTAGTCTTCTGAGTGTTCCCGGTAAATTATTTGGTAAAATAATAATTCGTAAAGTTAGAGCACTAACTATTTCAAAAATTAGTGACGTTCAGTGTGGATTTTTGCCAGAGAGAGGATGTGTGGATCAATTGTTTGCTCTTCGTATGATTGTCGAAAAGTCACTTGACAAAAATAAAAAAGTGTTCTGTGGCTTTCTTGATTTAAGAAAAGCTTATGACAGTGTTCTTCGCGAAATTTTGTGGGATGTGCTTTGCGAGTACGGTGTTAATGGTAAAATTTTAGGAGCAATTCAAGCTCTGTATGATGGAAGTGAAGCTGCAGTACGAGTTGATGGTTGCTTAAGTGATTGGTTTCGTATAGATGTTGGCGTCAAACAGGGCTGTGTAATGTCTCCTTGGCTATTTAATTTATATATGGATGTACTTCTTCGAAAAGCTTTCTGTGGTAATGATGGTATACAAATAGGTGATTGTGTTGTACCTGCTTTAGCGTATGCTGATGACGTGGTTGTTTTGGCTGAATCTGAAGAAAAACTGAGAAGGATGATTGATAGAATTAATGTTGTTGGTAAAGATATGAATCTTGTGTTGAATGTTGATAAGTGCAAAGTTTTAGTTTTTGAGAAAGGTGATTTGATGACTGAATGTAATGTACATATTGACGGTGCACGTTTATAGCAGGTAGATGAATTTGTGTATTTGGGTAGTTTGCTGTCTAGAGATGGCCGTTTTGATCGTGAAATTGAAAGGAGAGTAAATGCTGGTTGTAAGGTTTTGGGTGCTTTGGGAACTTTTGCTAGGAATGTAAATGTTTCAAAAGAAGCCCGTTTAAGTATATACAATGCAGTTTTGGTGCCTACGGTGATGTATGGTAGTGAATGTTGGGTTTGGTTGCAAAAGCATAAACGGAAAATGACTGCTGTGGAAATGAGATTTTTACGTGGGGTATGTGGTGTAACTAGGAGAGATCGGGTACGAAATAGACTAGTGTATGATGAGTGTGAAATTGAAAAAAATGTTGTAGCAAAAGTTGGTGTTAGTCAGTTAAGATGGTTCGGACATGTTGAGCGAATGTCTAATGAACGTTTGGTTAAAAAGATTTATTTGAATGATTTTGATGGTTTACGTTTGCGTGGACGTCCAATGAGTAGTTGGAGTGATATGATTGAGAGTGTTTTGCGTGAGCGAAAGTTTCCAAGTAGTAGGAATAGAAGAGCATGTATGAGAGGAATTATGAATGTGGATGAAGCGAAAGTTGCTTGTTTGGATAGGAGTGTTTGGAGGCGACTGATTTCGGGATAATGAAAAGAGTTTGTGCCACACCCTTTTGGGTATATGGCGTGATTGTGTATGTATGTATGTATGTATAAAATTTGTTGAATTTAACTTGTATTTAAACTGTCAATTTTTTTTAAAGAAACATAATGTATTTTTTTTAGTTAATTATTAAATTGTGTTACTCGAGTACTTTCGATTTTTATTTTAAAGGTAATCTAATAATAAAATTTTGTGTGATTTTTTATTTATTTTATTTTCAATTATTTTTTGTTTAATTTAGTTTACTTTGATATCATTTATTATCACTTAAAAAAAAGTTATTCTAAAATTAAAATCATATAGGAAATATTTCGCACTCATATGCTCTCGAAAACATAATAGCTGCCAAAGCACCTCCTGTAAATACACAAATAAGGTTTTCTTCAAGCGTATCGTAATATTAACCCTCTCGTGCGTATTTGTATTATTATTATTTTTCGGGAATAAAACATAAATTATAAAACAAAATTTTTAAATTCAAAATTTTGTAAAATACGTAAAAAATAACTGTAGCAATTGGTAATAAAGAAAGTCTTACTATCGAGTCGCATAAAACTTAATTTAAAAAATATAAAATCTGAATATTTTGAATGAAATTTTTATTTAATTATTATACAAATGCCTTCTTGATGCTATTTCATCATCTGAGTCATATAAATCATTGTTTTTATTATCGTCGTTTCGTTATTAGAATAAAAGTCTGAACTATCAGCTAAATTAAAATTCACTTTTGCATCACCTGAAGAAAATACATCCGCGAGTTCGGAATCATTTTCAGATTCCGATCTAAAAAAATATTAAACGTAAATTGTAAATGCATGAAGGCCACTATAGTGGACAGATCAATTTTATTGAATTATACAACACTGATGAATTTATATTATGAGGATTTCATAAAATAGTTGTCAATTAATTATAGTTACAAATAATAAGACACTTATTTCTAGTAGCTACTGTAGTTTCAGATTATAATCAAATAATATTGAGCAATTGACAGCTGCATAAATAGCTGTCTACTGTAGTGGCCTATATGTACGATAGGGTTAATATTAAGTTACCATTATTGCCTATGAGAAAGAGGTCATTATATTACTAGTACAATAATGACATTGTTATACAGCAATTTGTTACTATGTAAATCACTGATGATAACACCAAACATAACTACAACGTCAAATGTATTTAATCTGACACCTTCGGAGAACATATTGAAAACTATTACGTCAAGTTAAGTTAAGTTAATTGATAATTTCATTGTATATTCTTGCTTGAATTTTAATTTGATTATTGAAAATGTGAGTAAATACCAGAAATGCAATGTTCACCGTTAGATTTAGCAAAAAAATTTTTTTAATCCAAATTAAAAAAAAAAACTTTTACATATCAGATTGACTTAAATCTTTACATACATTGCTAGTTTAGCTAAAATATAATATTGAATTTAAATAGTTAAGAAGTATTTGTTTAATTGTTATTTTAACTGTTGTCACAGGTATGAAAATAAGTTGTGCCATCTGTTTGTAATTGTGCACATGAAATGTTAATCATATGTTCTGAATTAAATTGTAAGTTAGAACCAAAACTTTCTTAATGGTATAAACTGAAATATGTTTTAGTTATGTAAATAGAATGTAGGTGTAGCATTTAATGCAATAATCTAAAAATGTAAAATTTTGCTGTAAATTATTCTAATAATTGACTATTGATTATTTGCTTTAATGAAAGTAAGTCACATGTGACAGACCACATATTAAAATTGTGTCGTATTGATATATTAATAAAAACTTTTTTCTGAAATATTAATAATTTTTAGATATAATTGGTTTTCATTTGATTTGTTTAAAAAGTAAAAACTATAATTGTATAAAAAAAGTTTTCTAACTGTACATAAATATAAGAATATTACATCTGCAAATAAAATTAAAATGTTATGTATATCATTCTACATTTTACAATTTAAAAATGACTTCCAAACAAGTATATATATATATATGTATTATTTTGACATTTTTAAGAAAACAAAATCAAACATTGCGACAAGAAAACAACATTATAAAATTTGTTTCCAAAAGTTTATACAGGTAACCCTCCTACAACACAGTATCCGACAACAAGGTTTCGTTCTATCACGTTTCGCTTAAATGCACTAACCCTTTTATAACACGGTATCCAACAACACGGTTTCGTTCTAACACGTTTCTGCTTACAACGCAGTTTTCAGGTTTTTTTTTTACCTGTAGTAATGTTTATTTACATATATACATTTAATAAGCGCACCAGCAATTTAAAAAAAAAGTTTGTTATTAAATAAGTTTTTGTCAACTACGACTTTTGGTTTTATCTGTCTTTTATATAAAAAGCAAACAGTAGTAAGTTCATAATCACCTGCATGTGTTAACATAATGTGTCTATAACTGTCTCAATTCTAATCTTAAAAAATATATGTACAAATGTTTTTTAATTTTTGGAACCTAACTTTCTTTTTTCTATTGACTCTGGGTCTCATGAAACACGATTTCACATAACACGCCGTTTTCTTGGAACTTATCTATCGTGTTATAGGAGGGTTACCTGTATTCTGTTTAAAAATGCACAATATCAATAAATAAAAAAAACTTATTTCATTTTTAAAATGGGTCTAGTACCTTTTGGCCCACTCTTTATAAAGCGTAACTATAAATTCATTGCATTATTATTAAACAATATGAATTATAATGTGGCTAATAAATTACAAATTCGAACATGGATTGTTTTTCTCTGTGTGTGAGGTTTTGTTTTGTTTAGTGTAGTAGCAACAATTTGGTTATCGTTACTATATTCACGTTAAATAAATAACAACTTAAATCACTCTGATATTTCGTTAATTAAAATGTCGTCCTGTTCACTGAAGTGAAGTTGATAGCAAGAACAATAGCTAAATGAATAAATTCAGTAATAAATCTAGCTATGTGTGTTTTTTTTGCTCTAATTTTAATGAAACTTTATCGCTAATAAATTTTGAACTGGTCGCCCTGCAACGAGATTTATAATAGTTTAGCAGAAAAAGTAAAGGGTTTTTAATTAATTTATACGACAAAAATGATTTATAATGTTTCAACGTAATGATTATTTTGTTTTTAAATTAAATTTTGTTTGTTAGTGCACGCTAAATATAAAAACTATTGTTTGTGTTGTATTATAAAGTATAAAGCATTTTCAACCAGACAGGATCGAATTCAATAAATTTTCCATATATAAATTTAGTGTAAAAAATACAGTGATACCTACCAACTTTCCCAGAAAAGAATTATTAAAATTTTAAAAAATTTAATCGATTTTAATCAAATATTCACAAAAGATTCTTTTACTTCCCACATAAATTATGTAATTTTAACGAAATACAGTGTTGCCCACTAATAAAAAAAAAAAAAATTTAAAATTAATTATGGCTACATTATTTATACGATTTTGATCAACTTTTCATAAAAGTTTTTCTTGGTGCCCACATAAATTATTATTTTATTAAGATATATTGTTGCCAACTTTCCGAGAAAAATATGAAAAAAGTTTTTAAAAATTATGGTGAAAAACCAAATAAAAATTTTATTTCTATTTTTTTCTTATCATTTATGTGATAATGTTAAATATATATGAGTTACCCATATGCATCTAATCTTTTTTACTACTTTGACTGCAAGGAAAAGTAGTATAGCGTTTGGTAGGGTGTCTGTAACATTTTCAAAAAAAAAAAAAATGTATAGAAATCCTTCATATAGCCTGTAGATGACGAATCTGAACTTAGTTTATGTGGGTGTATGTGTGTGCGTCGTCAGCTCGCTCGCTCGCTCGGTCGTAAGTCAAAATTTTTTGGCCGCAACTCCTCCTAGACGGTTCAACCGATTTTAATAAAATTTTCAGGATAAATTTGTCCAGTACCCAAGATGGTCATGTGATTTTGTTTTTTTCGAGTGATGCCAAATTTCCCAGAAAAAAAATTACTAAAGTTTTTAAAAATTCATATTGGCTACGTTATTTATCCGATTTTGATCAAATTTTCAAAAAAGATTTCCCTAATGCTCTCATTGATTACATAATTTTATTAATATTCAGTGTTGCCAACTTTCCGAAAAAAAAATTTAAAAATTTTATTATGGCCATGTTATTCAACCGATTTTACTCAAATTTTCACAAAAGATTCTCCTAGTATTCATATAATTTATGTAATTTTAACAAAATACAGTGTTGCCAAATTTCCGAGAAAAAAATTAGTAAAATTTTTAAAAATTTATTTTGACCATTTTATTTAACCGATTTTAATCAAATATTTATAAAAGTTTTTCCTAGTGCCTAAATAAATTATGCAATTTTAACAAAATACAGTGTTGCCAACTTATCGAGAAAAAAAATCACAAAATTTTTTAAAAATTCATTGTGGCTACATTATTTATTCGATTTTGATCAAATTTTCAGAAAAGTATCTCCTAGTTCCCACATAAATTATAATATTACTAAAATACAGTGTTGCCAACTTTCCGAAAAATGTGAAAGTAGTCTATATATGGGTTTACCCATATACTTCTAATCTTGTTTTTTTGAATAATCAGTTAGGTTTCTGTTTCAGTTTCGTAAAAAATAGTAACGGTTTTTTTTACATTTCAGTTCAGTACAAGTCTCTAATTAATTTACATAATAATTAAGTTTTCGTTCGCGAAATAAAACAATGTTAAGCATAACTTCTATAATTCTAAAAAAATAAATAACAAAAAGCAAAGTATTTTCTGTAAGTATTATATACAACATTTGTAGGCAGTAACACTTGTTTAAATAAAATGTTTGTTTTAATTTATGTTTAAATTTTTTTGTTTGTTACCGTTTGAAGTAGTCCATCCTGGCTGTTGACTGATCTGTAGGATTTTATGTTAGGTTTTCCGCTTGGCCAACTGGCGCCCATATCACTACATTTATTTCTACAAATAATATATGATAGCTTGCTAATTCCATTTTATACAACATTATAATATGACCATCTCTATTTACCAGCTAGCCATAGGAAGGCCATAGGCATTATAAAAAAATTGATAGCATACTGTTCTCAAAGACATGTTAGAAATTAGTTTGATTTAACCAAAATATTTCGGAAATCTAAATAAAATTTATTTCCAATTTTTCTTCTATTTTTACCACTTTGACTGCAAGGAAAAAGTGGTATAGCGTTTGGTACGGTGTCTGTAACATTTTCAAAAAAAAAATTGTATATAGAAATCCTTCATATAGCCTCTAGATGACGAATCTAAACTTAGTTTATGTGGGTGTATGGATGTGCGTCGTCAGCTCGCTCGCTCGGTCGTCAGACAAAATTTTGTGATTGCAACTCCTCTTAGACGGTTCAATCGATTTTAATGAAATTTTCAGGATAAATTTGCGTAGTGCCCAAAATGGTTATGTGGTTTTGGTTTTTTCCAGTGATGCCAACTTTCCGAGAAAAAAATTACTAAAGTTTTTAAAAATTTATTGTGACTACATTATTTATTCGATTTTGATCAAATTTTCAGGAAAGATTTTCCTAGTGCCCACATAAATTACATAATTTTAATATAATACAGTGTTGCCAACTTTACAAGAAAAAATTTACTAAAATTTTAAAAAAATTATTATGACCACGTTATTTAACCGATTTTAATCAAATTTTCAATAAAAATTCTCCTGGTGCCCGCATAAATTATGCAATTTTAACAAAATACAGTGTTGCCAACTTATCGAGTAAAAAAATTACTAAAATTTAAAAAAATTATTGTGGCTACATTATTTATCCGATTTTGATCAAATTTTCAGAAAAGTTGCTCCTAGTGCTCACATAAATTATAATTTTATTAAAATACGGTGTTGCCAACTTTCGGAAAAAACAATTTATAATTTTCTAAAAATTTGTTATGCCCGCATTATTTATCCGATTTTAATCAAATTTTTACAGAAGATACCTTTAGCGCCTATAATATTATATATTATCAAAATACAATGTTGCCAACTTTCGGTGAAAATTTTTTTATTCCTATTTTTCATCATTTATGTGATAATGTCAAAGTGGTCTATATATGGGTTTAACCAAATACTTTTAATCTTGTTTTTTTTTGCATTTATCTTATCGAGAAAGCATTTGTTTGTGTAACGTCTATGAGAGTAATCGACCACTATCACATTGGCCTATAAATTACTGTCTTGCGTTTTGCGACACAAAACGTATAAATTTACCATTCAGAAAGTGGGGAATTTAGTGGGGTATGATCGTGTGGTTCTAGAAACATTCACCGCCCACAATTTACCCCAAAAAGTTTACCGCCCACAATTCACCGCACACACTATTCACCGCGGGGAAGATTATTTGCCAATTTTTAAAAGTAAAACTGATAAATATAAAGTGAAAGTTCTGTACTGTAACAAAATAATTTTTTGTAGATGTTTATTATATTAAATAAAAGTAATGCAATACTATATGATATAATAATTAATTACAATTAATAGAAACAATTTCTTGCATATATTAATAAGTAGAGCATAAAAATAAAATTATTTAATTAGAAATGTATTAATTAAATTAAATAAAAGTAATGCAATACTATATGATATAATAATTAATTACAATTAATAGAAACAATTTCTTGCAGATATTAATAGAGCATAAAAATAAAATTATTTAATTAGAAATATTATTAATTTTTTGAAAGGTACGTAAGTATATTAAATTAAATAAAACTAAACTAACTTAACTTTTTTTTTTTTTTTTTTTTTCGGGAGGAGGGGAAATTTTCATGGAACATCTACTAGTCTTCTCCATCCTCTAGTAGATAGTGTCGGACTTTCAACTAAGATGAGCCTACCGACTAAAACCCCTCCTCAAGCGGCAAGGCCTAGGGACATTCCGCGAGGGACAAAACTTCTAGGGCCATGCTTTGTCAAAAACATCGCTGTACTACATGTACTACCGCATACCTTTGGACGTCCACTGCCAAGCCCCAAGCCGGAGCCGCATATGTAACAATCGACTCCACTGTACTTGCCAGGAGTCGACGTTTGGGTCCTGAAGGTCCTCCTAATCTAGGCATGAGCTTCCGGACGGCATGTGCTGTTCTCTCCGCCTTTCCTATGATTTCCTTCACATGAGATCCGAAACTTAGGTTTTTATCGATAGTGACACCCAGATACTTTATCTGGGTGCTAGGATTAATATCGTGCCCAAGCAGTGTGAACTTCAGCGGTTCATGCTTCTTACGGCCGCTAAGCATTACCGCCTCCGTCTTACTTACAGCGATCGTCAAACCATTCTGGTTCATCCATGCCTCGACTTGCCTTAGGGTTCTATTGCCGATGAGCATAAGTTCATCTTCCGATCTAGCCACTGCCAGCACAGCTAGATCGTCAGCATATGCTACCAACGTAATTCCTTCTTCCGTCAGCAGGCGTAGTAGGCTATCATAAAATATGATCCAGAGCAAAGGTCCAAGTACCGAGCCTTGCGGCACGCCGCAGGACACCCTCGTCAGGTTCCTTTCCCAGCAGATACCTCTATAAGAGAGATAATCTGCCACGACGTTTACCAGATACCGAGGTGTGTCAAAACGTTCTAGAGCGTCCAGAATCTTAATCCAGGGGACACTGTTAAACGCATTTTTCACATCTATTGTGATTAACGCACACAGTCCCCTGGTCTTTAAGGTCTTCTGCTTCTCCGCCCTCGCAATTCCCAGTACTCGCAGTACTAACTTAACTAATCTAATGTAACTTAACCTAACCTAATCTAACCTAACCTAAACAAAATATAATATAATAACAGTAAACTTTACGCGGTGATTTGTGTACGCGGTGAATTGTGTGTGCGGTGAATTGTGTGTACGGTGAATTGTGTGTGCGGTGAATTGTGTGTGCGGTGAATTGTGTGTGCGGTGAATTGTGTGTGCGGTGAATTGTGGGCGGTGAACTTTTTTCGGTGAATTTTGGGCGGTGAACTTTCTGGATACGCGATCGTGTAACTGGGGTATAACTTTGTTTCTCGCAACATGGTTTGTGCCAATTTAACATGTCTCGAGATAATTTCGTTAAAACGGAATTTATTAGTTAAAGGCGATAGTAGAAGTCAAGCAGGAAAATGATTGTTTGGAGTCGCTGAATGGGCCCGTTGTAAACAAAGTATTTTGCTGAAAAAACTAAAAACTATAAAAATAGTATTAACCTTGGAGATGTTCTAGTTATAGCAATTGAGTTGAGTCCACTTAAACTAGTCAAGTGAAATTTAATCAACAGTTTTTGCTTTATATGAAATTAAAACAAATATTGTAAATAAATCGAAATATCGTGCGTGCTCGCACAACAATAAATTGCAATCATCATTTCCTAATTTGTTCATATCTTTAAGAATTTGTTTTAACTTTGCCGATAACAATTGCAGCTATCGAAAATGTTTACCTTTTATATATGTTTAGTTAATTAATTAATACTACTAATTAATTAACTAATTAGTAGTACTATAATATTAATTTTTAAAACACGTGTTTCTTTTTTTTTGAAAATCTATTCAGGCATGATAGGCAAAACCAACCAAACCTCCCCTGGAGCGTATGCTGGAGGTAAGTTTTAGAATTTAAATAGTGTGATGATACGTTTTTCTTACCTGCAGATTACATGTTTCGTTTAAATTTAAATTCAATTACAAGTGTAGTTCTAGTCGTTAAACATAACCAGAAATAAATATTAAAACCTTAAAAAGTCAACACGTAATTCAAACATAACCACAGAATGTAAAATAATAAAATTAGTACTTGCAGGTTTATTTCTACTATTCATTATAGCGTCTCCTCAATAATTAATAAATAGTAATCTTTAACATTATTGACCTATCGTTAGTTTTAAATATTATGCATGCTAACAGAAGAAATATACACAAGTTTTAAACTGTCACAGGGAATGTCAAAAATGCCCTCTGAAGAAACATAATTTCAATTTTAAAGTAAAATATTTTTTTAAAACTTAAAAACCCACTCTGGTTTTTCTACTGCTTTAAAATATAAATTTTTTTCTATCATTGTCCCAAAATGAACAAAAATCAAAAATTACGTTTTTGAAAAAAATATATAAAAAATTAAACTTTGTTCTTATATTTAACCTTGAACGTGTAATGTTTAGTTCTTAAATATTGAGTTAAAGAATAATT
Source organism: Clivina fossor (assembly GCA_963966155.1). NCBI lineage: Eukaryota > Metazoa > Arthropoda > Insecta > Coleoptera > Carabidae > Clivina > Clivina fossor. Next base: position 15,578,729 of record OZ014553.1, on the reverse strand, counting down.
TGTTATTTGAAGATACGTTACTTTTATTTACGCATTAAGAATATTACAAAGAATAGCTTAATATTTGTATTGATTCACTATTAAAAATGTAATTGACAACTGTACTGTATATGTTTATATGCTATCATTTATTTTTCACACTGTTGTTCATTTTGTGTTGTCATAGCAACGGAAAATTGAATTGCGCGCTTTAAAATAGCGCGAGAACATAACATTCCTCCCCCCTAATTTGTGTAATCACGCAGCCACGTCGGAGGACGTTTGTCTCTGATAGGCCGTGAGCTCTTCGGAGAGATAACAACAGCATCAGAAAGAATCTGTGATTTGGACCTAGTAGTCGGCCCCTGGATTGGATTTGCAGAAGTAGTATCCGATTCCGAAAATATAGATGGTGGTACTTCGCAATCTGGTGTTGCACTTGAACTTGACGCGACAGCTGGTTGTATTGTAATGTCGGCTATCGCGTTTGGATCTTCAGTTTCTGCAGAGTCGTCACCGTCGGGTCGTTTTCGGAGTTGATCCAAATGGCGGCGCCAGAATTGACCATCAACAGACTCAACGCGGTATGAAACAGGACCAGAGACCTCGGTGATCACAGCTGGTACCCATTTCGAGTAGTTTCCGAACTCTTTAGCATAAACTGTATTCAGCGGAGCAAATACTCTGAATCGCGGATCAGATCTACCTTGTGCTTGACGAGCTTCACATTTAGCATTCATCGATTCAGCAAAATCAGGATGCAGACGGTCGAGGCAAGTCCGGAGTTGGCGACCCATTAGTAGTTCGGCCGGACAAATGCTTGTGGTCGCCCTTGGAGTAGTGTGTTGAGCTAGCAAAAATCTCGCTAGGCGTAACTGCTAATTACCCGAAATGATTCGGCGTAACGCATTCTTCGTTGACTGAACCATTCGTTCAGCCTGACCATTAGATGAAGGATGACCTGGCGCAACAGTAATGTAGTTAATCACATTTCTCTTTACAAATTCTTGAAATTCATGGCTAGTAAACCCTGTTCCATTGTCCGACACAATGGTATCAGGAAGATCATGAGACACAAACAATGCTCGAAGTACTTCAATGGTTGAAGTCGAATCCGTTGACTTCACATGAACCACTTCCAACCATTTTGAATAAGAATCAACGACAATAAGAAAAGTCGCTCCTTGAAATGGACCGGCATGGTCGATATGGAGACGGGACTACGGTTTTTTCGTCCACTCCCAAGGAAACAAAGGAGCTTTTAGAGGCGCATGACGAGTTTCTTGACAAACCTTACACCGATTGACTACACTCTCGATATCCTTATCGATACCTGGCCACCAAACGTAGCTACGAGCTAAACTCTTTGTACGAACGATATCCTGATGAAAATCATGCAGAGTCTGTAATATGTGATTGCAAACTTGTTTTGGAATAACAACTCGAAAACCCCACAGCAAACATCCTTTATGTGCTGTTAATTCGTGTTGACGACAAACAAACGGTGTAAATTCCTCTCTTAGCTTTGCAGTTGGCCATCCCCTCCATACCCAGTTGAGGACACGTGAAAGGAGCGGGTCCTTTGACGGAATTTTAGAAATGTCTTCTGCCGTTAAAGGCGGCTTGTCTAACGCCTTGAGAAGAAGGATTTCGCATGATGTCGAAGCTTTGTTGTCAATTGACGGTAGTGGTAATCGACTTAACCCATCAGCATGGCCTATGGATTTTCCAGGATTGTAAATAAGTGTATAATCGTATGCACTGAGCAATAGAGACCAACGTTGAATACACGGTGATAACATTGACGGTGTTGGTTTGTCCGCTGCTAGCAATCCTAGTAACGGTTTGTGATCTGTATAGATCTCGAATTTCTGACCATAGAGATAGTCGTGAAACTTTTTAACCTCTCGAATGATCGCAAGTGTTTCTTTGTCGATTTGAGCATATCGACGTTCGGTATTATTCATTGCACTAGAATGAAATGCGACAGGAGCTTCGATGCCGTGCTCGATGCGATGACTTAATACGGCACCCGTACCATATTGCGATGCATTACATGTCAAAATAATTGGCTTCATCGGATCGAAATGAATAAGCAATGAGTCAGAAGACAGTAATTTTTTAACTCCACGAAATGCAGTATCATGATTGCTAGTCCATATTCACGGTGCTCCTTTGTGCAGGAGACGGTGTAACGGCTCAGCAACGTTAGCTTTATCACGTAAGAAGATGTGATAAAAGTTCAGAAGACCAAAGAAGGCCTAAAGCTCTTCCTTTAATTTCGGTGTTGGAGCTTGATGAATTGCAGTAATCTAATCTGTGGTAGGACGAATACCATGTTTGTCGATCAAGTAGCCCAGGAATGTAACACTCGGTGTGTCAACAATACATTTTTTACGTTTCACCCGCAATCCGGCTTTGGAGAAACGTCGCAAAACTTCACGCAAATTTTGCTGTAATTTTTCAGGCGTATATCCTTTAATTAGTATATCATCAAAGTATGGAATGACTACTGGCAAACCACCTAGTAACGTCTCGATGAAACGCTGAAAAATTCCCGGAGCAGTAGATACTCCAAACTGCAGGCGTGTGCATTTGAATGCTCCCCGATGGGTCACAATCGTCTGTGCTTTGGCAGTTTCATCATCGACCATTAACTGTAAGTAAGCCTGTGACAAGTACAGCTTTGCAAAATGTCGACATCCCAAAAGTTCGGCGAGCAATCGATTTACAGCGGGCACTGGACACGGGTTTTGTCGTAGGGCCTTGTTAATTGTACATTTATAATCTCCGCACAATCGAATTTCTCCGTTGGGTTTAAGAATAGGAACAACAGGAGTAGCCCATTTAGTATGCGTAACTGGCTCAAAAACTCCTTGCTGAATAAGCCGATCAATTTTCGTATCCACCTTTGGACGCAAGGCAAAGGGCAGGTTCCGTGCCTTCAGCTGAATTGGCTTGACTGAAGGATCTAGGTGAAAAGAAACTCTCGGACCTTTGAATGTTCCCAGTTTTTTGTTGAAAAGATCAGGAAACTCGGAAAAAACTGACTCTGTCGAGTTCAAAGTTCCCTGACGGATTCCTTGTAGCTCAATTCAAAAAGATGCGAACCAGTTAAGTCCCAATAAACTTTTGCGTTTCTTCTTTGAAACTAGCAGTGGTAAGTTTCCTTTGAATTTTCCGTACGAAACTTTTGCGTTAAATGTGCCTAAAATCTCAACAGAACGTTGATTGTAATCTCGTAGCAAAAATGGAGATTCTGTTAATCGCGGCATTTTTGGATAAAGGCGGCGGCAAGTACCTTGGTCGATGATAGTTACTTTTGCTCCAGAATCCACTTCCATAACGCACGGTGATACATTGATGTATACCTTCGTTTGTAATCCGATATCTCCAGAAGTATCTTGACATACTTGAATACAATGAAGATTATAGACGCTTGTTTTTGTATTTTTGTTTTGGGACGATGTCTCTTGGCGGCGAGAAGATTCACGGCCTCCTTGCAACGACTCTTTAGATTTAATGCGACAAACGCGTTCGATGTGCCCCTTTTTCTTGCAATGGCGACACTCGGCGTCTTTAAACCTGCACTCGCTTTGTAAGTGGTTTCCTCCACAGCTGACGCATGGTCTGGTAGCATTATTACTCATGAAAGACTTACCAGGTTTAGGACTGATCTTTGAGTGTCGATGAAAATCTCGGTGCTGTTCGGCGGTGACTGGATGGACGAAAGTAGTAACAGCCGATGCGGCCCCGCGAATTTCCTTTGTATGTTGAGTCGCTGTTTCAGCTGCCAAAGCTTTTTCTTGAGCTTGAGCAAAAGTCAAGGTAGATTCAAACAGCAGTCGGCGTTGGAGAGCTTCGTCTCAGATTCCGCAGACAAGTCGATCACGCAACGTCAAATCCAGATTTGCACCAAAGTTGCAATGTTCTGCAAGACGACGTAATTCAGTAATGTATGAATTAATACTTTCAAGAGCAAGTTGATTCCTGCGATAAAATTGAAATCGCTGGAAAAATTCCGATGTTTGTGGCGCAAAATGATTTTTGAGAACAACCATAATTTCAGCAAACGATTTCGTATTTGGTGCTTTCGGTGAAATAAGAGATCGAATAATCGCATATGTTTTCGGTCCACAAATACTCAAAAACACTGCACGCCTCCGTGCATCGTCGGCGATTACATTGGCTTGAAGGTTAAAATCAATTCTTTCAGCATAGGCATCCCACCTCTGAGGTTGACTAACATCGCATTCTTTAACATGTCCCAATGTAGACATTTCCAAATATTATGAATAATTAAATTTAAATAAATTTAACTTGCCCAGAATGTCCTTTATAGAATTGTAATTTTAACTCAATATCCCATCCTCGTCGCCAAAATTAATGTAGTGTTTAGTTCTTAAATATTGAGTTAAAGAATAATTCGTTATTTGAAGATACGTTACTTTTATTTACGCATTAAGAATATAACAAAGAATAGCTTAATATTTGTATTGATTCACTATTAAAAATGTAATTGACAACTGAACTGTATATGTTTATATGCTATCATTTATTTTTCACACTGTTGTTCATTTTGTGTTGTTATAGCAACGGAAAATTGAATTGCGCGCTTTAAAATAGCGCGTGAATATAACAAACGCGTTGGATTGACCATCCAATTACACGGCACACTAGAATAAGATCCATTTGTATGGAAAATTCTTACTGGAACCATGCTTTGACGGATTTTACAATTATTTAATATTTTTATTACTAAATACTCCGTACGACAAGTAAAAAATTACTAAGCCTAAACATATTGTATATTGTTAAACGTCAGCCAAATAAACAACTTTCTAATTGTTTTTAGATGAAAATGAACAGAAATGTTGATTTCCAAGCAAATCGGAAAGGGTCGAGTTTTTTGTCGACTGTTTTAACGTGAAATGCCCCATATAATAAAAAATAGAACTCTTTTTCAGTTTTAAATTTTCAGCATTTATTTTTAATTAGGGCATGTTTTGTTCCGGTAAAATTGAAAAAATATATATCGGTTTAGTTTTATTTTTATCGGATTTTCCGATTTCTTATTTTCGGTTCAATTTCGAATGATTAATTTTTAAAAATTTTTAATGTTTTTATTTGTAATAAAAATTTATTTTTTACCATAATTAGAACAGTTTATTCCTACTTTTATAATAAGCATACTTTATTAATTCATACAATTAATATAATAGGAATAATAATAATAATTAATTAATGAAAAGTATAATAATTAGAAATACATTATATATATATATATATATATATATATATTATATATACTAGCTTTCCCGTCGCGCGTTGCTGCAAAACTGCCCAAAAATTCAGTATTTGAAAGATAACTTTCTCGTCGCGCGTTGCTGCGCAACTGCAGCTTTCCCGCTGTCATTTGACATTTGCAGGTTAGCATTAAACATAATTTTTCAAATTTTTGAGAACCAAGATGACATCGTAGAAAGATGAAACTTGCCTATTCTCAAATAGGGAATAAACCAATTAAAATGACATCACTCCCATCAAAATCGATTCAAGGGTTTAGGAGGAGATGCTGCAAAAACATACATACATACACACAAACATTTGTTAATTAGAGAGATGAATTAATATGTATTAACACGCGTTTTTCAAAAATTTCAATTGCGTGGAGGAACCTGTTACTTTCGTAAGAAAAAGAAAAAATTATTAGGAAAACTGTGTAAGAAGTGAGATACAGTTTATTGCAAGAGAGACAGGAGAACGCTCCCATCCCTACTCAGTGCTGTTTACGGGGTGAGAAGTGACACCGGTAGACCCCTGGCGGGGATAGTTGATCAAGTGTTAATGAGGTTCCGTTTTGCCAAACTCCTTCGCTTGGGAGCAGCATAATAGCAAGTTTCGTCGAGCTCAATTTTTCAAATACATTTTAAAAGTATACATTAAAAAGATATTATAAATTTGTTTAAAAATTATTTAGGAAAAAAAAAAATTATAATACAGTAATACTGTACATTTATAATATTTAAAATACTTACATTTATAATTCAGTAATACTGTACCTTTGTTTTGATCCAACATTTATAATATTAATGAAAAATTAATTACATATTTGAAAAATTTTTTTTTTTCGTAAATAACTTTTAAGCCAATTTATTATATGTTTTTAATCTTTACTTTTAAAATGTATTTGAAAAATTGCGCTCGACGAAACTTGCTATTATGCTGCTCCCAAACGGAGGAGTTTGGCAAAACGGAACCCAATTGATCAGCTATCGACCGGGGTTAAAAAATATAAAAAGCTATTAAAAAGTAGAGGTTGGTGGTAGGAGGGTAAAAATTTAGGACTAAATGTATTTTGTAATGGCACACCACAAAAAAATAACCAAAAAAAAATTTGTCCAAAAAATAAAAAAAATTTTTTTAGGGTGAGCCACTATTAACACTTAGAAGTATAAAAATTAGTTATAAATTTATTCTCATACCTGCTGAATATACATATAAAATTTTATCAAAATCGGTCAAGCCGTTTCGGAGGAGTATAAATACGAAAACTGTGACACAGGAATTTTATATATTAGATATATATATATATATATATATATATATATATATATATATGTTGGAACCCGGTGCTGGCTTGGTGACCACGAAAAACTGGTTGCTTCTGTGGGCAAGTGAGCTGAGTTCCTTTGAAAGAGATGTGGCGTGTGTGATGTGATCTTGCGAGCGAGTGGACTGTATGCGTGCGTAAATTGTGATGTAAGCGTGCGTAGCTTGACTAAAAACAACCAAATAAAATGTTAAGCGAGAGGATGGATGAAGGATCAGACAATCTTCACCTACCCGAGCGATAAATAGGGCTTACACAAGATGTGATAGCTCTAGGAAAAAAATGCGGAAAGAGGTTGGCCCACAACTGAGGTGTAGGATAGCGAGAAATTAGGCGAAGTGTATCAAACAAATAAATAATAGCAATTCAAGCGTATGCAAAATTACTACACAATTATAGTAACTGATTTAAGAGCGTGAATGTAAATGTATATAGCGTTTAGATATTCCAGATCGAACTGTGAATATTTAGTGAAAATATGCAAGATGCGACTAATATTGTAAATTGATACTCAAACACGTATGTAAGAATGGATACGTGACGTAACTTATGAACAAAGTTGACGTTCTTAATTGAAATGCAAGTAAAATATAAAAAGAACTTACGATTATAAATGCAGCAAAAATTCTCAATGACAGTGCGTGTAAAAGACTTACAGTTAAGAGCGTGTGTTTGTGTATGTCCTGTGTGAACATTCAAGATTGTCCTTGGATGATGCTGCAGCCACAGGTTTCAAAGCGTAGTGTATTTCAACTAATATGCGTGTAATTTAGAGCGTGGTGTATTTCAACCAAAGTAAGCGGACAGCTCCTGCTGCGTGTGTGAATGATAGCAGTGGCGCTATGCGTGAATGCGTATATAAATAGTCAAATTCTTCACTGAGTATCAATGCAAGAATTGATGCGAATAAGCGTACAATTAATGAATAAAGCATAAATAAATAAAGGAGTCTGCAACATAAATTGTTAATAAATGATGCAAAACAATGTAAAGCGAGCGTGAGCGATATGCGTAATTAATACGTAAATGACGAGAGCGAAATATATAAATGTGTGATTATGACATCACAAGCGGTTAGCACACATGTATAAAAGCTGAATTACATTATACTTTTTTCGTCTAGATCCATACTAGGTTTCTAGTACTAGATTCGTTCAAGGTTTGTTCAATTTTCATACTTTTTTCACAATCGGTCGTGTATTGTCGAGTTTCTTCGATTTTTTCCCGATGTATTGCCAGTACGCCAACTTAAAGCTGTATATGACAGCTACATACACAGAGTATAATATATAACCTATATAACTTCGCTACATATAAGGTTGGTAGAATTGCGTGCGCATGCGTATAATGTACCTAGTATGAAACTTGAATAGGAAAATAGAGCATGTTGTATATTTCTATACTAGGAAACTTGGATGCAAATTTCTGATTTACATTATACTAAAACTGACTATATGTCCTTGAACGAATCTAGTACTAGAAACCTAGTATGGATCTAGACGAAAAAAGTATAATGTAATTCAGCTTTAAGTCTTTTTACAGTATGGTACATAGACTTATATATATATGCCGCTATCTGATATTAATTTCAATTTAGAACTGAACACTATTAAAAATATAGCGATTAATAATGGATACAATGTAAATCTCATTGATAATATGGTAAAAAATAAAAAGAAACAAAAAGTTACAAACTTATTATATAATAGTCATATTAATAATATTAATATTAGTCAACCATGGTACTCCATTAATCATATAGACAAAATCTCGAACAATGTCAAACGAGCTTTAAATAAACAAAATATAAATATAGTAACAACCAACAAAGTAAATTTAAGAAAATTGTTAGTTAATAATAAAGAAAAATTAAAATCAGATGAATTATCTGGTGTTTACAAATTGTTTTGTAATGATTGCGATGCCTTTTATGTAGGTCAGACAGGAAGAACGTTTAAACAAAGAATTTGTGAACACCAAAAATCCATAGCTAATAACAAAAATAATACAGGTTTTTCCACTCATTGCATTTCAAACCAGCATAAATTTCTAGGAGATTATAAAATTCTATTTGTCGAAGAAAAAAGCCATAAACTAAATTTGCTAGAATCTTTAGCTATTAATAAAGCATTTACAGCGAAAGAAAATATTGTCAATGAATATACCGATCTATCCGACTCACCCCTTGTAAACATTATTTTACCTGGCTAATTTACTGTTATCAATAAAAATAATTTTTTCAATATTTGTATTTGTTTCCCCACCACATTTTGTACAGTATTTTATTTTATTTTTGTTATGTACCTATCGTGTATACGACATAGCATGTAGGGCGTTTACACTTCAACTAACATAAGCTGCTTTTATAACCAATTGTATAGTTATATGCTAAACTATACTAAAGCGTATAAACATATCACAAGAAAATAATATATTATATTAAAAAATAAAACATAGTGTTTGTGTTTAAGACTCCCAACGTTTGAACGATATAAAAAATTGAAATTAAGCGAAACTTTTTTTGTATACTACGTATATATGTTGTCAAAATTTGAATTTTTTTAAGTCAAAACATGTTTTTCTCTGCTTGATGTGGTGGAGAGCGGAATGGTTCAAATGGTCTATTATCGTGCATGACTTTAAAAAATGAGACTTTAAATTTTTTTGGACGCAAAATTTCATTCAATTTCGTTTAAAATCAGCCTAGTTATACCGACTTGAATAATCGGTAATTTTTCTGGTTTTTTGAGTGACGCGTTTTTTCTTTTTTCTAATGACGAATGTATATAAAGAAAGACTATACAATTTTTTGAAGTGAAACAAAAACTAATGTTCATAAATTTTGCAAAAAATAAAAATAAAAAAAACAAAAAATATGCAGGTAACACTCCCATTCTATTTCCATGTTAAACAAATAATAAAAAAGAAAAAGAAAAAAACAAAAATCAAAACAAAGAAAAAATAGAAGGAGGAATCCTCGTTCAATCTTGAAACATTACACAGTTTTGCCAACTTTTTATATTTCACACACGGTGTGACAGTGAAAAGTCCCTAGACTCAGGAACAGTTATCCGCACACATACAAATTTGCAGAGATTTTTGTTCTATGCAGACTGATTTATTCGCAAAGAGAAATATATTTTTAGAATTAAATGTAGCTTAATTTAATAGAGATTGTAATTTTTTTAAATAGTTCATACAACAAATACAGAATGGTACTAATTTTCCAAAAAAATTAGTTTTACCACTATATTCGAATAGAATATTGAATTATTTGCTCTGACATATATATATATATATATACTGGGTGGGGCATTTAACATGTTTTCTGGAAATATTTCCGAAAGAAAGCATTTTACCAAATAATGTTTCGGATGAAAAGAAAATGGTTTCGAGGGGGACATCTGATGCAAGGACCCTTGCCTACCTCGGACCCCCTGGGGGGAACGGGGGGCAACTTTGAAATCTTAACTTAGTTATTTCCCTCGAAACCATTAACTTGAAGTTAATGATTTCGAAAGGGATATCTGATACAGTGACCCTTGCCCCCCCACCTCCCATAGAACTAAAAAGAACTTGAATATCGTACTTAGTTACACCTTATTTTTCAAATTAAAGACTGATAAATTGAGAAAAAAAATGCTGTTTACAGCACCATCTATCAAAGATTAAAAAAAAGTCTCAAAATAAAATTTACATACTTTTTAATGGTCTATCCGAATATGCAATAAAAAATAGGGGGTTCTATTTAAGATTTCAAAGTTGACCCCCGTTCCCGCCCCCCAGGGGGTCCGAGGTGGGCAAGGGTCCTTGCATCAGATGTCCCCTTCGAAACCATTTACTTTTTATCCGAAACATTTTTTGGTAAAATGCATTTTTTCGGAAATATTTCCAGAAAACATGTTAAATGCCCCACCCAGTATATATATATATATATATATATATATATATATATATATATATATATATATATATTTCGGGATAATGGAAAGTGAGTTTGTGCGATATTTTTTTGGATGGTGTAATTATGTACACCGTAAAAAAAATAGCGAAGATGCAAAAAAATAATAGTAAATTTACCATAAAAAAATCTGTATTTCTACTCCAAAATTCATAATAGAGTAAATAAAAATGAGCTAATAAATAATGTAAAATTGCTTACTTTCAGCAAATTGCATTATATAGTTAATGTAAAATTACTTGTTATTAGTATAACTGCTTAAATTATGCAAAATTATAGCTTGCATATTAATATCAGTAATAATTCATCAAAATAATAAGACTTAGTACATATTTTATTTAATACTGTTTACAAAATATTTTGAGTATAATTCGTTCACTTCGAATTACAATTTTATGTAAATTTAGAAATGTATGTATGTATTACAAAATTAATCAAAATTTAACTAATTATTAAAAATTCCTGACAGCAAATTTACTTAAGTTTTGTAAATTTACTAAAAGCGACTTTACTAAACAAATCTGTATTGTTGCCTACATATGTACTTTTCCATCCTGTTGATAATATATAATTACATATAATGTTTTGTAATATAGTTTTGTTATTATGTATTTGTTAAACAAATATGTCTTAAATTAGCAGCATTAGATTAATTATATACCTAGAAATACTGGGCATCATATTAGCTGTGTTTTTTTTACCGAAAAACTCAGATCAGATCAGAAAATATCAGTAATCTTGAAATAATAGCTGTTTTATTTATCGTCTCGTAACTGAGTTTGAAGTGAGTGAATTGCTTCTCCCCCGTTACCGATACTGAGTTGCATATTTAGCTAGTGCTTAGCTGAGCTGAGCAAGTGAGCGCACATGCGCAATTCAAATTTTCCTAGTTTAAGATTTGATAACGTGTTTGATACGTTTACATTTGTCTTTGAATATATTATTTTGAAATCAAACAATAGATATCCGGCGAGTTGCAATAAATTATCAAAGCAAACAATCTAAATACATCTAATATTTTAGGTTATATTATGTGTGGAATATACATACATACAAACATTTGACAATTAGAGAGATTAATTATTCAGCAACTTTATAATATTTACACTCTTAAAAAAAATTATGTAATTTTATCGAGAAACAATAAGACACTATGATGTCTAGTATTTCTAGTCATAATTACTCAACTACTGTTAATTTTACATAATTGTTTAAAAATACTGAATATTAGAACTATTACAAATATTATACAATATGATATATTACCAACTTTATGGAAAAGTACATATATTTAATATTACATTTTTTTTATGGTAATGTTTCTTTTAGTAAATTCAAAAAACTTCAGTTAGGAATTTTCCATAAATAGGTAAAATTTGTTTAGTTCTGTAATATTAATATTGGTATAATTACATATATTTTGAAATTTATTTATAAAGGATGTATTTTGAAATGAATGAATTATTACACATAAAATATTTGAATAGTTTTATTATACAAAATATGTTCGTAAGTCTTATTATTTTGATGAATTATTACAGATATTAATATGCATGCTGTAATTTTACATAATTTAAGAAATTATACCAACAATATGTAATTTCTACACTAAGTATATGTGGATGCAATTTGCAGAAAGTAAACAATTATACTTACTTATTGCTTACTTTAATGTGATTATTATAAATTATGTTAAAAATAATACATAATTTTGAAGTAGAAATTTAAAATATTTATAAGTAAAATAAAAGTACAGAATTTTATAGTAACATTTTACTACTATCTTCTGTAATTTTGCTAGTAAAATTTACAGTGTATTTAACTATAAAATAATATTAAAAGAAAAAAATTTTTAATATTTTTAATCTGATTTATATCTCTCTGTTTTAACGAATCACGTAGCTAGAAATAATGCATTTAAAATTAAGACAATTAAACTAATAGTCACTTGACTCATTTTTAAAGCAAACAAGTTAAATTTTGAAATGAAAGCAAATGCCCAGAGGCCAGTACGAAATGGACCTAAGCGGTTCACCTTTTCAAAAAAATGTATTAAAGTTTTAATTGCAATTATATATTCTCTAAGCTTTAAACTCGCTTCCGCATAACACCAGAAGTTGTGGCTGTGGAAAGTTTGTGACCGCGACGAAGAAAAGATTTCATTATTTTAACCCCGCGATTTAATTAGAATTAGAGACGCACACTTTTTTTCCTTATATTTTGTGTTGGCTTTTTTATGGGTAGCAGTTGAAAGTTTTGAAGCAGACTTTAATGTATTGCCTTTTTAAATATTCAAATATTGTTTTACTTAGTTTTTTTTGTTTGTTGTTTACAGAACGGTTTCTCTTCAAACTTATTACAAATTTTTATATGGAAACAAATTAAGAGAATATTTTACTTTATAATTATTTAAAAATTTTATTTATTAATTAAAGTTTATTGAAAAAAAAATAAAGATACACTGTAAAAAAATTATGTAATTTTACAAAAAAATTATGTTTTGCGTATTTAATTTTTCATAAAAAAAATACAATATTACGTAAATTATCACAGCAAAATTAGAAAATGTTATTATTTTTACTCTTAAAATTTATGTCAAATTAAATAAATTTAAGATATATTTTTACAGTGTAGAATTTTATTAATAGAGTTAAGTTGTTAAGTTGTAATCTTGTAGAGAGAGAGTTGCGGTATGAGATAGATAAGAACGACATGTATTAGTATTCAGAAATAAAACTAACTAATAAAAAATACAATATATAAAAAAAACTTTTTGAATATCAGGCTTATATGTAAATGCACTAAAATGAGGAAAATACATTTTTTCCTAGTTATCCAAAATTTTTAGAAAAAAATTAAAGCGTGGAGCGTCAGGAAACTATATATTTCGCAATGATAATTAAGCGCTCCACACTTTTTTTTTTCAAAAATTTTTGGATAACCAGCAAAAATTTATTTTCCTCTTTTTAGTGCATTTTCATATAAGCCTGGTTTTTAAAAAGTTTTTTATATGTGTTATTTTTTGCTTTTTAGTCTTGTCGTCTTGTTACATCTTGTAATCAGTTTTAAATGCCACTTCACTTCATATATTATATTATAATATACCAATACTAGATATAATTGACTCTTTGCAAAGAAATAGACTGCAGTCTATCTTTGGACCTTACTTTTCTTTTTAGAGTGCAATCCGAGAGCACTATATGAATTTTTTTTTGATAAAATATTGTGTTGTCTCCTGGAATAAAACTGCATGCAAAATTTCAGTGAGATCAGATGATAAGAAGTGGATTAAAAATTGGTTACAAGATTTGACCGTGACAACAGTTTGACCGTGACAACAGAGTAAGCTAATATAAATGTGGTAAAGGTTCTGTTCAATTTTAATTTTTAATTTCTGTAAGCATATCATTATTAGGAAAAAAATATGTAAATATATAGCATAAATAATAAAATAAACAAAAAACATAGAAACAACTTTTTAGGTTATAATTTTAATAATTTTTTTCTCGGAAATTTGGCAACACTGTATTTTATTAGAACTATATTATTTATATGGGGCAACAAGAGAATCTTTCGGTTAAATAATATGGCCATAATAAATTTTTAAAAATTTTAATAATTGTTTTCTCGAAAAGTTGACAACACTGTATTAATAATCTATGTGGTCGTAGGGGTATTTTCTGTAAATGTTGGTTGAAATCGAATAAATAATGAGACTATAATAAAAATTATTTAAAAATTTAATAATTTTTTTTTCGGAAAGTTGGCAAAACTGCATTTTATTAAAATTACATAATTTATATGGACACTAGGAGAATCTTTTATAAAAAATTGATCAAAATCGGATAAATATGTAGTCACAAAAATTTTTAAAAATTTTTAGTAGTTTTCTTAACTCGGAAAGTTGGCATAACTAAAAAAAAATCTACATGACCATCTTAGGCACACTCTCTTATCTGATTTTAACTTGTTTCGACAAATTCTCAGTTGAATCAGAGCACAGGACTAATCTGTTTTGTTATTAGGGTGGATATATATTTTGTTCGACACACACAGAGAATTTACAATGGGAATTTAGTAAAATAGATTAGGTTTGACGAAATAAAAAGGAAAAAAGGTGTTGTGTTGTTGTGTTTTTCTTCTTATTTTGTCATCAGAATACTTTTGAAAAGTTTGCAAGTTTCTGTTTGTGTTTGAATTTTTGTTTCTTTTTGTTTTTTAGAGAATTTTATTCGTAATGAGATTGTGGGTTTATTTGTAGGAAATACTGTTGTATAAAATATTAGAAAATTATTTACTTTATATTTTACTTAGTATACACTGTGAAAAATATATAGTGAAATTACAAGAAAATAATAGCAAAATTTTACTATAAAAAAAATCTGTAATTTTATTTTACTTATAAATATTCTTTAATAATTTGGATGAACACGACTGTATGCACTTGTTGAAACATTATTCAAAATAAAAATAAACAGATGACTTTTGGTTTTTTGTTTCAAAATATATTTATTAAACTTATACAATGTACATTTCGAGTTGTTAGGCCATCATCAGGTGACAAAATATGATACAATTTTTTTTTTATATTTCTAACTATATATACAAATACTTATCGTGAAAATAACACTTTAAAATTTAAAATATACCGTAAACCAACTCAAACCGATACTGTAATACCATTTAATTTTTGCCATCCTCTAAATATAATATTGTCAATGTTCCATAGTTTGATACATAGGCTAATAAATTAATATTCCATTAGATAAAATAGATTTCAAAAATAAAATATTGTAATATTAATTGCAAAAAATAACGATTATACTACATCTATAGTAGAAAACATGTTACAGCTAAAGTTAAAAAATAAAAATATAAACTCATTATACAATGGTAAAATAGAAATAAAGGAAGAAACAAATTTATAGAAAAATAGCATGTCGGTAGAACAAGTTTGAAAATTGCAAACAAATTAAAATCTAAAAATATTGTTTCAGCATTTTTAGAAAAATAAACTAAAAAACTAGGAAACCCGTGACCCTTAAAGGGTCACGTGTAAAGTCAAAAATAGTAACAAACACAACACAAAGACACAGTATATAAATATAAAAAATAAAGGGCGCGCGCATGCGCGCGCCCCATAGAAAGTATTACGTAAATATAATAATAATATATTAAAATTTTTTGATTTAAGCTCTTCTTTTTTACCCGACGAAAGATTCGAATATTCCATCTTCATTCTCTTAGCATTTTTATTGCCGTTTATATTAGATTTTGCTCATTTGGGCATGATACAAAATTTTTATAATACAACAATATCAATGAAATGTACTTTTTACTCTTATTTTAATGAAAAAAATGTAAGTATATGCACTGATATATGTAAAAAAAATGTACTTGCAATATATTGTGACAGCTGCTTATTTATTTATTTCATTCATTTTTTTCATAGCAATCTAAGTTTATTTTTGACATTTGCATTATAAACATAGTTTTTCAAATTTTTGAGAACCAATATGAAATCGTAGAAAGATGAAACTTGCCTATTCTCAAATAGGGAATGAAGCAATTTAAATGACATGACTCCCATCAAAATCGGTTTAGGGGCTTAGGAGGAGATGCAGCAGAAACATACAAACATACAAACATACAAACATTTGTCAATTAGAGAAATGAATTAGGAAACCCGTGACCCTTAAAGGGTCACGTTTGAAGTCGAAAATAGTAACAAACACAACACAAAGACACAGTATATAAATATAAAAAAATAAAGGGCGCGCGCACGCGCGCGCCCCGTAGAAAGTATAAAATAATAGATTCAAAATTTTTGATTTAAGCTTTTCTTTTTTATCCGACGAAAGATTCCAATATTCCATCTTCATTCTCTTGGCAGTTTTATTGCCGTTTATATTAGATTTTGCTCGTTTGGGCATGATACAAAATTTTTATAATACAACAATATCAATGAAATGTTCTTTTTACTCTTATTTTAATGAAAAAAAATGTAAGTAAATGCACTGATATATGTAAAAAAAAAATGTACTTGCAATATATTGTGACAGCTGTTTATTTATTTATTTCATTCATTTTTTTCATAGCTATCTAAGTTTATTTTTGACATTTGCACTATAAACATAGTTTTTCAAATTTTTGAGAATCAAGATGAAATCATAGAAAGATGAAACTTGCCTATTCTCAAATAGGGAATGAACCAATTTAAACGACACCACTCCCATCAAAATCGGTTCAGGGGTTTAGGAGGAGATGCGGCAGAAACATATAAACATACAAACATACAAACATACAAACATACAAACATACAAACATACAAACATACAAACATACAAACATACAAACATACAAACATACAAACATTTGTCAATTAGAGTGATTGATTAGTAATAATAAAATAATTAATAAAAATATTCTTAATCAATCGGGTATTTACAAAATTAATTGTAGTAATTGTACGGTTATTGATATTGGTCAAACGGGCCGGAACTATCAGACTTGTTTTAATAAACACGATAGGTCGTTTAGGCTAGGAAAAACCGACTCAAATGTAGCTAAACATTGTATAGATTTAAGCCACAAATGTTTTATTGAGGATATGGAAGTGCTGCATATTTGCGACAAGAGTCTTAAGAAAAATTTCTTAGAAGCGGTGGAAATTCAAGCAGATTTGGCTGACAATAAAATTTTAATAAATGAACAAATGGAGTTATTTTCATCTCCACTAAAACATTTTTAGGTCCTTGTCGTAGGTATGTTTTAGAAATAAGTATTTGTATATATAGTTAGAAATATAAAAAAAAATTGTATTGTATTTCGTCACCTGACGATGGCCTAACAAGCCGAAATGTACATTGTATAAGTTTAATAAATATATTTTGAAACAAGAAACAAAGAGTCGTGTGTTTATTTTTATTTTTATAAATATTCTATATTTCTACCTCAGAATTCTGTAATTTTTACATTATAAATATGTAAAATTGTTTATTTTTTGTAAATTTTATTACATATTAAATGTAGTATTACATATTGTTGGTATAACTTATTAAATTATGTAAAATTACCGCTTGCATATTAATATCTGTAATAATTCATGAAAATAATGGGACGTAGTACATATTTTGTGTAATAATACTAATCGAATATTTCAATTGTAATAATTCATTCATTTCAATATACATTCTTTATAGATAAATTTAGAAAAGTATGTAAATATATCAACAATAATACTACAAAGCTAAACAAATTTTACCTACATATTGACAACTTCATGACAACAAATTTACTAAAGTTTTGTAAATTTATTAAAAAACTGTAAAATTACATATATATATATATATATATATATATGTATATATAATTATTAGGGTGGTCTTTATTTTGGCAAAGTCGGAAATTTGATGTTCCCACCCGCCAAAATTACTCCAAATAAATAAATAATGATTATTAATCATTATAGCTTTTTTCTGAGTCACAAATCATATTTTTCAAATTTACACCACTTCGTTAATAATCATCGGAATTGCATGAATTTCGCACTACTAAAAAGCATATTTCATTAGCTTTTTGGTGATTATTTTAAAATATATTTATAGTAAATACAATAAAAGTTATATCCTAACATCTCTAAAAAAGCGATTTCCTCATTTATGCTAAATGCAAATTTTGATCCTTCAACAGGCACGGGTTAATATCATCTACCAAGTCTAGAAAGAGTATGAACATTTTTTTATATTTATTTGGAGAAATTTAGGCAGGTGGGAGCAACAAATTTCCGACTTTGCCAAAATAAAAACTTTCCTAACATACATTTATATATATATATATATATATACAGGGTCCTGCACCTCACCTCCCGTCTTCTGTAGCTCATTTATTAATTAAGTTAGGATTTTGATATTTTGCAGGCGTTCTCTGTACCTCCGAGTCTATTTCAGGAAAATATTTTTGATTATACAGGGTGTCCCAATAAAGTGTTACGCCATGATGATATATCTTTTTAAATTACATGCTATACTTTTTTTTACTTATTTGGGTGTTTTTTATGGTTGCCTACATATTTATAAAATTCTATTGAAATCGGTTCGTTGAAGTCAGCGAAAAAAAATAAAAACCAAAAAAAGTCGGTTTTGCACCACTGGCTTTAAAAATTAATAAAAAACGCAAATAGTATCTGGTTAATAAAATTTTAGGACATAGTCATTAAGTAAAGTCCAGTAGTCTCGTTAACCAAGTTTTTATTGATCCAGATTATACAAGGTGATCAAAATCTAGTGTCAAACTTCGCAAACTTTAAAGCACTTTATCTTTCTTATTTCAAATGGGAACCCCTATATATTTTTATATCATTCGATGCGGAATTGAAAAACAAACATTTTTTCTAATTACAACCCTATGGAAATTCCTAACATTTTACAAGTTATTCACCAAAAACTTGTTTTACCATCTATTCCAATAGCAATTTTAATTGTTTATCAAAGGCACCTTCGATTTTTATCAATTAAAATTGCTATTGGAATAGATGGTAAAACAAGTTTTTGGTGAATAACTTGTAAAATGTTAGGAATTTCCATAGGATTGTAATTAGAAAAAATGTTTGTTTTTCAATTCCGCATCGAATGATATAAAAATATATAGGGGTTCCCATTTGAAATAAGAAAGATAAAGTGCTTTAAAGTTTGCGAAGTTTGACACTAGATTTTGATCACCCTGTATAATCTGGATTAATAAAAACTTGGTTAACGAGACTACTGTACTTTATTTAATGACTATGTCCTAAAATTTTATTAACCAGATACTATTTGCGTTTTTTATTCATTTTTAAAGCCAGTGGTGCAAAACCGACTTTTTTTGGTTTTTATTTTTTTTCGCTGACTTCAACGAACCGATTTCAATAGAATTTTAGGAATATGTAGGCAACCATAAAAGACACCCAAATAAGTAAAAAAAAGTATAGCATGTAATTTAAAAAGATATATCATCATGGCGTAACACTTTATTGGGACACCCTGTATAATCAAAAATATTTTCCTGAAATAGACTCGGAGGTACAGAAAACGCCTGCAAAATATCAAAATCGTAACTTAATTAATAAATGAGCTACAGAAGACGGGAGGTGAGGTGCAGGACCCTGTATATATACAGAGTGTAACAGAATAACTATTCCTAATTTTAACTGGAGTATCCTGGGCTCAGAATATGAAGATTTAATGCAAATCACTGAGATAAAATGTGGCTCCTTACTGAGCTACAGGGTGTTTTATATAAAAATTTAAAAATGATTTTTGCCCAGTACTTTAAAACTATTTGACGTATCCTTATCATACTTGGCAGGAAATGTAGGTACCGTACACCATACTAAATTATGTTAAATAAAAGTTTCTGGCTACTGCCAGTGGCGTACAACAGGGGCAAGTGAGAGGTTGATCCTTCCTAAATTCTACGCCACTGGCGGAATTGTCATTTTAGCACAATTTTTCGATTCTCCAATACTTGCTGTGTAAAAAACATACTCTTCCTTTGTAACGATAAAGTCACTGTTTTTCGAGATATTTAAAGTTAAACATAAGCTGCACCCTTGGGATTTTTTCAAAATTTGCTAAAAAAATCTGAAAAAATTCAGTGAAATAGAGAAAAAAATTTGCTACATAATAACTAAGTAACTTTTTTCTCTAACTCATTCTGATTTGGGTGTAAAAATTATTGAAAATAAAAAAAATAAAATGCAAAAAATATTAATTTTCAATAATTTTTCCAGCCAAACCAGAATGAGTTAGAAAAAAAGTTACTTAGATATTATGTAGCTAATTTTTTTCTCTATTTTACTGAATTTTTTCAGATTTTTTTAGCAAATTTTGAAAAAATCCCAAGGGTGCAGCTTATGTTTAACTTTAAATATCTCGAAAAACAGTGACTTTATCGTTACAAAGGAAGAGTATGTTTTTTACACAGCAAGTATTGGAGAATCGAAAAATTGTGCTAAAATGACAATTCCGCCAGTGGCGTAGAATTTAGGAAGGATCAACCTCTCACTTGCCCCTGTTGTACGCCACTGGCAGTAGCCAGAAACTTTTATTTAACATAATTTAGTATGGTGTACGGTACCTACATTTCCTGCCAAGTATGATAAGGATACGTCAAATAGTTTTAAAGTACTGGGCAAAAATCATTTTTAAATTTTTATATAAAACACCCTGTAGCTCAGTAAGGAGCCACATTTTATTTCAGTGATTTGCATTAAATCTTCATATTCTGAGCCCAGGATACTCCAGTTAAAATTAGGAATAGTTATTCTGTTACACCCTGTATAACAATATATATATATATATATATATATATATATATATATATATATATATATCTCGGAAACCAGATACGTCATATAGCGTCCGCGGAATTATAAAGCAAAACATATATATATATATATATATATATATATATATATATATATATATATATATATATATATATATATATATATATATATATAGTATATATATATGTATGTATATATATATATATATATATATATATACACTTTTACATCTCGTTGTTAGTATTATATTACCATAATATTTGTAATAGTTTTGTTATTATTGTATTTGTTAAACAATTTTGTTTAAAATAAACAGCAATTGAGTATAATTATATACCTATAGAAAGTCTGGGCATCATAGTGTCTCATGTGTTGTAGTTAAAATTACATAATTTTTTTTTTTAAGTGTAGAAATTTAAAAATTTGAAAATATAGTAGTCCATTTACCACTTTTTTCATTGCAGTCACAGTGATAAAAATAAACAAATAAATGCAAAAATATTTTATACGTAAACAAACGTTACAATAATTTTCCCATTTTCATGTTGTGTTTTTGTTTCAGCATCAAAATTTTTAACATATACCACTTTAGCCAATCACAAAATATGTATATGATAAATAGTTTCAATTCAAAAAGAAATGTTTTTCAATCACAATAAATGTGTATTTTCAAATGAAATTCTCTATTACCAAAAAATAAATGGAAACCAAGTTATTGATAAGAATCATACAGATAAAGAAGATACAATTTTTATTTTCTTTCTTTTTCTCTCTATTATTATTAGCTAGTTAAGTGTTTTTTTTTTTATTGTACTTTATTTCGTTCAATATTTTATACATACTTACTATAAAATTTTTTTTCTAATTTTACAGCAAAAATTATGGCTAACAAAAATTCCCTGAATTATTATGTAATTCTACATAAAAATTAATTTTACATAGTGCATGTCATATTTAACAAGAAAATCATATACGAGTTTTTTTTTTATATATATAAAATACATAAAATTATATTTAATTTTTATTCCATTATTTATTGATAAATTTCAATAAAAATTTGTACATACATACATACACAATCACGCCATGTACCCTAGGGGGTGTAACACAAACTCTTTTTATCATTCCGAAATCAGTCGCCTCCAAACATTCCTATCCAAACAAGCACCTTTTGCTTTATCCACATTCATAATTCCGCTCATACATGCGTTTTTATTCCTATTACTTGATAACTTTTGCTCACGCAAAACACTCACAATCATACCACTCCAACTACTCATCGGATGTCTACGCAAACGAATACCATCAAAATGTGTAATATTGTAATATAAAAAAAGTAATATTATTTTTAACAACTACAAAAATCCGCCTATAGAATTAGTTTCATGATAAACAATCCAATTTTCGATTGAATAAACATATTGAATATGTTTTTAATGCGACTACTGCAAGTAAAAACAAAACACCAACATCTAGCATATTATTTTTGAGTTCACTCGGAACCAATTCGAGATAATATAGATTGTTTTAAATATGAGACACAAAGCAAAATGTTTTGATATTGTAAACGAAAGAAGAAGAGAGAGCAGTGGAAAGCAAACGACAGTGTAATATCGCTGAGACGAAATGCCCTAAAAGGGAATTCGCTAAAGTGTTAACAAAGGGGTAGGTAAATGAACCTTGCGAATGCAACGGGTTTTAACCAGCGTTTACCAACTTGGTTGCACACATAATTGCCACATAAACAGGATGAAGGATAACTGTTGGATGAGAGTAAGAGGAAAACATTTAGCGGTTGAGGTGGTTTGCCATTGTTGTGTGTGAAAATTCCACCTTGTTAGTTATGTAGTGGTTTTACTCGTGACAATATATATATATATATATATATATATATATATATATATATATATATATATATATATACCGAGTGTTCGTTCGTAAAGTTCGTATGGGCGTTTAACATGTAATTTCGATAAAATGCGATATACTACTTTCTCGAGTAAAATTCGAAGAAATACTTAGAATACTTTTCGATAGGGCATAAAAGGTTCTATTATTTGGTTTAAGTTTTAATTTGCTAGCATGTGCCGTTTTTGCGCTAAAATTTTTTTTTGATTTTTTGGTTTTTATTTTTTTCTCAAAAACTATGAGGTTAAGAAAATAAGCATGACATGGAAAAATGCGGAATAATGAGTACGATAATTACCATTATTCTACAATGAATCGTTTAGTAAAAAAAATTAAAAACTGAATTTTTGAAAATTTGACAAGGGGGACCCCTGGGATTTTTTCAAAATAAGACTTTTTTTAAAATTTGCTCAAAAAAATCTGAAAAAATTCAGTAAAATAGAAAAAAAAATTAGCTACATAATAGCTAAGTAACATAATTTTTATAAATTGTTTATCTACCAATGTATTATTCAATTTTGTAATTGTGTTCAATAAGTTATCATGAAATAAATAATTACAGATCCTAAAGAAGATGGGATACTGCCATCGAAAACTTGACAAATAATCATAAATTAGTTTTTGATTTACAACTACCCGTTTTTCTGACTACTTTCCTAAAAATTAATTAAAATACCAAAAAAACGCGAGATGCCAATAACAAAGAATATACCACGGATTCTGTGATACACCGTTCGATAAATAAAACTCAAGTGTAAATTAACAATGTAAATATATTGCAATAATTAGCATAACATGAGAAATAGAAACAAACAAACAATAATCGCAATAGATCTTAACCTAATGAAGATGAGTGATAATGAATGAAATGATCTTAAAACTAATAACAAACAGTACATTTGCCGCCAAAAACGAATTTACATGGAAGCGACCTTGAATTTACTACACAGTGTCGTACGTATAATTTTTACTCTAGCTTTTCGCTCAAGTTCGGTAACAAATATCATATGCACGTACGATAGTTTCACGCTAGCGATAAACAATAATATTAGCCAACGTAAATAATTACAACAGTTCGAATTATCGATATTTAAATCAAAACTTTAGTTACAGTAAAACGGTATTGGTCCGCCATTGGAAATCTTACACAAACCAGAATGCTATTGCGCGCAAACGCAGTTAGTTGAATGCGCGTTGAAAGTGTGCGTACTATGAATACGTCACTACCGGAATACGAATTTAAAATGAAAGCTAAGTGATCAAATGAAATAAATGTTTATTGTACTCATCTGTCGATATTAGCACTAATAAAGATGTTGTAGAGGATAATACTCTGATTTCCTAGTTGGTCGTGTTGATGATTACACGTGATTATGGGGTTTAAACAAGGGGTCACACTCACTATATGTGGCGACACACACACACACAAACGACACTAAATTGGACGAATTCACGATACTACGCAATTTATACTGGACCACTATGACAAGAAATAAATATTTACCGAGTCCCATATAGTTGGCTTTCCTACTTCGCCAAAATTAAAACGAAAATATGCCATAACTTTGTGCTAATTATGTGCCAATTTGTTTCCACAATAAAAATTTTTGTGCTGCATTAGAAATTACAAAGAGCACAAAATTATGGCATATTTTTTTAAAATTTTAACAACTTAACAAAAATTTGGGCGCTAGCTTGATGTATATCTAGCGCCCCCACTTTTGCAAATACGTTTTTTCTAATTTCTAATGCAGCACAAAAATTTTCATTGTGGTACAAAATTAGCACATAAGTAGCACAAAATTATGGCATATTTTTTTCTTAATTTTGGCGAAGTAGGGGAGCCAACTGTATGGGGCTCGGTAAATATTCATTTTTTGTCGTAGTGGCGCCATCTAAAAATGGTTAAAACTCAATTTTGAACTCAGATTTGTACTGAGCGAGGTGAAATACCTTTACAATTTTTTCTGGCGTGATTTAGTGTAAACATTAATTTAATGAAAATATTCACTTATACGCACGATTATCAAAATACATATTATCATTATTAGTACAATATTATTAGTACGATAATGGTTTTTATGTTTTGTCACATTAAATTAATGTAAAATTAAAAAAATAAATAATACTTTTATTTGTTTTTCTTTTGTTAGCTTATAGGTATTAACAAAATTTTATTATTATTATGGATATTCTGAGTTTCTTCGTAAATATTATCTGCTATTTTAAATCAGTTGTAACTTTAAGAATGGAAGATTAACTTTGACTGAATTATTTCGCGTCCTGGAGTTGTTGCTTTTAAATTTATTGGTTGAGGACCTTTTCTAATAATGCGACATCTTTCCAAGATTACTATTTTCTGCATATGGGTATATATAAATTTTCTACTAGACCAAAAATTTGTAATTATTATTATTATTAATAGATTGTTTTGTAAAACAAATTTTTCGCTCTAAAACAATATTATACCAACATAAAATTTGTTTATATTTATAGATTTGATATTCATTTTAGTACTGATATAATAAAGTAATAAAGTTCATGGATATTTTTATACTTAATTGTATTGTATAGTAAAAAATCATTAAAAATCTAAAACATTGTACAACATTATTATCTTTAAAGATTTGCCAAAAAATTTTTACCACTAATGTAGGTTGCGATGCAAATTATAATTTTATCGATTCTGTTGAATTCCTTATTAATTAATAATAAAACTCTGAATTTTATTATAGAGAAGTTTTTACTATTGTATACATATTATAAAAAATCCCAAAACCACACTTAAATTAATTAAATTTAAATTATTTAAATTTCGAGACAGTAGATCATTTGCTAATCTTTTACTGTATACATAATAAAAATTATGTTATCATCACCTTGCCATAGTAATAAATATAATATAATATATTTAGAATATTGATTTATATAGTTGAAATAAATAGTTTCTTATAAAGAACATAGGAAATCGTTTAAGATATTAATAATGATATTGTAGTAATGAAATAACTAAGTAATTCATTTAACCTATTAAATTGAAGTCGTTATTAATTGAAAAACATATCAACAGTTTGCTTTATACTTTAAATTGTTTTGTGATAAAAAATATATTACATATGATTATTTTTATCATTAGATTAATATTTTTAATAATTATTATATAATACTTTAGATAAATGTAAAAGTTTCTAAAGAAGCCCATTTGAGTATATACAAATCTGTTTCGGTGCCTACGTTGATGTAGGGTTGATATCGGGTTTGGTTGCAAAAGCATAAAACAAAAAATGACTGCTGCGGAAATGAGATTTTTGCCTGGGGTATGTGGTATAAGTAGGAGGAATTGGGTACGAAAATGAGTGGATTGATTAGTTTGAAATTTTAAAAATGTAGCAAAAGTTAGTGTTAATCATTTCAAATGATTCAGACATTTTGAACGAATCTGAAAATGCGAAAATTTATATGAATGGTTTGAAGCTATACGTTTGCGTGGATTTTCGATGAGTAGGTGGAGTGGTATGATCTAGAGTGTTTTGCGCGAGCAAATATTTCCAACTAGTATACTTGTTATTTGTCTGTATAAGGATGTTTGAAGAAAGTTGATTTCACACACACTTTTGGGTATATGGCGTGATTGTGTATATATGTATGTGTTAGCAGTTGGCATTGCTGCTTTGCGATCCGACTGTCCGTTCCCCACTGGCGATAGCCATGGGAATCTTAGCACGCACGGCGCATGTCAAGCCTGCGCGGTAGGAAGCTCGCAGCACACCCCAAGCATAGCCAACGCGGCCGCGTCAGTATAGTATGAGTCGTAGTCGGAACTGCACTACTGTTTTGTAAGGCTGACGCCATTTTGTGTTCATACTTATATTTGTTATATTGAACTTGCTATTTATTTTGTATTCACCGCAATCGGTTAATAAACAACTTGTGTAACCTAACATTGCGTTTACTTTGCATGTTAATAGGTTATGTGCCCAGTGATAATCAGAATAATAGTGCTGTTGCATACATCGTGCAAACGCGGACACGTTCTTTTGATTGTGTTGTTTAACGCGGCAACTGAACATACAATGAGCGCGAATATGAGTGCGACGCGCATAGAATTACTTAACAAAGACAATTTTGACACGTGGAAGATCCAAATGGAGGCGTTACTAATAAAACACGACGCATGGCAATACGTATCCGGTGAGTGCATCTGTCCAGAGCCAAGTCCCGCCAATAGCAATGCCGCGGCGGTAGAAGAGCGTACTAATGCTATAAGTGAATGGAAGAAGAATGATGCGAAGGCAAAATCAGACCTAATTCTAGCGATTAGTCCAAGCGAATTGAAGCAAATAAAAGGATGTACAACGTCCAGGCAGGTATGGAACAAATTACACGATATTTATATGTCTAAAGGTCCTGCCAGGAAAGCTACCCTGCTAAAGCAACTGATGCTGCATCAAACGTTAGAAGGCAGCGACATTCGCGAACACCTACGCAAATTCTTTGACACAGTGGATAGACTGCATGAAATGGAAGTTGAAATCAACAAAGACTTACTGGCGATTATGCTCTTGTACAGTCTACCGACTAGCTTCGAGAACTTCCGAATCGCAATCGAATCAAGAGATACATTACCGGATCCGGAGACACTTCGAGTGAAAATAATAGAAGAAAGTGACGCACGTACAGAATCCCGAAGTAATGCGAGTCAAAATGCATTGATCGCAAGCAAGAACTTCAAGAAAAAGTTCGTCAAGAAATCGAACGGTGGAAACCGTACGAAGGGTGATAACGACACAAGTCAGGGTTTGTCGAAGATTCAATGTTTCAAGTGTAAGCAAATGGGTCACAAAGCCCGAGAGTGTCCACAGAAATCACATTCAGCCAAACACGCTGAAGAATCCGCGTTCAACGTAAGTTTCGCTGAAAACGGATTACGATGGTGTCTAGATAGTGGAGCAACCTCACACATCTGCAAGAATCTCGAGCAATTCGTCGATATTGACGACAAAACCCACTGCAGGCTAAACTTAGCAACTCACGAATCGACCGAGACAGTTGCAAAAGGCACAGTGAAGATCTCCGCCAACGTCGAAGGTAAGGAAAAAACGATATCACTTATGAACACCTTACACGTTCCAGATCTTAGAACCAATCTCATGTCGGTGAGCAAGATCACGGATAAAGGTATGCGAGTTCTATTCAGGAAAGATCGCGCATTCGTAGTCGACTCGGAAGGCAACGTCAAACTAACGGCCGAAAGGAAAAACGACTTGTATATAGTTTGTCAATCCGAAGGAGATTTAAGCACAAGCGCACTTGGTGCTACACAAGCGACAGGATCCGACTTAACTGAAGAATGGCATCGCAAGCTTGGTCATGCCAATATACGCGACCTAGCCGAAGCTTGTAAGAAAGGGTATATAAAGGGCATTGATCCGACGAAGATAAACACATCCATGGACTGCGACATCTGTTCCCAAGGAAAGATGACTAGATTACCGTTCCCCAAAAAGTCCAACAGGGATACCAATCTTCTCGAGATTATACATTAAGATGTCTGCGGACCGATGAGAACCCAATCCATCGGTGGCGCCAGATATTTCGTTACCTTTACAGACGACGCATCACGATGGACAGAAATTCGGTTCATGAAGTCCAAGTACGAAGTACTCGATCACTTCAAAGATTTCGTTTCTATGGTCGAGAATCTTCACGGTCAAAAGGTAAAATATCTTCAGAGCGACAATGGAGGAGAATACACGGGACGAAATTTCGAAAAGTTTCTGACCGACCGAGGTATTGTTAGAAGACTCTCTGTGGCTCACACGCCCCAGCAGAATGGAGTATCGGAAAGGAAAAACCGAACACTCGTGGAGACCGCTAGATGTCTTCTCATCCAGTCAGATCTCCCACAAACTTTCTGGGCGGAAGCGATGAATGCCGCCAACTATGCAAGAAACAGAAGCCCTACTAGTTCCCTCGAAGGCAGAACACCGTATGAAATATGGCATGGAAAAGTTCCTGACATTAATGAATTAACAGAATTCGGATCTCAAGTATTTTGTCTCAACAAAGATCCACCAAAGGGGAAGCTCGACCCCAAAGGTAAGCATGGAATTTTCTTATGTCATGCTAATTCTCATAAAGGTTACAGAATATGGATACCCGAAGACAGAAAGGTAACTATATCCAGGGACGTCAAATTCCTAACAAATAAACAAAGGATGAAGGACGTGCATGCTGACAACCGAGAAACATCCACCGAAACTCCAGAGCAACTCGACGTCATTCTGACACATCCACAAAACCAAGAGGAGGAAGGAGACGAAGTCGAAAACTTGGAAGAAGAGGAAGAAGAAGGACAACCGGAGGAGGATCCGCGACGAGGGCCGGGAAGGCCAAGAATCGCAAGAACCGGCGTCCGTGGTAGACCAAAGAAGATATATAACATGGTCAACGCCAATGCAATCGCTGCACAAGAGGATCAAGTATACCTCACGGAAATCTCCATGAAAATATCATAATCACATTGTAGAGTAGCTTGCCATAGGTTATCTGTTTTTGTTCTTAGTCCTCGTACATTTTGGTAGTATACGTTTAAACGCCTCTTATTATTTTTATTTTGACATAGATTTTGAATGTTTATTTTTCCTATGTTATCGAGATTTTCAACTTTTATATTTCCAGAGATTTCGATGCTCGGTTTTCTAAAAAAGTATTTTATTTGAAGATTTCCTCATGTAGAATTTGTTTATCAATACACCTTCTGGCCAATTTATAGGATTCATAACTGTATCCCGGTAAGTACGTGGGATAGTTAGTTTAAAAGATGTATAAGTATCGTATTTAGGTTTCAAAGGTTCGCATACATAGTCCTTAACGTTTATTGAATTTAAGTGGTCTTCAATTTGTGATACTTTGACTTGCGACGCAAAACGAGAAATAAAAACGTAATCCATAGCTATCTTAGATGGGACTACTGTTAAGTTTGATTGTTTAGATCCTGTACCGTAAATAATTTTAGATGTACGATTTTTTTTATGCGTAACTGGAATAAATGGGTCTTCATTGTCAGTCAAAATTTCTGTATTATTTATGTCATTATTTTTATTAATATTTTCATTTAACACAGTATTTAACTTATTAATGGATGAAGAAGAATTATTTTTTTGTTTTATTTTATGTGCATACGTTCTAGAGTTGTCAGAACTTGAATGCAAGCGTTTATTTTGTGTATTTGTATGCAGTTCTGTACTGGTATCGACATCTCTTGAATTAATATTGTTTTTCGAAGTTTTGCTATTTGCCGATATGCAAGAAACAGCTTGGTCCGGCAGTTTATTATTTTTGTTCACAAAATTATTACTGTTTGGCTTGATCGATAAAACAGTATTTATGTTTAACAAATTGTCATTTATCTTGGTTAAATTTAATTTTAATGAGTTCATTTCACTATTTAGGTTTGTAATTAATAATTCTTGATTTTTAATAATATCTAGATATTTTTCAAGCATTACTTGCCCACTGACCTCGGTTGAATTATTTGATTCATTACACTTAAGGCACTTTTCACACATCCAAAGCAAACTCTTGTTGGCTAGGAGACAATTAAGCTCACTTTTCTTGATTGAAGCACAAGCCATGTGATATACATTATTGCACTTTCCAGAACAATAAACGTAAAGATCTTCTTTACTTTTCACAATTTGTTTGCAGTCAAAACAGATGACAGAACCTTCCGCCGCCATCTTATTATAAATTATTTGTAGTTATAAATTTTTAATTTTAATGAATCCATAATAATTATTTAGTTTAGATATAGGAAAATCCATACAAAAATATTTAGTAAACAAACACTTTATTTAACCAATTTTACTCAAATTTTCACAAAAGATTCTCCTAGTATTCATATAATTTATGTAATTTTAACAAAATACAGTGTTGCCAACTTTCCGAGAGAAAAAAATTACTAAAATTTTAAAAAATTCATTATTATGACCGATTTTAATCAAATTTTTATAAAAGATTCTCCTAGTGCCTAAATAAATTATGCAATTTTTAAAAAAATACAGTGTAAAAAATTTATTGTGGCTATAATATTTATTCGATTTTGATGAAATTTTCCGAAAAATTTCTCTTGGCGCCCACATACATTATTATTTTAATAAAATTATTGTGTTACCAACTTTCCGAGAAATGTCAAAGTGGTCTATATATGGGTAAAAAATACATCAGCTACCTGGTTTACCTAAAGCTACACCCTCTGTCAGATAAAAATCTATTGGAATCTATTTCTTATTTTTATTTTCTGTTTTCTTGCTTGTCCTTGAGACAATGGGATGTTTAGATATTAATAACAGTAATTAAAATTATATGTTAAACAAAATATCAAAATTTATTCTATTTTGTTATTCATATTTCTAAAATACTTTTATTTATTTGTTCAGAATTTTTATGCGTTACTATAAATTATTATTTTTCAGTATATGTTTTTTTTTTAATTAGTATAATAAAATTACAGTATTATTGGTAAAAGGTTAGGTTATGACTGCTTTTAAATAAAAGTTTTCTATAAAGTCATGTATATATATATATATATATATATATATATATATATATATATATATATATATATATATATATATATATAAACATAAACAAAACAATTATAAAATAAATTTTAATTTCGAAATATCTCTACATAATACTCGCACAATAAACGATCTTCATTTTTATTATTTTTAAACTAGAAAAAACTACCCCTATGTCACAAACAAATCATATAAATTTTTTTCTCATTTTAATCGTTACAATAAAGGAACAATAATAGGATAATTTTAATTAAATTTTTGATATATATAATACCCCACAAAGTTTATATGTATTTCTATATAACTGGCTGTACCATTATAATATAAATCTTGGACTTTAATCTCAAACGTAATATAAGCAATAAAATGATGTACATACGACGTTTATTTGATATGTCTCATCAGCTTTGATTTGATTGTTTACGAGTCCCACATGCTTTGGATTTTATTGCTATATGGAAATATTACGAGTCCACATGGAATATCATATGATATAATATGAATTTATATTTTAAGTTTGACAAGTTTTCATAATTTATTATTGTAATATCTAAAATATTTTTTTTTCTTAAAGCATATCATAATATTAATATTATGTTATAACTCTCTATAAGAATATATTTACCTAAATTTGTAGTGACGTACGGTACAAATACGTACCATTTTTGAAAATAGAAAATATATGTGACAAATATGTGAACTTATTAATATAGTAAAAAAAATCAGAACTCACTATATTAAAATAAAAAAGCTTTAGGATTAAGTTCTGCCCATATTTTATTTGAATGTCGACGTGTCTATAATTTAACAGAATTGTTTTAGCAGCCAATATAATATAAGTATAAATTATTATTATATAAATTATTATTATATAAATGATTAAAAATAATACAAATGTTTGTATTTTTACAGTATGTACTTTTTTTTTAAAATTAAACCAGCAAATAATTTTTTTGATTCAACAATATTATTAAATATTTTTTTTTGTTATTATTATGACATACATAACAAACATAATAACTCAAATAATAATAATACGAAGAACATAAAACAATATATTTAATTTCAAATTAAACTAAATATACTGTAGAAAAATCTATATAACTTATCATGTTTTTGATTTTGTATGAATTTATACGATATTTCGTTCGATATAAATAACAAAAAAAGAAATCAAATCAGTACAAGGAAAATGAACAAGACAGAAAACTTAGAAAGAGAAAACAGTAGATAATAACAGATCACAGAGAATAAAACGAATACAGCTATGCGGGACAGAGATAGAAGATCCATAGACAATTTATAGAAAGACTGAACACTATATGCACGTTACTCACTATACATACATACATACATACACAATCACGCCATGTATCCAAAAGGGTGTGGCATAAACTTTTTCCATTATCCCGAAATCAGTCTCCTCCAAACATTCCTATCCAAACAAGCAACTTTAGCTTCATCTACATTCATAACTCCTCTCATACATGCTCTTATTTTTACTACTTGGAAACTTCCGCTTACACAAAACACTCTCAATCATACCACTCTAACTACTCATAGGACTGGCAAACGTATACCTTCAAAATCATTCATATAAATTCTTTTAACCAAACGTTCATTAGATTTTTTTTTCAATATTACTCGCATATATTCTTTTAACCAAACATTCATTATACAAAAAAAAATGCAATTTGTGCAATAGAAATAAAACTTGCAACAAAAAAAACTGTAAACAAATTGCAATTTACACAAACATTACCATGCATTATGTTCCATCTCTAGTACCTATGATTCGTCTTTGGATGGCGAACAGCCTCACCTAACCTCAACTATATACGCTAACGTAAGCTAGTGAGCGTTGTAGCTGAGAAGAACTCTACGTTTTGTTAATATTTGTGAACTTCGATGTGTGTGTGTGTGTGTGTGTAGAACGCTTGTAAGAATCACCTTGAACTCGGCCAGTGAAGAGTCAGTGACACTCGCGGTCACCTAGCTGACTCCGATGGAGCTTCCTTACGTCTTCAGCGTCCCTTACCACGCACGAAGAGATAGATACGCCCCGAGGCCGAGCCTGAAGTTCGGTTAGATTCTACTAGTGGTGCTACGCTTACGAGAAAAACAGACTTTGAGATTTCCCAGCAGAAATTTTTTTGTCGTGGTTCACGAAGGAATAAATCAGAATTTTTGATTATTAGATTATATAGTAAAAGATATTTGACACTATTCAGTGTTTTAATAGGTAGTGTAAAATCTATAAAGAAAAAATGTCAAAAAAGATATTAAATTAAATTGACACCTACATTTTTTTTTTGACACTATTGTAAAGTTTTTTTTTGTGGAATTCGAAGATGTGGAAATGAAGATTAAATTACAATATTTAATTGCTAGAACGCCGCAGTGATTTATTTTTGTAATTAGTTAATTAATAAATTTGGCGAGTTCAAATGCATTTTTCCAAATGCGGTTGGTTATTCAAATTTATCCTAGTAATCACAAGTTATATTAATTTTCAAATTTGTTTATTATACTCAATGGCCCGTATTTACGAGCTCTGTTTTAAAATTGGTTTTAACTAATATCGGTTTTAAGACAACGTAACTGTCATAAGAACTGGACTAAACAAATGAATTAAAACACACAAAAATAAATAAACTTTTATACAGTTTTATTATTGAATAATTAAGACCTCTGCTAAAATCTGTCTATATATATATAATTAATAAACTCTTACTTTCAAAATTAAAAAAATCTGTTATTTTCAGATTTTTTTTAAAAAATCAAATTATTTTATTTTTCTCTCTTTAATGTTACGTATTACTCACGCCAGTGAGTTTTCGAATCATTACTCAACATTTTGAACCACTTTATTGCTGCTCATACCTATTTTCTTAATTAATTTTACAATTATTATTAACTAACAATTACCGATAGTTTATTTTTAACGAGCTATTTTTAATTTCTCAAAATCGTTAATTTGCAATATTCTACATTAACAAACATTGTATACTAACAATAATAATTAAAAGTGATAATAGCACATTATTTACCATTAATAGGAAATTTGTTTTCTTCTCGAATAATGCAACATGCAAATGAATAAAAGAAAATCATTACACGGTAAATTTAAACAATTTGTTGTTGCGTTATCGAATGTTATTATTCTCAGTTTTAAACGAAATAAGTGCTTATTTAATCTTAAAGGTAAGTACCTAAACTCTTATGCATGAAAATTCTGCATCATTATGGAATATATTCTTTAGATAATGGGTTGGTAATGAATGCTTTGAGCGCTTATTAGAACGAATGCCGCGCAGAAAATTACACTTGAAAATCTACTTGAAGTATATTGAAGAGATTTAAGTATATGATAGTTTTAAATGTTTAGTTTCGGATCTAGATTCCTGCTGGGTTTCTAATTTGAGTTTGCATCTATCTAGTTCTTGTATTACGTAAATAAGATTTTAACATTTGAGTTTAGTTTAAATTTTCTAGTATTTGTAAAATTAAGTACTATATATTTTTAAGCTGGTAAACTGAATTA
Source organism: Clivina fossor (assembly GCA_963966155.1). NCBI lineage: Eukaryota > Metazoa > Arthropoda > Insecta > Coleoptera > Carabidae > Clivina > Clivina fossor. The sequence continues at coordinate 15,543,812 of OZ014553.1, read as the reverse complement.
TTGCTTCTTACTTCTAGACTAATATAAAACTAACTAATCAAATAGAATATTTAAAGTTGTGAAACATTAACTTGTTAGAAGTATGTCCTGAAGAAACTGGAAAATACAACCGAATTAAATTCAAATTATTTATATTTATATGTAATAAGTGTTATTTATTATAAGTTTTCAAATTTATTTATATATTTTAAAACTTTTTATTAATACAATAAGTATTTTATTTGTTTGTTTTGTCTGTCAATGTATGTTTGGGTGAATTAAATTTTTGATTATTTGAGGAGCAGACTTTCAAAATGCATTTTGTCCAAAATGTAAATTTTTTAGTTAGTGATGGTATTACTTTCTATGTACAAACACGCATCTTTTAAGACAAATTCGACATTTAAAACGCATATTGTCCCGTCTGAAATAAATATTGAAAGATACTTGGACATTCAAAACGCGTTTTGTCCAATGGGCACGTAATGTACTTTCAGATTTAGTCAAAAACGTCTTGCCTCTTTCTGAAAATTATGGAATTTGGACAAAACGCATTTTGAAAGTCTGCTCCTCATTTTATCTTCATTTTATTTTATTTTTTTGCTACTTTTCTTCTTTAACTTTTTTATGTTTTCTTTTATCTTTCGTTGTAGACTAGTCTGGTAAGCTGACATAACTCTCCTATTTACCAGGGAAACTCTTTCCATCTTGAAAATATTTCGGGATAGTGGAAAGAGTTTGTGCAACACCCTTTTGGGTATATATATATATATATATATATATATATATATATATATATATATATATATACAGAGTGTCCAAGATAACTCCGTATGCATGGGGATCTCCGAAACTGTTAGAGATACGACCTCGGTTAAATTAGATGAAAGTTGCCTCATTAGTAGGCGAGTTTAGTCATCTTTTGTTTTCTCCAAAAAATTCCTTAGGTTACTAGATATAGACAAAAATGTAAATTTTGCTGTTTTATATTTTCGCTTATAACTCTCGTATGCAAAATGATAAATTATTTTGGTTTGCACTTTCTTAAGACACTTTTTTACACAGAATTTCCAGGAGTAACCACAATTTTTTTATCATGTACCGTTTTCGAGATTTATGATGCAACTTTGATTTTTCTTATGTAACTAGTATTTCAATGTAGTGTCGTTAAAAAGATCTTTTTTTTTGTTTTCCAGTGATATAACATAGTCCTACTTTATTTTAAATAATAACATGAAAAATTGAAAAAATCTATTTTGCAAAGTAATAATTCATTTATTTAGTTGAAAACCGAGTAGGCCATATCAAAACAAATGAAACATGAGAAATAGGCATTGTTTTCCTTATTATTAGATTTTTGGTTTTGCTTTTCTTCTGATTATTGTCTTAGTTAGTTAGTTAGTTTTATTGGAGTGCTTATTGAAAGAATATTAATTCATAGAGCGGTTTGAAAATTTAGAGAAGTTTGAAATGCTTTATTGTTACATTCGTTGTCAAAGTAACGCAGTATTAGCCGCGGAAATGTATTTAAATTTATATCCTTAAAGAAGGCAACCCAGTGTAGGGATGTATAGGATATTAAACATGAATTTGATTGAGTACGGTATTAAATACCTAAAACTAACCTAACACAAGCTATGCTTAAGAGAACACGTATGTTCATTCAAGAAAACGGTGGTTTATTTGAACACTTAATGTAATTTTACTGTTATAGTTATTAGTTATTACGAATGTAAAATATGGCATTAGTATTTTATAAATTATTTTTTTTTGTTTTAACATGGCCTACTTAGTTTTCAACTAAAAAAATGAATTATAACTTTGCAAAATAGATTTTTTTCAATTTTCCATGTTATTATTTAAAATAAAGTAGGACTATGTTATATCACTGGAAAGCAAAAAAAAAGATCTTTTTAATGACACTACATTGAAATATTAGTTACATAAGAAAAATGAAAGTTGCATCATAAATCTCGAAAACGGTACATGATAAAAAAATTTTGATTATTCCTGGAAATTCTGTGTAAAAAAGTGTCTTAAGAAAGTGCAAACCAAAATAATGTATCGTTTTGCATACGAGAGTTATAAGCGAAAATATAAAACAGCAAAATTTGCATTTTTGTCTATATCTAGTAACCTATGGATTTTTTTGGAGAAAACAAAAGATGACTAAACTCGCCTACTAATTAGGCAACTTTCATCTAATTTAACCGAGGTCGTATCTCCAACAGTTCCGGAGATCCCCATGCATACGGAGTTATCTTGGACACTCTGTATATATATAGGTATATATAAATATAAATTTTAATTTTTATTATTTAAATAAAAAAAAAAAGATTAAATAGTAAAAAAATTTAAAAATATAGTTAATAGTATACATTGTAAAAAATATATCTTAAATATATGTAATTTTACATAGATTTTAAGAGTGAAAATAATAAAATAACATTTTATAATTTTAATTTGATAATTTACGTAATATTAAATTTTTTTTATGAAAAATTACATTTTCAAATTTTAATGAGATTATTTATTGTTTGTAATCGTATGTTACATAACAAATACAAATTATCAAATATATGTATATATTGTATATATAGATATGAAGAACATAAGATTCGTAAAAATTATCGTTATGTCAAAAATTAAAATTGCAATTAAGATATTTATATCGTATTTGTTATATAAAGTAGGAAGAAAATTAAAGACAAAAAATATCTACACTAAAAAGTTAACACAGCTATTTTGCATAAAATACTATCAAATACTTTTCTATATTATTTTATCTATTTGTTATTTTAATAATAATAAAAATAAAAATTAATGTTGCAGTTAATATATCATTAATGTCTCTAATTACGTAACTTTAAACAATTTGTTGTTGCGTTATCGAATGTTATTATTCTCAATTTTAAACGAAATAAGTGCTTATTTAATATGAAAAGGAAGTACCTAAACTCTTATGCATGAAAATTCTGGATTATTATGAAATATATTCTTTAGATAATGGGTTGGTAATGAATGCTTTGAGAGCTTATTAGGACGAATTCCACGCAGAAAATTACACTGGAAGATCTACTTGAAGTATATTGAAGAGATTTAAGTATATGATAGTTTTAAGTGTTTAGTTTCGGATCTAGATTCCTGCTGAGTTTCTAACTCGAGTTTTCATCGAGAGCAGATATCTAGTTCTAGTATTACGTAAATAAGTTTAAATTAAGTAATGAGATTATTTATTGTTTGTAACAAATACGAATTATCAAATATATGTATATATATATATATATATATATATATATATATATATATATATATATAGATATGAAGAACATAGGCTTCGTAAAAAATTCTCGTTATGTCAAAAATTAAAATTCCAATTAAGATATTTATATCGTATTTGTTATATAAAGTAGAGAGAAAATTAAAAACAAAAATATCTACATTAAAAGATTAACACAGCTATTTTGTATAAAATACTATATTATTTTATCTATTTATTATTGTGATAATAGTAAAAATAAAAATTTATGTTACAGTTAATATATCACTAATGTCTCTAATAAGTATATATAAAGCATGTCTTAGTTAATATTTAGTATATTGTAGTTTGACCAAAAAGTCAAATACATCCTAAATTTATTTAAATTTAATATTAAAATTAAATTTGAAGTTTTACGATGCATCATTTTAAGTTTATATATTTGTTAGTGGTTTTACCATTTGCAAATTTACAAACAGTAAATGATTACATTGAAAATATTAATGATTTGTATAATAACTTTTTAAAATATACTCGTCCTGATCCTTATGATTATTATTATAAAAGTGATTTTGAATACCAAGGTAAGAAAATATTATAAAATAAATACTATACAAAATACAAGCCTCTTATTAAATCAATGATAACTTTATCATTGAGATCCTACACACTAGCGTATTATAGATGTATGTCAGTTTGCTTTTTAGTTAGTCGAAGCGCATTAATCGTGATATTAGGTAATAATTGAATGCGTGTCAATTTGCTTGCATACATTTACGTTATTGTGTAGGACCTTACTTAGGTATTTTTTTAAGAATGAGGCTATTTATACATACGGTATGTACATATACGCAAATGGCTATTTATACATACAGTATGTATACGAAATTAGCTATTTATACATATAGTATGTATACGCAATTGGCTATTTATACATATAGTATGTGTACTATTTATACTATTTATACATACGATATGTATTTAATTGCAATAATACCACCGAATTAAATTCAAATTATTCATATTTATATGTAATAAGTGTTATTTATTATAAGTTTTCAAATTTATTTATATATTTTAAAGCTTTTTATTAATACAATAAGTATTTTATTTGCTTGTTTTTAAATTTTTGATTATTTTATTTTTATATATTTTTATTATTTATTAATTGCAATTGGCTATTTATACATACTTTATGTATATGCCATTGGCTATTTACAGATTTACATATACTGATTGTATGTGCTATTATTATATAATTAATATGTTGATAATAACTACACAATTATAAATAATAATTATAGTTTTATTTATTAAAATTTATTTACAATATTGTTCAATAAAGTAAGTAAGCCAATTGCGTATACATACTGTATGTATAAATAGCCAATTGCGTATACATACCGTATGTATAAATAGCCACTTTCTTTTTTTAAATTATGATTTGTTCATTTTTTATAAAATCATTGTATTGTATTATGTTTGAAGGGAATTTGTAGATAAAATATATTGTATTCACATAATGTATTAAAATATATTTTCACATAACATGAATAAAATGAGTTTAAGTCAGTTTAGGTGTGTGGACACAAACACACTTTACCACGTTACTACTTTTGCAAAGAACAAGCCCGACAAATACATGAAAAAAATATCGTTTACAGTAATCATGATTTCGGTTTATGTTATCAATTTTTATCTTAAAATTAACTATCATTCAAGGTCCGGGAAGCTAACCCCTCAAGTATGAAAAAGGTGAAAACAAAATATACCAAAATTATGTGCTTTCTATGTGCTATTTATGTGCCAAACTCAAAATTTTTGTGCTCAAAGGGAAATAGAACTTCCGGTTTGGGGCTAGCTTCCGAAACACAAATTAACCCAAAAATACCATAAATTGAATAATAAATTTCGTATAGCACTATATCATAATTATGTACTAATTATGTGCTTTTGATATATATAGTCAGATATTAATTATACATACCGGAAATAGTACTTGTGCATATTTGTTCGTATTCTAGAATTTCCAAATTGCAATTTTTTGAAAAAAATGTTTTCAATTGTCATGTGAATTAAGTGCTGATTATGTGCTTTTTATTAACCCTTCTCCTAAGTAAACTTCCCTTATGCGAAGGGTCACTTTTAATAGTAACGCATTCGGAAAACTTCCAACAAATTTTCTCAAATTGAATTTTCCCAAATTTTTTTATTAGTTTGAAATTAAGTGCTCATTATGTGCTCATTATGTGCTCTTGATATGCACATCCAAAAACACGCTTTCGGAACCGGAAGTAGTACTTTGCTAATAAGTAGATGACCTATAATTATGAACTGGAAGCTAGCCCCTCAAGTATGCCAGAAATGAAAACAAAATATGCCAAAATTATGTGCCTTTTATGTGCTATTTATGTGCCAAACTCAAAAATTTTGTGCTCAAAAAATTAAAATAACTTCCGGTTTGAGGCTAATGAACTGGAAGCTAGCCCCTCAAGTATGCCAGAAATGAAAACAAAATATGCCAAAATTATGTGCCTTTTATGTGCTATTTATGTGCCAAACTCAAAATTTTTGTGCTCAAAAAAATTAAAATAACTTCCGGTTTGAGGCTAATGAACTGGTTATTTTGAATTTGTTTAATAAATTATTTTATACAATTATTTTGAATATTTTAAAAAATAACTTAAATAGTTTAATTAAATTACATATTCCATTACCGAAAAATACATAACAAGGTTTGATAATCGCAAAATATAAGTTTTAAAATAAACAGACACAGTTGCAATAAAATGATTATCTTAAATTAATTCCATCAAATCAAATTTTATTTAGCTTTAGTCTAGTTAATTACATTGTAATATATTTTAACATTTAATAATTACAGGAAATTTACTACTATAATAATTTGCATCAACTTTATTTATTAAAATTTTCACTAAAGTTGCTTTCTGGTTGAATAAAAAGAGTTTTTATCACACCCTCATGGCGTGATTGTGTATATATGTATTATTATTGTTTTTCATTTCATGTTTGCAGTAAAAAGAAAAAGTAAAATTTACTGAAAATATTTTCACTCGGATAAAATCAACACATTTAGATTTTTTTTTTTTCATCCTAGTGAAAATAAAAAAAATAATCTATCAATTTTTTATCAGTTTTATTTTAATAATTTTATTAATTATGAATTATATTTCTAATTTTTTTTTAATAATATGTTGAAAAATATACAAAACAAAAACAACAACCAAATAAAAAAATATCTAATGATTTTATTTATTAGGCAAAATTCAAATCTAATATTTTTATCAAAAGTAAACAATCTAAAAATTTTAAATATTAATATTGTTAGTTACAGACTTTTGAATTTAATTTGAAATGAATAATTTCAGGTAATTAAAATAAAAAATTGCAATTTTTCCTTCACCATATCATCCCAAAATTTGTGGTCTTTAGAAATTTTATCAATACATATACATACATAAAAAAATCACACCATGTACTCATAAACAAACTCTTTTCATTCAACCAGAAACCAACTTTCGCCAAGCATTCTTATCCAGACAAACAACCTTTGTCTCGTCCGCATTAATAATACTTCTCGTGCATATTCTTCTATTTTTACTACTAGAAAACTTGCGTTCACACAAATCATTCTCAATCATACCAATCTATCTTCTCATCGGACATCTACGTCGACGAATACCTAAAAGCAGACCTCTATAATAAAAACACAATAAAACAATCTAGTTAACAATAAACTGAATAATAAAATAATAATAATTGCGATTATAAGTAAAATATGTCCAAATATCATAAACTCAAATATCATAAACTCGTATTTTATTATGTTAGAAGAGTTGAAGTTAAAGTATTAGAATAAAGGGAAGAATTGATTCGAACTATTGTTTAGATAAAAAAAAAACGTGCATATTTAATAGCTTTCGCTAGAGTGCAATAGAACATTTTTATTTTTACCATGCGTTAGACAGAGAGAGTGTTTAGATTTAGACATCGTATGCGTGCGAGTGAGAAAACTTATATTGGTTTAGCTTCAGGTTCTTGTACCCACCTTACGTCTGTATCTATGTGTATTATCTCAAGTGTTTATATAAGTACTTGGTTTTTATAAACGTTAATTTTTCTAACTAATTAATAAGTTTATTCAATTGTAATTATCAGATTCGAATCGTACGTATTTTGCCCATTATTTTGGTACCAAACACTTTATAGTTTGTTTAAATAAATAAATGTTTTATGCTAATTAATCTTACTTTAATACCTATCAAACTGTCTTAATTGTTAATTCAACATCATAGTATTTGATTTGTCCTTACAGCTGTGATAGATTTGAATCTTATTTGTTAGTGATATTTATACAAAATATTTTATTTTCTTATTACCAAGTAAATACAACAGCTGTGCGTAATATTTGCCCTACTGCGAGCCCCCATAGGTAAGACAGAGAACTTGACACCCTTAGCCTACCGTAAGTGTAAGAGAGACAAACTATCTTTGTCGCTTCCTTTTTTCTTACCCCAATGGTACCTATGAAATTGATACTATTACTAACATTATTAAGATTTTCTACTTGCTCTATTCTTATGTTTATTCCATATCTGTAAATATATTTATTCTGCTTTTTTGATCGAATTATATTATCATACTAGAATGTATATATACAGTGTGTCCCAGGATTGATGTTACAAGAGGTGTAATGGACTAAAATTTTTTGAATTTCATTTCCAGATTCTGGAATTAAGCCCTGCTTGGCGTGAAACGAATTTTAAGAATTTTTTCGTTTTTTGAAAAACAAAATGGCCGTGACGGTGAAGCAAGAACTATTTTCTTTTCAGGTAAAGTACCCTTTTTGTTTAGGATACGACAAAATTTTATTAAGAAAAGTTGTTTATAATGACAAATCATGGCCGTATACCAAACTTCAGGACGATCTACCTACTTTCATTAAACTGTCTGTTTTAGATTGAACAAAATAAATTGTAGGTATCTATTAATTTATTAAAATTTTTATTTGTAGACCATTGAACGAAACAAATAGTATTTACAACAAATTTAACTTACGAAGCTTAAAAATTTTTTTAATAAATTAATAGATACCTACAATTTATTTTGTTCAATCTAAAACAGACAGTTTAATGAAAGTAGGTAGATCGTCCTGAAGTTTGGTATACGGCCATGATTTGTCATTATAAACAACTTTTCTTAATAAAATTTTGTCGTATCCTAAACAAAAAGGGTACTTTACCTGAAAAGAAAATAGTTCTTGCTTCACCGTCACGGCCATTTTGTTTTTCAAAAAACGAAAAAATTCTTAAAATTCGTTTCACGCCAAGCAGGGCTTAATTCCAGAATCTTGAAATGAAATTCAAAAAATTTTAGTCCATTACACCTCTTGTAACATCAATCCTGGGACACACTGTATATATATATATATATATATATATATATATATATATATATATATATTTGTTTACTAATTTCTCTGTACCGTAGATTCACCCACCCGTTGTTACATGTAGACCCTAATAAATTTATGACCACTTGAGTTTTGACACTCTGTTTATTGTATAGCTATCACTGCCGACCTCAGCCAACATTCCTTAGCTAACATTTTAGGAAATATTATATATTTCCTAAAATGTTAATTTTTCCCTGATAAATCGCCTTTTTAATAAATTGGTATATAACTTTTATTGTATTTACTTTAAAAATATTTCAATATAATCACCAAAAGCTAATGATATATGCTTTTTAGTAGTCCAAAATTCATGACATTCCGATAATTATTAATGAAGTTGTGTAAATTTGAAAAATATGATTTCTGACTCAGAAAAAAGCTAATTAAAGACTGTAAATTTTTAAATTGTAACTGTCAAATGCTTACAATGCAACAGAAAAGCACTGGACTATTTGGCAACGCTGTTAACGTAATTCATCGCAGTTACTCAACTTGTCGCTAGGAACAGTAGCGAGCGTATGATATTTTTTCAATAAAAAGATATAGCAATAGGTTTTTTTACTTCCATTTACGTTGCCATTCTTGTTAAGATTATATATTCAATGGTAATAGTTTGTTCGGGAGGTACTAGGAAACAGAGGGGGTTATTTTTTATATGGATGCTAACATTTTACTACTTATTGCCTTATTATATCATTTGACTGATACCTATTGCATAATGAAACTATTCAATGTTTTTTTAAACTCATTTTTAATATGTATAAATAAAAAGAAAATTAATATAAGAACCATCAACATAGTTGTTTGACATATGACAGTTTTAGGTTAATTTTAAACGAAGTGTCAAAAGACTGCTTACTAAGTCCGTTTGTTTTGTAAGGTTTATAATTTTCCACAAATATAAACTTATTAAAAATTACTTTCAGATTTATTTTGTTAATTTAAGTACACTTATAATTAACTTTATAAATATATAATAAATAGGTAAAAATAGGTAAAAAATAGGTTGTACATTGTTAATAAGCAGATAAACCAAAATTGCAAATAAAAAAATATATTTATTATAAATTAATAATAAAATTAATTATAATAATAAAATAATTAATAATAAAAAATTAATCAGTCTTCTTATCCTCTTATCTTAAGCGAAGCAAATTTCGTCCAGTCCTAGGATGCTGCGTCCATCCATCGACGGCTTATTGAAACTCTGCACAGAATAAGCAGAATACTGCGATATATTAAACATTCACCTTTGTTTTAATTGTGCGTTTTCGCGTAGCACAATATTTTCGGCCGCAGTTTTGAATTCTTGTTTATTCGAACTTCTTTTCCAGCTTTGTTGTTTTGTTCCATCCAGGATTTATGCCTTTTTATAATTGACGAATAACATCCACGAGACGAATCGTACGAATTATCGAGATTATTGGACCTGCGGCTCATGACAGGCGGAATATATTTTATAATACTTGTTAAGTAATATTCTTCTTCAGGTGTTCTTAGTATTACTCTTTTTGGTATTTCGCTTAATTTTATTTCGCCCGTGTTACCGTCATTGACATAAATTTCAATGAAGACAAATTCACCTAAAACAATAAATAAACAAACGTTTTAAAATTATGAAAAACAATTAGTTCTGTGGTATTGAGAAAAAAAAAGTTAAGGCACTTTTTTGTAAGTTTGAGATATTTGCGTTTAAATTTCAAAAGTAAATTAATATTTATGTATGAAACCTCTTCATTTAGTTCGACACTATTTAATAATATAAAAAAATAGTAGGAAATAACATTTAGCTAGTCAAGTTTTGCCCAATTTGAGTAAACTGTATATCAAATAAAAGATTTCGCAACATTTCCAAATGAAAATATACATAAAAACTCCTGTCTTTAACCAGATTTCTTCCAAAAATATTACTTAACTGGTTTTTCCTGAAAACCAGAAAATTAAAAAAAAAAATGATTAATATAATAGTTTAGTACCGTCTATTGATTGCGACTTCACTTGTTTTCCATCACATCCTTTAGTTGGACATTTTTCATTTGTCAGCGGAACAAACATTGCAGTTTGCACAATTGCAGAAAATTCTTCAGACTTCAGTTCCTCAAAGTTCACTCCAACTAATGATGATGAGTATTCTTTTATGCTGCAGCCTTGATTGCATCGAACTTGCTCCTGGAAACTAGGATGATCTCGGAAAAATTGGCTTATTATACCATTGGGAGAGTATTTGCATTCGACAATTCCAATGTTATTAATTTTACAAATATTGTTTTTACCCTGCAAATCTAACAAAATTTGTGTCCTTTGTGTATATGCTTTTTTATTGACTCCATTTTCTTCAACATATTTCAATAAATCCATCATGGGTGTATCAACAGGAAAAATCTGCCTCAAACGAGCATCCCTTATTAGAGCTAGCAGTAGATGGAATAGGCTGTCGAAAGCGTCGCTGTTGATCACAGAATATTTTTTCCCGTTGATTACCGAAACCTTCAAAGAACTGTCGTTGCTGTTCTTTAGGATGTATGATTTTGAAGCTGTTTTTCCATTGCCATGGACGTCATCGAATTCTTTTTCATTGAAACAGGTATTGAGATATCCGGTTTTTGGTTTCTTGTTCGGTTGAAAGGTCAATCCACCCCAATTTTCTTCCTGGTTATTTGCACGCTTCCGATCAGAATTAATTTCGTTTTCTTTATAGCACTGAGTACAGATCCGTTTTTGACCATAGCCCTCGCTGTCTTCTTCTTCTTCAGGATCAACTGGATACGAACAGCCGGGAAAAATGTGTACGGGTTTGTTACACCGATCACATCGGTGAGCGCCTCCGCGAGAGTTTCCGGTCGCACAAGCAATACACTTTACCTGTGGATTTTCTGTTGCAGATGACATAGGATTTTGTACAATTTCGTCCGTATTTGTGTCAATATTCATTGTATTGTTGGCTAATGGCGCAAAAACAAGCAACGAGTTATCGGCTGTAGACATATCCTCTACAATAACCTCATGAGAAACTGTACGTTCATCGGCATTTGTAGAAGGAACTTTAACTTCAGTAATGTCGCCGTCTTCTTTTGAATCTTTATCCGTCTGTGCGCGTTTTAAATTTGCTTGTTCAATGATATGATTTACATGTCGAACTATGAAATCATCTGCGCGTAATTGTTTCTTTTTTTTTTAAAAGCCTCGTTTTCACATCATTAAAATCCGATTCCACGCAGGCGCTGGATGCAGGAACGCGACCATAATTAAACGTGTCACGTTTTACACATGACCACATCGCCAACAACTTCAAATCATGCAACAGTTTCCCCGCCAGTTTCTTTGACACAAATGCGTTTGGTTCATTACCTTCGACAGTATTTATTTTCATCGCAACAATTTCATCGATAGCAATGGCCCAATCATGATAATGATTCTTGGAAATATTTTGTCTTCCACCTGAAAAGTATTAACTACTCATTAATTATTTAATATATAATTAATTATCTTTTTAAAATAACGAACTTGAATAAAATAATATAAAGTTGTGTGATCATGACTATTTAATTATTCATATTTCCAAAGTTTTTGTTATTTCGGATTGTTAAGGTACATTTAAAATGTTCACCATATTTTTCTTGACTTTTAGATAACATTTTATGTCAAACCAAAACAACCTCTGTAATTACTCTATGTAACTACCATTAAGTATATGATGTAAAATTACTCTGCGCGTCATAAAGTATTTAACTATAATCCATTGCCTGTAGGACGTTTAAATAGTTTTAAAAATAAAACATTCTTACCATTTTCATTGTCATCGTCGCCAAACAGTACTGAGTCGAAAAAACTCTCCGATTGTTCTGAAAAGTACAAACTAATTAATACAAATTAGCAATGTGCAATATTTAATTAACAATATGCAATGTACAAGTATTAATTATTTATCAAGACGTATAGTTTTTTTTTTAATAATTGGTTGTAAACATTGGTTATAAATATTCCAATTAATGACCACTTTAACAGACGGTGTGTCCCAGTTAGTGATCGTTTTATTTGTCAAAATATTAAATTAATTCAAAGTATTATATTAAATTATGAGAGTAAATCTAGCAGCCGATTCGCAGCAACCTATTCGTGCGCGTACCACTGAAAACGTGGTGAGTCACCGCTCAAACGCTGACAAGCTATTTATTGTATTTAAAAATAAAATAACATGTAACTCGTTTTAATTATTAAAAAACAGTGGAAGAAATGAAAGAATAATTATTTTTGTGTAATGGTTAGAATTAGTTATTAACCGATTACCTGCAATTGATTCTTCAATTTCAATTCGATCCAAAACTTCAGTTATGTCATCATTGCCAGATCTGCAAATTATTTTTTTTAATTTGGCAATAGCTTTCGCACATGGAGAACCTTGTCCCGATATTTCTGATTGGCACGCCGTCAGAATCAATGTAATCAGTTTTTTTGCGTCATCCATGTTTCTAATCAAGATAAGTTGACCAATAGCAGCCAAATAAAATTTCTTGACTAAAGGTTGCAAATTTTTCAAAAAAATTGCGTAGTTATGAATGAAGTGTGCCACGTCTATTCTTATGAAACAGCTAATTTCTTCGTTATTATAACAGCCATTGACGTATTCGTTAATTGTTTTATAATTTGTGAAAGCTTTGATCGCTGCTATTAATATAGCTTTACTGCTGTCCGAGATGACTTCTTTTGGGGGAGTAACACTCAAACCCCATAACTCCAACCAATGGGCTGTGTTGAAAGCAGTTTGATTTTCGCTTAACATATGGCTGACAGAAAACTGGCCTTTGTCAGATTTTACAACAGCAGAGTACAAAAATATACTGTGCGTTTTTTCCCCATTTGGCTTTTTCATTTTGTTTACAATGCTTCCTGTTGCGTCAATAGATACACTCGGATATCTCGATTCTTTTGCGTATGCTTCATAAAGGTGAATCTGAAACGTAGTCTAGTACTTTACAGAAAAGGGAACGACGCAGATTTCTCGAATTACATTATGTAGATCGGTTAGTTGTAGCAATTGCAAGTTGGTCAAAATATCATCGTCCAAGCGTTCCTTTTTCAGAAGATCATCGCGTGCTTTTCTGTAGACGTCTTCGGAGTTTACGTGCGGTGGAACTTTCTCACCAAACTTCATAAGTCGCGCACTGTCTTCTTTCCTTTTAACTGAAGGAAATTTTCCGGTTTCAAGCAACTCTTTTCCAATTTGACCTCTTCTTGGGTTTCTCAAGTACCTGTCAACAAATATGTGCCGGTGATAGAATATATTACATGACATAAAATTGATTGGAACTCGCCGGATCCGTTAGTAGCGTTGTAAATGCAGGACAAAATGGCGGTGATAAATCAAATTGTTTCAAAAATGACAAATCAGCAGTTTAATTTCACAAAAACAAAAATTTTTTAACGTTATGAAAATTACATTTGTTAATAGGGTTATTACACGAAATTTAAATTTTGAAAAACCTATTACAATCCTGAGTTGAATAAGTACTAAAGACAATTTTTCGTAACAAAAAAAAAAAATAGAAGTTTTCTAGTTAGTTTTTAATTAATTATTGAAAATTAGTTTACATTTTCAAAGCAATTGAAAAACGATGACGTACATTATACACAATAGGGTGTCCCGTCAAAAGCGCCCCGACATAAGCGCCCCGACATAAGCGCTACCGACATTTGCGCTACACGACAAAAGCGCCTCCCGACAAAAGCGCTCTATATAATAAAAATAAAAAATGTGTGCTTATATATGGTTATATATATATATATATATATATATATATATATATATATATGGTTATATATATATATATATATATATATATATATATATGGTTATATATATATATATATATATATATGGTTATATATATATATATATATATATATGGTTATATATATATATATATATATATATATATATGGTTATATATATATATATATATATATGGTTATATATATATATATATATATATATATGGTTATATATATATATATATATATATATGGTTATATATATATATATATATGGTTATATATATATATATATGGTTATATATATATATATATGGTTATATATATATATATATATATATATATATATATATATATGGTTATATATATATATATATATATATATATATATATATATATATATGGTTATATATATATATATATATATATATACAATTCAAATCAATTCAAATAAAATATATATACAGGGTGTTTGCAATCAAGGTATTTTATTTTTAAGGGGTGATACTACAGGTCAAAACAAGGCGATTAACGCCAAAACACCTTAGTAAAAGTTTTCTAATAAACGAGATATTCATTTTTTTTAAGTAAAATGGTAGCATATGGTATAATTTTTATTATCCAGCTCACAAAAAAAATTATTCTTCATAATAGTTTTGGATTTGCTTGAAACGAATAAAAATGTAAAAATATTCCAGGTTTTAAATACAGGGTGACTCGGATTTGCTGATTTGTGTTTCAACTTTTAGGTAAAATACCAGCAATAGATAATGCACAGTTAAACAATAATGAAATATGTTTGACAGATAAACAATAAGTACAAATGAAAGTTTTCGCCCCCTCAATCATAAATTCAAATAAAGTAATATCTCGTTCATTAGACAACTTTTACTAGGGTGTTTTAACAATCGACAATCGGCACAAATTTTTGTATGTAAGCTTTACAACTTTTACTTTTGTATGTAAGCTTAAATTGTAATTTTAAACATAATATAATCCTATTAATCAAATAAGGGTATTTTACCTAAAAGTTGAAACACAAATCAGCAAATCCGAGTCACCCTGTATTTAAAACCTGGAATATTTTTACATTTTTATTCGTTTCAAGCAAATCCAAAACTATTATGAAGAATAATTTTTTTTGTGAGCTGGATAATAAAAATTATACCATATGCTACCATTTTACTTAAAAAAAAATGAATATCTCGTTTATTAGAAAACTTTTACTAAGGTGTTTTGGCGTTAATCGCCTTGTTTTGACCTGTAGTATCACCCCCTAAAAATAAAATACCTTGATTGCAAAGACCCTGTATATATATATATATATATATATATATATATATATATATATATATATATATATATATATATATATATATATATATATATAGGTATATATATATATATATATACAGGGTGATTTATTAGTAATTGGAAATATTTTAACTGGAGTATCCTGGGCTCAGAATATGAAGATTTAACGCAAATCACTTATATAAAATGTGGCTCCTTACTGAGCTACAGGGTGTTTTATTTCAAAATTTAAAAAGGATTTTTGCACAGTATTTAAAAACTATTTGACGTATTCTTATCATACTTGGCAGGAAGTGTAGGTACCGAACACCATACTAAATTATGTTAAATTAAAGTTTCTGGCTACTGTCAGTGGCGTACAACAGTTGATCAGTACAGAAGTTGATCGTTCCTAAATTCTACGCCACTGGCGGAATTGTCATTTTAGCACAATTTTTCGATTCTCCAATACTTCCTGTGTAAAAAACATGCTCTTCCTTCGTAACGATAAAGTCACTATTTTTCGAGATATTTAAAGTTAAACATAAGCTGCGTCCTTGGGATTTTTTCAAAATTTGCTCAAAAAAATCTGAAAAATTCAGTAAAATAGAGAAAAAAATTAGCTACATAATAACTAAGTCACTTTTTTTCTAACTCATTCTGGTTTGGCAGGAAAAATTATTGAAAATAAAAAATTAAAATGCAAAAAATATTAATTTTCAATAATTTTTCCTGCCAAACCAGAATGAGTTAGAAAAAAAAGGTACGTATTTATTATGTAGCTAATTTTTTTCTCTATTTTACTGAATTTTTTCAGATTTTTTTGAGCAAATTTTGAAACAATCCCAAGGGTGTTTAACTTTAAATATCTTGAAAAATAGTGACTTTATCGTTACGAAGCAAGAGCATATTTTTTACACAGAAAGTATTGGAGAATCGAAAAATTGTGCTAAAATGACAATTCCGCCAGTGGCGTAGAATTTAGGAAGAATTAACCTCACACTTGCCCCTGTTGTACGCCACTGGCAGTAGCCAGAAACTTTAATTTAACATAATTTAGTATGGTGTACGGTACCTACACTTCCTGCCAAGTATGATAAGGATACGTCAAATAGTTTTTAAATACTGGGCAAAAATCGTTTTTAAATTTTTAAATAAAACAGCCTGTAGCTCAGTAAGGAGCCACATTTTATCTAAGTGATTTGCGTTAAATCTTCATATTCTGAGCCCAGGATACTCCAGTTAAAATATTTCCAATTACTAATAAATCATCCTGTATATATATTATTATTATTATTATTAAAATTGAGTTGCAAAGCATTATTCTTGTGACATTAGTTAAGAGTACATTTTCTAAATTTATAATTATAACTTTTATTATCGTATGATGTTTTATTTTATTCGTTTAATTAATATGATGTTTGACAAATTAAATAATTTTATGAAATTCATTTTTGACTTTTATTCCTAACGAACGAAATACCCTAATGCCATTATTTTAAATTTTTATATTTTTTATATATACATACATAGGTTAAGGTGACCAGACGTCCCACATTAGGTGGGACTGTCCCACAGTTGGGTTTCTTGTTCCACATCGAAAACTGTCCCACAAAATCTCCCACTTTGGACAATATTTTGTTTTTTTGAGTAAATACAAAGTTGTTTATATAATACAGACATGTTTTGGAATTTTCAAATAAATAAATAAATAATAATAATAATAATAATAATAATAATAATAATAATAATAATAATAATAAAATAATAATTAAAAATAGAACGTGTGTTTTTATCTGTTCCACATCCCAATGTAAAACATCTGGTCACTTTAACATAGGTATATAAAACACATAATTTTAATAATAATAATATTTACAATATTATTTATATATCATCTACTCTGCTGATAAAAAATAAATAGTAATTCAAAATAATATTTATAATTATATTTTTAACCATAATCCAAAAATACTAAATTTTTATTATCTGGAGCGCTTTTGTCGGGAAGCGCAATTGTCGGTGGCGCAATTGTCGATAGCGCTTATGTCGGGGCGCTTATGTCGGGGCGCTTATGTCGCGAGCGCTTATGTCGGGGTACCACACAATAGAGCTATAATGTCACGTTAGTTAGTAAAATATATAAATAAGAAACTTCATAAGAACACGAGCAAGTTGTTTGACATATGACAGCTTAATTTTAAATTCAAGTGACAGTATGCACCTTACTAAGTGCGTTTGTTTTGCAAGGTTTATAATTTTCTACAAAAATAAACTTTTTCAAAATTGCTTCAAGATTTATTCTGCTAATTTAACTATACTTATAATTAACTTTATAAGTATTTGCTAAATGTTGTCAGCCAATCAGGTTGTAAAACGTAGTAAAGCGTCATATTATAGCTCCATTGTTCAATACATACGTCATTATTTTTAAAATGATTTAAAAATGTACACTAATTTTCAATTATTAATTAAAAATGAACTATAAAAATTTGTGAAAGTTGAACGACCTCTCAAATTGATTTTAGTATATAAGATGACAGGAAAAAGGTCAAATATAAAAATTTGTTGTTTTTTTTTTGTTTTGCAAAATTATGTTTCATATTCGAATCTCGATTGTGATACGTTTTTTAAAATTTAAATTTTGTGAAATGACCCTATTCGTTTATAATATATTTATTTATGTGGATACAAAGATATATTTAAGATTGCCAATGTAGTACAAACAAAAATAACAAACAAATTTTACAATATTATATACCCTAAATATATACCGCCTTTGTATGTATATAAATTTTTGATTTAATATTAATTTTATGCTAAATATAGCTAAATATTTTAATTAAATAATTATTAGAAACCAAATTAGTTAAAACAAGTAATTAATTAAAATTGATTTAAATCATTGATTAATATTAAAGAAATAGAAATGATTAAAATTGTGATTTAAATCAAATAATTAAAATCTACCCAATTATGGTACCGCTATCGCCACTATTACTTTATTGTGCATTTTCATAACGCGAGGAGTGTAGTTAGCGGCATTGATATCCGTAATTTACCCCCAAATAAAACGGCCGACGTCGATTTTTGGAAACCCGTTTGACGTGGAAATCTTTTTGTTAATTCCAGCTATAATAATGCAAAAAAAAATGTTTTTGTTCTTTACGTTTATAATTACATAATATCTTTCGACTAAAGTAATAAAAAAAAATGTAATGACCCTATTATAAAAAAGAACAAAAAAAGTTTTTTATTCAAATAATTTACGTTGTTTCTTTGCTATTTTACTAGTTTATAAAATCATACCTTTTACTGCACGGACAGTTTGATAACTTTCTGGTGATTGTACATACAACTGGTATTACTTCCAAAGTGTAATCTGTAATAGCCCCAGTAATTGTCGAGCCGCAATTACATGACCCACTGAAATTCACAGAACCATTTTGGTGAATTTTACTTCGTTTGTATCCATAGCCACATCCCACTCGGCACTGCTCCCATAATCGCTCAGTCAAAAGATGTTGCCATTTTCCTGGAGAAAATATCATTTCGGAACGCCCTTTTGAAATCAGCCGCATTTCCGTAATATTTTCAAAATCCGCTTTGCTTAAATACATTGTGCAGACCGAGTCACGCAGTCTTTCGTTTGACGATTCGTTCACCTCAGTAAAAGCAGTTTCATTCAGTGTGTTTCCTTTAAGAAAAATTGATGTAATAATTAATTTAATTAATAATTAATTTAGTTAATAATTAATTTAAAGGTAATAATAATGTGACAAATGTTATTTTATATTTACATTTTTTAAAACTTTAATTCGTAAGAATAAATGATTAATTAGCTTATCACAATATTATTTAAAAAAAAAACTCTGTTTCACTAACTACTTACATTTGAAATTTTGGGAAAAATATAAAATCTCAATATTTTTGAGTATTATTACTTACATTTGCGTCGAAAGTACCAATTAATTTTTCTTTTATTCCATTTCTGTTACACGAGACGTACGTGTACAAAGCCGCAGGCTGTTTGTCGCACAACTTGCTTAAATCCTGCCATATTTCGTGCTTCTTTGATACGACTTTGTTATCAACAACAATTGTTTGTTTATTTTGCATTATCAATGCTTCGAGTGCATCATTGTCGCTTTGGACAGGACGCCCTCTTTTAAAACTCATTTTGTCACAATAAAAAAGCACGACACCATAGATACGATACTATAGATGGATGTAATACGACTGAGTTTTAAGAAGTTTTAAGAGTAGTCCAGTGAAGGATCAATTCGAATTATCCCACTACCACTAAATTGTTTTTAAAACAGGAGTGTCTACAGATACTATTTAACTGTTGTTAGCGACCAATCACATTACGCGATAGAGATTTCTGGACGGTTCTTTTAAAGCATATTTTTGGAAAAGGTATCTTTCTAACAAAATTGTTTTATTGCATACGGTGCCGAGAAACTAGCGAATTCGGCTTGCTTAATCCCGATACTATTCGTATTGTCACGTTTGGGCAAAAATGGCAATAAAGTTTATTTGAGCTTGTCGCTTGTAATATCTAAATATTTTAATATTAAAATCATTGAGCCGCATTTTAACGATAAACTGGAAAACAGTTTAAATAGTGAAATAAACATAAATGTACGTGCTTATTTTCAGAATAACTTAAACGTCAATAACATCTGTTGTAGCAATGACATCGTGCTTTTTTATTTAGATATAGATGCATTTACACTTTACAGTAACATCGAGTATTTAAAAATATAAAATTCAGTGCTACAAATAAAAAAATTTGTTCATGTAACACATAGTCACATATTCATGTACATTAGTTACAGAAGAATATCAAGAGCGGATCCAGCAACAAATGTTGGGGGGGGGGTAATAAAGAATTTGACACATATTTTATATTCATTTATTTATTATAATAAACTTGTAAAAATATAAACAATTTAATTTTATATTGTTGTCTTTGGACGAAATAGAAATCGACCATAACATAACAAATTAATAATTTAAAAAATAGACACATACATATTATAAAACAAAATATAACATGATATAACGCATAACACATGCTCAAATACTCTGCTGCTTTGAGTATAATTAATTGAAAAATATTTTTGAATACTTATAATTGAATCTGACGCAGTCTCTGTTTGCGACTACTATTTAAATAACATAATTTTTTTGAAGATCTCTAGCAGAAGATCTCGGCAACAGAATTACAAAAACATTATTGCAATGATTTATCAAAAAAATTTCGGATGCAATTAATTAATGCGGTATATTTTTTAAAAACAGCATTAATGCCAATACAACTATACAGGAAATTACAAATATTATTTTAATCAATTATTCCTTTATAAAAAGTGATTTATGTGAAGTTTGTACTGCCTTTTTTACTATTTTTAGGCATTCCTGTCACTGTGGCTACAGCAGAAAGATCCTTCAGCAAATTAAAATTAATTAAATCATATCTTAGAAACAGCATGAATCAAGATAGATTAAGTAATCTCGCTCTTTTGGCAATAGAACGTCATGCAGCAGAAAATTTAAATTTAAAAACTCTTAATAACGGATTTTGCTAATAAACAAGCCCGAATTTTATATTAAGTATATGATTTATTATATATTTTTGTTATTTTTTTACCTTTAAGAATTATAAAAAATATTGAACTTATTACTTTTTTCCTTGTACTTAATCATTGAATTTTGAAAAGTTTATCGGGGCCTACATTTTGTTTTGCGGGTGGGCCACCAAATCCTAGTTACGCCACTGTGCGCATAACAGAGGAAATTGTTTCCAGATGTTTTACTTTTATTGATGGCTAGCACGTTGGCAAAAAGGGTCTGGCATCTTGCCTACTCATACCAGGGTTGTAAAACCAATTGAATGCCGACAAAGAAATAACAAAATAATGTTAAATTTTAAGATATTTTTATATAACGATTCAAAATAATTCTATTATGACAATTTGACAATACGTAAAACATTATTATAAAATTAAAAAAAAAAACATATGTATAATATATATATATATATATATATATATATATATATATATTTTAATTTAATTAGCTTTTCATATGCATATTCTAATAATCTTAGAATTCTTAGGGGGGTAGTTACACCCTTTACCCCCCACCCTATAGATCCAGCCCTGAAGAATATGACAGCATATTGAAATTTTTTCTCAAATTAGTTCCTCAAATATTTGAATAAATAATCATTTAAAAATGTATAGTATTTTAATTAATAGTTTTTTTTAAGGAATTACTGCATTAAAATAAATTGCCCATATATATTAAAAAATCAAAAAAATTAAACACGTTTAAATTTAAAATTTCAAATTTTTACCATGATAAATAAAGTTGATGCAAATTATTATAGTAAGGTGAAGTGGGGTAAGTGCAGAGTGGTTCTTGCATAGTTGGATTTTAAACCTATGTATTTTTAATCTTTACACAATTACTACTATTTAATTAATATTAACTAGAACCCTAATTTTCATTGTAAATTTTTATTTTGATAGGAAATTGTTTAAAATTTCAACTACTCTGCACTTTTCCCCTAAAATGAGGCAAGAGCGTAAGTGGGGGTTAAAAATGCTTTGAAACCTTGTTTCATGTGCAATGAAACATGAGCAGAATTATTAAGAAATCTGCTATAAAATGCTTTTTACTGCATTAAAATATATTGTTTTCGTTTTATAGTTATCCATATTTAAACAAACAAGTACATTTTGCTGAAATATAAAAGCGGGGATAGTGAAATAAAACAAGATTCAAAATATAAACAAAATATTTATTATTAAAAAAAATTGTCGCAACAAATTAGCTACTTACCCTTCATTTAAAAAAAAATAATAAAAAAATTGATATACAGAACATGAGCGGACCAGTACGCAGTTACCCCACCGTGTTGGTCTGCACATGCCCCAAGTTATAATATTTACGGGGAACCATCAGATTAGTGTTTTCTTAATAAATTAAAACAAGAAACAAATGAAACTTTATTTAATATAAAATTACATCAATATTATTTATACTTACCTAAAATAACAACACAGAATATAAAATTATCTTAGGAAACTATTGCTCGTTTAGGGAAACCTAAATGTTGCTTGTTACTTCACACGTGATTGTTTAACAATGAGTGATATAATTAAGGAAAACACGTTTATCCTTGCGCACTATCTATGACATATAGTACACATTAACTTGTGGTAAATTACTACATACTAGCTAGAGAAATTTATCTCATATTGTAATAATAATAGCCAATTAATGCACTTGCCCCGTTTACGCACTTACCCCACTCCACCTTAGTAAATTTCCTGTAATTATTAAATGTTAAAATATATTACAATGTAATTAACTAGTCTAAAGCTAAATAAAATTTGATTTGATGGAATTAATTTAAGATAATCATTTTATTGCAACTGTGTCTGTTTATTTTAAAACTTATATTTTGCGATTATCAAACCTTGTTATGTATTTTTCGGTAATGGAATATGTAATTTAATTAAACTATTTAAGTTATTTTTTAAAATATTCAAAATAATTGTATAAAATAATTTATTAAACAAATTCAAAATAACCAGTTCATTAGTCTCAAACCGGAAGTTATTTTAATTTTTTTGAGCACAAAAATTTTGAGTTTGGTACAAAAATAGCACATAAAAGGCACATAATTTTGGCATATTTTGTTTTCATTTCTGGCATACTTGAGGGGCTAGCTTCCAGTTCATTAGCCTCAAACCGGAAGTTATTTTAATTTTTTGAGCACAAAATTTTTGAGTTTGGCACAAAAATAGCACATAAAAGGCACATAATTTTGGCATATTTTGTTTTCATTTCTGGCATACTTGAGGGGCTAGCTTCCAGTTCATAATTATTGGTCATCTACTTATTAGCAAAGTACTACTTCCGGTTCCGAAAGCGTGTTTTTGGATATGCATATCAAGAGCACATAATGAGCACATAATGAGCACTTAATTTCAAACTAATAAAAAAATTTGGGAAAATTCAATTTGAGAAAATTTGTTGGAAGTTTTCCTAATGCGTTGCTATTAAAAGTGACCCTTCGCATAAGGGAAGTTTACTTAGGAGAAGGGTTAATAAAAAGCACATAATTAGCACTTAATTCACATGACAATTAAAAACATTTTTTTCAAAAAATTGCAATTTGGAAATTCTAGAATACGAACAAATATGCCCAAGTACTATTTCCGGTATGTATAATTAATATTTGGCTATATATATCAAAAGCACATAATTAGCACATAATTATGATATACTGCTATACAAAAATTATTATTCAATTTATGGTATTTTTGGGTTAATTTGTGTTTCGGAAGCTAGCCCCAAACCGGAAGTTCTATTTCCCTTTGAGCACAAAAATTTTGAGTTTGGCACATAAATAGCACATAAAAAGCACATAATTTTTGTATATTTTGTTTTCACTTTTTTCATACTTGAGGGACTAGCTTCCCGGACCTTATCATTCATGAATAATAACCTAGTTTCAATGTGCTTTTTTGTTTGTATTCTTAAGCACAATGAAATGTCGACATTTTTTTCTCTTTTTAACAGTCTCCAAGTACTTACCTACATATTTATTTGAAAGAATATTATTTATTTTTAATTTATTCTATAATTTATTTACTGTTTATTTTTACATATTTCTAGCCAATAAAGATTTGTGTTTATGTTTTATTCATATATTATTATCAATAGGTCATTTTAAAAAAAAAAAAAATTTGTCCCAATGTGATCATATTAAGCGGTGTCGTGCCAGTTGCGTACGTGCCAGTTGCGTACAGTTATTAAATAGTGCCATTTGCGTAAAAATAAGGGTCGGGTCAAATCCAGGTAGTGAAGCTAGTTAGGCGGAGTACCAGATGCGTACAGCCGTTATATAATATTTATAATACGCTATACATCGCACATAATTTTTACAAATAATTAAGTAAGTATTTAATTTTAAAATTGACCAAGTTTATATTTATTGGTTTAAATTTGATTTGTGTAGATTAATATTTAATAAATTCATATCGTTTACCAACTTCGTTACTTTTTACTATATTATAGATAAATTATGCTTAAATTCGTGATGTTAAATTTGTAATAATAATTACATAAGCTTTTCCTCACACTTTTCCGTAATAATTTTGGAAATATGTAAATTAAATATTAAAACACTCGAATTTAAGCATAATTTATCCATAATATAGTAAAAAGTAACGAAGTTGGTAAACGACCCTTATTTTTACGCACTATTTAATGACTGTACGCAACTGGCACTATTTCATATTAAGCAACCGATTTTACTAATTAATGAAAATGTTTATTTATTTGTTATAGGAATATACGGCATTTACGATTTTATAATAATAGGTGCAAGTACTGCCGGTTCAGTTTTAGCTAATAGATTAACAGAAAATCCAGACTGGAAAGTTCTTTTAATCGATTGCGGAGGAAATGATTCTTATATTACCGATGTACCTGGGTTAGCAGATTTGTTACAATTTTCAAATTACAGTTTTGGTTTCCAATCAACACCGCAGACAAATGCATTCCAAGGTAATGTATTCATTCGTCATTGTTTTCTTTTATATTCTATCATAAAAAATTGTCAATTCGCTATTACTTATAGACATTTGTCTTAAAATAAACAAAAACTTAATTTGATTAAAAATAATTTTCAATATTTTTGTTCAATATTTGAAGATAATTTTGAAAGAAAACTATAGAGCGGACCCTAGACGGTCAATATTACTGTCAGTATTTTTTGATCAATAATATTAGAATATTTTTCAATACTAACTTCATTCCAATACTTACACAATCCATAATATTGTTATTATTATTTGATACTGACAATAATATTAACCGCGTCTTTTTTGAAAAAATAATTAATAAATTTTCATTATTAAATAATAAATAAAATAATGCAAGAAAAATATTTTTTTCTTTTCTTTTATTAAGGAAAATTATAGTTCTCGCCATGAAAATCTGTCCTTTCGTCATAATTATTATACATAATTATGTATATGCGATACAAATTTTCCGAACTAAGCTAAGACCCCTACATCATAATATGTCTAACAAAACACTATATTTCTATTTTACGATAAATAAACGACACAAAAAATATCTCTGTTTTAATTCTTTTTGGAAATTTCCTCGCAACTATTTTAGTATTTTTGTATTTACAGGGTTAGTAAACAACACTGTATATGTTTTACGTGGAAAAGGACTAGGAGGTACATCTACAATCAATTATAATAAGTACATAAGAGGAAGCCTGCACCTATGCGATTACTTAGCTGAAACAGGATTATCCTCATGGAATTCATCAGTATGTTTACAATATTTCAAAAAAGGAGAAAACGCTACTTCTACTTCTTCTTCCACTTTAACTTCTTCTTCCACATTAACTTCTTCTGAAGAGTGTGACAATGTAGAATATTATAAGCTAGATCCAGGATTTCACAGTACATCAGGTCCAATGCATGTAGAACCTGTAGGATATTTTGACAATTTAGCAAGAACTTTTATGAATTCAGCAATGGAATTAAATAGAAACATTATAGATTACAACGGTAATTCTCCTGTTGGTTATGGAATGTTACAATCAAATACAAATAATGGTAGAAGAAACAGTGGCAATAAAGCATATTTAGAACCAGTTAGAAACAGAACAAATCTATTTGTTTTGCAAGGAGCATTTGTAACAAAACTATCATTTATTCCACTTACAAAAATTTGTAATGGTATTCAATTTGTGCTTGGAAATAAATCTTATACAGCACTTGCTACCAAAGAAGTAATTTTATCATCTGGTTTAGTTGGTTCTGCACAAATATTGATGCTATCCGGAATAGGACCAGAGGAACATTTAGAAGAACTAGGCATACCAGTTATACAAAATTTAAACGTTGGAATGAATTTAATAAATTATCCTTTTGTACCTATTCCAGTGATATTAAAAAATCCAATTAATCTACCAAATATGACAACTTTGATTAATCAATATTTAGCAGGAACGGGATTTTTAACAACCAGTGCAGGTGCTCAAGCTGTGGGATTTATAAATACTCGTAATTCATCTGCCAATTACCCAAATATTAGACAAATGTTTAGTATGCCCTATTTTGGACAGGATTACGGATATAATGTCAATTATTTGAGATACAATAACGAAACATTTAACGCATATTTTGGACAAATTAAACAAAATGTTGTTGCATTTAATATTATGCACGTACAACCAAAATCAAGAGGACAAATTACTTTAAAATCCAATAGTCCATTTAGTTCTCCAAATATCGATTTAAACTTTTTTGACGATCCTGAAGATGTTGAAGATCTTATCGCTGGAATAAAAGATTTTGTAAATTTAACGCAAACAAATGCCATGAAATCTTATGGTATTAGTCTTCCATTTAATCCTTTGCCAGCTTGTGGAAGTTACATATTTTGGTCAGATGATTATCTAAGATGTTTGATTAAACAAGTAGCGTATGGATCAAGTTATTTAGCAGGTGCTTGTAAAATGGGAACAGCTAATGATCCTACTGCTGTAGTTGACGGTGATTTTAAAGTATATGGAGTTCAAAATCTACGAGTTATTGATGAGAGTGTTATTCCTGAATTATTTGGAGGCGCTCCGAACATAATGAACAGTATGTTTGCAGAAAGAGCAAGTGATGTCATTAAGCAACAATATCAAATACCTGATTTAATTTAACAAATATTGTAATGAAATTGTTTAAAATTCTTGACATATAATAAACAGCATTGAAACTATTTTTATTTCTTTTAATAATAATAATAATAATAATATATATATATATATATATATATATATATATATATACAGGATGATTTGTAATTAATTGGAAATATTTTAACTGGAGTATCCTGGGCTCAGAATATGAAGATTTGACCCAAAACACATAGATAAAATGTGGCTCCTTACTGAGCTACAGGGTGTTTTATTTAAAAATTTAAAAACGATTTTTGCCCAGTACTTAAAAACTATTTGACGTATCCTTATCATACTTGGCAGAAAGTGTAGGTACCGTACACCATACTAAATTATGTTAAACAAAAGTTTCTGGCTAGTGCCAGTGGCGTACAACAGGGGCAAGTGAGAGGTTGATCCTTCCTAAATTCTACGCCACTGGCGGAATTGTCATTTTAGCACAATTTTTCAATTCTCTAGTACTTTCTGTGTAAAAAACATACTCTTCCTTCGTAACGATAAAGTCACTATTTTTTGAGATATTTAAAGTTAAACATAAGACGCACTTGGGATTTTTTCAAAATTTGCTCAAAAAAATCTGAAAAAATTCAGTACATCATACAAAATGTTTTAGTGCTGTTGAAATTATAGGTTATGCATATGATAAACTATGATAAATAAACAATTATTTATATTTACGATCCTTACTATATCACCTTAAAATATACACTAAAAAATATTACTTTAAAACCAACCTTTTATTATTAATTCAAAAGTAAACATACTTTTGAACTGCAAAATTGGATTTTTATAATAGAAATAAATTTTTTAATCGAAATAAATAATAGTAAGTTGTAGTATAACTATTATACTATTATAACTATTCAATTTGAAAAAAAAATATTTGAATTGAAAAATATTAATAATTTTCAACTTTCACACAGCATTGTGTTTCCAAATTTAAATAGTAAATAATTTTATACAAAACTTTTGAAATAGTTATACTAAAACTTACTATTATTTAAATAACTCTTATTAAAAAAAAATATATTTCTATTATAAAAATCCAATTTTACAGATTAAGACTGTGTTTACATTTTAATTAATAGTAAAAACGTTAGTTTTAAAGTAATATTTTTTTCAGTGTCAAAAATTTAAAAAAAATGGTTTATATATCCCAGTGGTTTTCAAATTTTAGCAACTTAAAAAAACTCTTTTTAATAAATAATGCTTTGCGGAACATTTTCCTGTTAAAAAACATTTATTTCTACTATTACGTTATACAAAACAATGCATTATTGAATTTATAGAATTTTCTGGGCTGATATGCTAATAAATTCAGTTGATAACGGCTGTGAAAGCCTAAAGATATTATACAGTACTGATATAGTTTTTAGATGATAAATCTGAATTTATTTTGAGAGGATATTAAATTTTTGTAATTGCAACTTTTTTGCGACTTGTACCAGAAATATAAGCCACGTTTTTTTAAAATTCCAAACCCATATAATATCCCATTAAATACCTAAAAAAGAACATGTGTGCATTATAAAATAAAATCATCCTATATACTTCCTATTCCTAGTAACAAGTAGTACTTGTACAAAAGACCTACAAGTACCAGAGAGTACAATGTACTACGATCACTCAACTAGCTTGTATGTACGTATTATATGCTTACTATAGTTGGCCGCAGTATAATTGCATCACTATAAACACAAATAAAAGAAAATTTTAATCTATAAGAAGACAGTAAGAGACATTATCGCTTTTGGCACTACAATAAAATTAAAAATTTTGAAGCTATATACAATCAATAGTATGTCAAATAAATAATGTGCATTTTTTATAATAATATATTTTATTTTAAGTTAAGAATATTGTAATGAAAGTAGTACTTAATATTACAAAATTAGCCAAGTTTCTCATTTCTCAATTTTTTTTTCTTTTTTGTTGTAGCAAAAGTTGCAGTGTTAGAATCAGTTAAGATGGTTCGGACATGTTGAGCGAATGTCTAATGAACGTTTGGTTAAAAAGATTTATTTAAATGATTTTGATGGTATACGTTTGCGTGGACGTCCGATGAGTAGTTGGAATGGTATGATTGAGAAAGTAGCTTGCAAGTAGTAGTAATAAAAGAGCATGTATGAGAGGAATTATCAATGTGGATAAAGCGAAAGTTGCTTGTTTGGATAGGAATGTTTGGAGGCGACTGATTTTGGGATGATGAAAAGAGTTTGTGCCACACCCTTTTGCTTACATGGTGTGATTGTGTATGTATGTATGTATAATTTTTCCGAGCTTGTTAAATTTGTCAGTCCGCATATTAGAAGAAGAAGAATGAAAATTTGTTTTAAAATAAATGATAACAACACTAAAATGACAAAGCTTTAAGATTAAAGCCTGTATGATTTTTAATTAAAATCCGACATTTCGATATATTTCACGTATATATCATCAGGAAAAATATACAAATGACATAAATATAATAAACAAACAAAACATAGAAACAAATTACTAGGTAACAAAATACAAGCAACTGGATTAAAATATTTATAAATTATGAATTAAAAGATGCTAAATTCTATTTAAATCAGTGCCTTCATATGGATTAGAAAATCTTCATGATGCTAATTTGAAAATTAATAAAATAATTGCAACGCTCCAAAAATATTAACAGTAGATTGATGAAAAAGGTAATATAAAACAAAGAAATATATAACATCAATCAGTGTGAAGGCGCACTGATTTAAATAAAATTTGGCTTCTGTTAATTAATAATTTATAAATTTTGTAATCTAGTTACATGTATTTTGTTACCTAGTAACTTGTTTCTATGTTTTGTTTATTATTTATGTTATTTGTGTATTTTTTCCATGTATATCAAAACGCCGAATTTTAATTAAAAATTATATGTTAATAATAACACTTTTTCAAAAACAATAACGTGAGAATTTTATAAAAATTCATTTGTTCAGCACATATGTTCAAATAATTGTGCTGTTTCTTTATGTTTCTTTTTAATTTTAAATGTAATTGTTAAATTAGATTTAGTTTTTTTTTTAGATTTCGTATATATAACATTATTATTAAAAATATTTTTATCACATAAGTAAGTATTGTATTTAAGATTTTATTAGTATTGTATATAAGATATGTAGTTGTGAAACTATGTAATTAGGCATTATGCATGTTTTCTAATAAATAAACAAATAATAATAAAGAATAAAAATAATTATAAAGATTGTTATTATTACATAGGACAGACAGGTAGAAGTGTTAATCAAAGGAGCCATAAATATCACAAATCAGTAGATAGTAATGAAAATACAACAGACTTCTGTGCACATTGTATTTCAAAAAATAATTAAAATCTTTTCTAACCTATTGCCGCAGCTAACCAGCGTCCTAAGGTCTTGCTGTTCATAAACATTACTGTAGTTCACGTGCACTGAACTTAAACGAACTCTTAACTCGTTGTCTCTTCTTCGGGCATTGCAAACGTTCTACTCACTTCCTTCTTCTATTCATCTTTATCTAACCAATCATTTCTTACTATCAATCTATCCTTTACGTACGCTGTTGACTTCCTGTATGACATGTTGTGTTCTATCTTTGTCACTCTGATGTGCTTTTAACGTTTTTTTTTTTATCGATGGTAAGTTATAAAGAGAAATTCAAGTGTAGTACTCTTCAAATGCAATACACGTTGCTTTGCTAATTGTTAAAATACCTGTGTTTTTTTTTTCGGATTGTTTCAATGGTACCTTTGATTTCGATGTTTGATTTTATTTAATGATTGTCATTGAACTTTAGTTTTGTTAAGACAGGAAAAGGAAGCATCAGTAGTGATTGTTATTTGTTTATTTTTAGTTAATGCACTTGTATAATTTCAATTATTCATTTATTTATTCTTTAGGAGTAGTTCCAAATATTGTTATTTTAAATTAAGTGATTATATACTTGTATGCTTCTCTTGAAATATTATCAAATATATACAACTACAAAAGACATACATACATACATACACAATCATGCCATGTACCTAAAAGGGTGTGGCACAAACTCTTTTCATCATCCCGAAATCAGTCGCCTCCAAACATTCCTATCCAAACAAGCAACTTTCGCTTCATCCACATTCATAATTCCTCTCATACATGCTCTTTTATTCCTACTACTTGGAAACTTTTGCTCACGCAAAACACTCTCAATCATACCACTCCAACTACTTATCGGACGTCAACGCAAACGTATACCATCAAAATCATTCAAATAAATCTTTTTAACCAAACGTTCATTAGACATTCGCTCAACATGTCCGAACCATCTTACCTGACTAACACCAACTTTTGCCACAACATTTTTTTCAAAAAACAAATATCGTTTATAGTAATCATAACTTTATTTTATGTAAACATAGTTAAAAATTTTCCAGAACTTATTATATTAAATAAAAAAAAAAATTAGATTAAGGTTTTGTATAATTTTTTATTGAAATTCGACGTTCCGATATACTAAACTTATATCATCATTAGGTAAATATATACAAATTATATAAATAATAAACAAACAAAACATAGAAGCAAGTTACTAAGTAACAAAATATAAGTAATTAGATTAATAAACAGAACTTCAACCTACATTTTTTAATTTTAAATAAAACTGCTTTAAAATTTAGTTCTCTATCAATTTTTATTAATAATCTACTTTTCCACGTACTCTACGTACATCATTATCACGATAAATAATACAAATGACATATACTCAAAGTGCAGAAAAATGTATTATCTAATTTCGTACGAGTAGAAAAATGATTATTTACAATCGCATTTCAATATCATATAATCTATTTATATTATCTGGCTGTAACAAGATGTTAAAATTATTTATATTCAAATAATATAAATAATTCATGTTTGATGAATAAAATACATATAGTACAGCATTAAAACATGAAAACGCAAATACATATGTTACATATGTATTTCGACTTACATACATTAGCTTCAACAACAAATGATAGATGAATGTATTCAAATATTTTGACATATTCTTTCAATTTCAAAGCAAATCAGTATAAATATGTGATTTTTATGTTTAGATAAAAATACCCTGAATAAGTAAACGAAGAAAAAATTTGAATTTTAAATTTTACTTTTGTAAAAAATAAGTTATATTATTTTTTAAAGATCAGAAACTTATGGATCTATTCAGTATAAATCTGTAAGACCTCTAACGTTACAAAATATTTTGTTCTTTTCTATTAATAGATAAATTCCGTTTACTAGAAAGAGATAAAACATTCTGTAACACTATAGTTATATAACACTAATAGTTATATAACTGTAGATGATAGAAGCATATCATAATATTAATATTACGTGTCCACATTGCCTATGTAGAACGAGACCATTATGTTACTAGTACAATAAACATTATTGTACAGCAGTTAGTTACTATAAACATCACTGTTAGCAGCACCAACTGTTACTACAATGTCAGGTGCATTTAATCTGGTATCCGGACAATTCACCGAAAACAATTCACCGAAAACAATTCATCGAAAACAAATTCACCGAAGTACCGGTTCACCGAAAAACAATTCATCGAAAAACAATTTATCGAATAACCAAATGAAATAGAATTAAATTAAATTAAAATTAATATTAGAAAGTGGCTATTTATACATACAGTATGTATACGCAATTGGCTATTTATACATACAGTATGCTATTTAAGGTAGGTTAGGTTAGTAGGTTGGTTTAGGTTTTTTTTTTTTAGTATATATAAATAGCCAATTGCGTATACATACCGTATGTATAAATATCCTCATCCTTAATATTATGAATATTAGGAATGTCTTTAAAAAAAGCGTATTTATTTTTTTCTTTAACACTTTACGGAGGGGTGGTGGGTAGGTTAAGTTAGGTTAGGTTAAATTAGGTTAGGTTGCTTAATTCTTTTTCATTTGATTATTCGATAAATTGTTTTTCGATGAATTGTTTTTCGGTGAATTGGTACTTCGGTGAATTTGTTTTTGATGAATTGTTTTCGGTGAACGGTTTTCGGTGAATTGTCCGCGATCCATTTAATCTGACTTCTTCGGCGGCAATATTAAATATTATTACGTTAAGTTGTTTTTTAATTTGAATATTGAAAATGTATGAAAAAATGCAAAAAATGCAATATGCAACATCCAAGATGGTCAGAAACTGCATATTCGACCAGAGGAACACGGTCTCCGATGGCTATATTAAAAATTATTAAGTGAAGTTAAACTAATTGACAATTGCATTGTATATTTTCTCTTGTATTTGAATTTGTTTATCGAAAATGTGTGAAGAAATGCAATGTATACCGCCAAATTTGTCAGAAATTGCATATTCAGTCAAAGAAACATTAATTCTCACGAATCACGTAACACAAATATAAATAAATAACTATCAGTAACTGATTAAGTTTACTTTTTTCTTTATTTTTAGTTCAGCTTCGTTTAAATCGCTTGAAGAAAAAATCGTATATGTAACTCAGAATATAAAGCTTTGCCTCAACCACAAATATCTGGCCTCAACACAATATTATTCGCTGTTTACGTTATAATATTTATTAACAAGTTGATAAAATTATTTTAAAAATTTGATAAATTTCAAGTAATATTTTAATATTATAGTTTCCAAAATTTGAAATAACTCCAAAAATTTGAACCACTGAATAATCCAACAGTTACGTACCTACATGTTGATTTATTTTGCTATAAACATAAATTTTATAACTCATACTCCATCTTCTTATAACCTATAAATATTAAAATACAATCTAATAAAATAATCTATTTATTAATATTTTATTTGATTTTATCAACTATTTATTATTTTAATATTATGACTATTGCATTTTATACACATACAAAGTAAATTGTTTTTAATTAGTAATATTTACAATGACAGAAGTAGTTATAATTATTTTAAACTAATTAACTACATTATTGTTCTCATCATACTTGTAAATTTATACATTATTTTAAATTGTGTTAATGATTGTTATTTGGCTTTATATATTTTTCTATGTGTCATTGTTTATTTTTCCAGTATTTCCGTGATGAAGCCTACAAATGTTAGGCGAAAATTTGGAATTTTAATAATAAATTGATGTTTACATTAATGTTTATTATAACTTAATTAAACCTTTGCCGATATCCTTTATTAAATCTTAAATATTCACACGACAGTTACTCTACTCAATATATATATATATATATATATATATATATATATATATATATATATATATATATATATATATATATATATATCAGCTACATGAAAGAGACAAAATGTTCGCTTATTAAATATTTATATTCCGATTCTACTCCGAGTTTTGAAGAAAGGACAGGATGAGAATTCAGGATGAAATTAAGATTCTCCCTTTTAGTGTGTTTAAATTAGGTTTAGATGTTATTCACAATTTTATATAATGAAATAACAAACACACACAAATAAAATAAGCAAATACGATATATTCATTAGGTAGATTATTTTTGATATTTTTTCTTTGAGAAATATTACTCAAAACGAGACTTGTTTTTTTACGACTGTTGGCTTAAATTAAAAGATGTTGTTTTTGATTAAAATAAATATTAATATATATATATATATATATATATATATATATATATATAAAAGAAGAGGGTGCTAGAAGTAATTACTTTACATTTTTCATTCCGTCTTAAAGACATGGTATATTAATTTATTATTTAAATAAGTTTCGCAGTGTTGCTAGTATCTTGATATAAAAATATATTTATTTTTGCTATAATCTTTATTTGATCTATTATATTTATCTTGATAGAATTTAATTTTAAACATAACCTATCTTATACATTATTTTAGCAAATCATTTCCTAACATATTTCTTATCAGGCACAAATCTGCTTTCTTTCAATGGCTAACCACTGGTTCTATCATCCATATCTGACCTATATCTTACGTCCTTTTCGTGGGATGGATTAAAGGTTACATTGTGCACTTTCTCTCTCTCTCTCTCTCTCTCTCTCTCTCTCTCTCTCTCTCTGGGAAGACGGCTCAGCTCTGTGTACCATGCCAGGGCAGGGCATATAAATAATGGAAAAACGAATCGTGATAAAACGAATATGTGATAATGAGCTTGCACTTTAGGATCGGAATAGCACGATTGAGAATTGTTGCTCCAGCTAAAATAGTTTTCCAAGAACGAATTTGTAAAGACTTGGCTTTCACTCTATATTGTCAATGAGAAAGTGTTTGTGTGTGACCTTTTTAATCGTGAAGAAGACATGTTTCCAAATGTAATATTTACTTTAAAAAAGATTTTCTTATATTAAAGATTTTTTGAGTGCCGGTAGAAATATTTCGTATTTAGGGTAAAAATATATAAGTTTGAATATAATGTTATTAATATATTACAAATGATACTTTTATAATTATTTGTATATATTTATGTTAAAAAAAATAAAAATGTTCTTTTTATTGATAAAAATATTTATTAAATAAACTTTCGGTGTTAAATTTTAATTAATATTTGACGTTTAACTACAGAACTTAAAATAACACTGCTTTAGGTTAAAGTAAATACTATTGATGTATTTTATATTCCCGTTATTTATTTTAATAATATTTTACACTTATTTTTTATCCTTATTTGAATAGCTTACTTGTTGCGAGTAAAGTTGCGCGTTTTGCCGGTTTTGCATCTTGAGACTAACAGTTAGTCTGAAAATGCCGAACCGGCGAAACACGTAACTTTACTCGCAACAATTAAGTTATTCAAATATGGATAAGAAATAAATGTAAAATGAAATAAATACATTTATAAATTTAAATAAAAATGTATTTTGAAATAAATAAATTACACTTAAAATATTTTATTAGTATTATGATACAAAATATTTACTAACAATAAGTCTCATTATTTTGCCGAATTATTACACATATTAACATGTAAGTTGTAATATTATATAATTTATACTGTTATACCAACAATATGTAATTCTACATTAAGTATATATAATGCAATTTTGCAAGAAAGTAAGCAATTATGTTAAAAATTACAGAATTTTGAGGTAGAAATAGAAAATATTTATAGTAAAATTATACTTATATTTTTCTGTAATGTATTATCTAAATAATAATAATCCCTAAAATCCGATATAAAACACAAATATTCTTTTCAAATATTGCTTCTTTCTCTAATGATATTTCTGTAATTAGCAGCTGAAACACTAGTACTGAAATAAGCTATTTTATACCAATTTTCACGGTGCTTACTTTTAGAAAAATAAATCCGCCATATTCCGGAAAAATTCAGATGGGCTCTAACATACAGTAACAGTTTGTTTTTGCACAAGAAACGATGCGTGACAACATTCTATACGGAGAAAGAGCGAAACAGAATAACATTGAAAGAGTGGAGAGAGAGAGAGAGAGAGAAAGAAGCGTCGCGTCACATCTACCTAAGACTCAATTATTTTTCTTGTCACGTTGCAGTAGTGCGATACCGGGGCGCGTATCTTTTGGTGGCAGCGCGCCACTGCCAACCGCGATAAAAATGTAATATCACCAGTCGTGCACACAATGTGGATCAGCCCCGTAGATGGTGTTAGTATTGGTGTAAAGATCCAGGAGGAAAAGGAGAAAGAGAGGTCACTAAGGAAGCATCTACTCTTCTCCGAAATTTATATGAGTATAAAAAATATAAGTTATGGTAGTTTGATATATTAACCGGATTTTCTATATGAATAATAGAGAAGGTTTTTTAAAGATAAGTTAATTTTTGTTTTATTGTTCCTCAAAATAAAAAATAACAAAATTAGAAGTATATGGGTAAACCAATATATAGACCACTTTGACATTTCTCGGAAAGTTGGTAATACAATATATTTATTAAAATTATAATTTATGTGGGCGCTAGGAGAAACTTTACTGAAATTTAATAAAAATAGAAAAAATAATGTAGCCACAATAAATTTTTTAAAAATTTTGTGATTTTTTCCTCTTGATAAGTTGGCAACAGTATATTTGTTTAAAATTGCATGATTTATGTAGGCACTAGGAAAAGGTTTTATAAAAATTTGATTAAAATCGGTTAAATAAAGTAGTTATAATAAATTTTTAAAAATTTTTGTATTTTTTTTCTCGGAAAGTTGGCAACACTATGTTAAAATTACATAAATTATATGAATACTAGGAAAATCTTTTGTGAAAATTTGAGTAAAATCGGTTAAATAACATGGCCATAATAAATTTTTTAAAATTTTAGTAATTTTTTTCTTGGAAAGTTGGCAACACTGAATATTAATAAAATTATATAATTAATGGGAGCATTAGGAAAATGTTCTCTGAAAATTTGATCAAAATCGAATAAATAATGTAGCCAATATAAATTTTTAAAAACTTTAGTAATTTTTTTCTTGGAAAGTTGGAATCACTGGAAAAAATTAAACCACATGACGATCTTAAGTACAGACAAATTTATCCTGAAAATTTTATTAAAATCCACACACCCACATAAACTAAGTTCGGATCCGTTATCTAGAGGCTATATAAAGAATTTCTATTAAAAAAATTTTTTTAAAAAATGTTACAGACACCGTACCAAACGCAATACCACTTTTTCTTGCAGTCAAAGTAGTAAAAATAATACACAAGCAAGGTTTCAAATAAACTCTAAATCAAAAACGTGTATTTAATATTTTTAATTTTGTTTTAAATTACCTAATAAGAGTTAATTATTGTTTACGTTACAAGAAAATGGCATTGCGCAATATTAAGTGTCTAATATTTGGATTTTATTGCATACTGTTGTAATGAAACGAAATAATTACCTATATTAAAATTTTAAATTTATTTATTAAAAAGATATAGATAAGGTTACATTTCTTCTATTAAAGATATATTTTTGATTTTGTAATCATTAAAATTGGGCTGGAAGAAATTATTTCATACTTTTTAGTACGTTTTAAAGACGTGCTGTCTTCTTCTTCTTTCTTCGATTTTGGCCGACTATGGACCATGCGAAATACCTTCTCAAGATTGTTTTTCTCCTTTCTTTTTTTTCTTCCAGTACTCTTTCATTCTTTCTTCATGTTGTTTTTTTCTTTCTTCCGTCCATTTTGCTCCTGTTCTTTTTTGCTTTTTTTTAACCCTTGAAACCTCTGACCTTTTTTTTGAATTTTTCTCTACTCTCTACCTCTTCTACATCTATTTCCATTTCTTCCATGTCTTTACTGACCTCCTTGAAAGACGTGCTATATTAATTTATTTTTTTTATTTAAATAAATATTTATTATTTATTATTTTTTATTTCAATTATTTATTTTTAATTTATTTTCCATATATATATATATATATATATATATATATATATATATATATATATTGTGACAATTTGACATTGTCACTTGTTTGAAATTTGAAATAATTCCGCTTTAAATATTTTGACAACTGTCATGAGATTCCTTTTGACCACAAGAGATGGCGTTACTGTAGAATTGCTGAATATTTTATGTCAGCAAATTATATTGTATTTTCTAAGTTCAGTAATTGTTTTAAAATATTTAATTATTATATCAATGAACAATATTATTAGTAACATCGAAATAAGCGAAATAAAATTTGTTAGAATTCGTCATTTCCGCCTCATACCTGTAGAGTGGGGAGATCTCATAAATATGTGCGCTTGGCTTGGCCTCTCTCTCTTGCGCAGCGACCAGCGCCACGTAGCCTTCGCTCTTCTCGAACCAACCTTCTTGCGAACCGCTCTCTTGCGTGAGCTATCTCTCTTAGCCGACATCTTTGTTCATGTTACCGGCAGTGAAATTGTTTTCAATGCGAACGTGAGATTTTATTGTGTGAATATTTAGAATATTCAAGTTTTTAGTAATTATAACGTTAGAAAATTTACGATACCGGCGAACTATTCTATTTTTTGGGTTGGAGAGCATATTTTATTTGAACGCTAGTAATTGCGTTGTAATATCGTCCACGTGTTGGCAACGATTGGAATTTGGCATAGCTGAATGGAAGTAGGTAAGCGATAATTGTGACAATTCGAATCTAAATCTAGATCAAATTGTTTTTCTTTTGATTCATTTTTAAATTCACGTGACCTTG
This sequence comes from Clivina fossor, assembly GCA_963966155.1. Classification (NCBI taxonomy): domain Eukaryota; kingdom Metazoa; phylum Arthropoda; class Insecta; order Coleoptera; family Carabidae; genus Clivina; species Clivina fossor. Next base: position 15,504,132 of record OZ014553.1, on the reverse strand, counting down.
ATCAATGACTTACGATTTATTCAGTCATGTGATTCAAATCTGTTTAGTTATTATTGTGTCATTATTCATTGGATTAATGAACAATATTTTGAATTCTTTTAATAAGATATTTGATGAGAAAATAATTTGTATTTCGAATTATTTTCAGATAAAAAATTTTCTAGTGCTTTGATTTATAATCGATTAAGATTTTAAATTCGTTTTTTTATGAGAAAATATTATAAGATTTTGATTTATAATCAATTAAGATTTATTGTTTTGAAAACAATTTCGCGACTGTCCCGATTCGACGAATCCTGTCGAATCCAGTTTCCCTGGGCCGCTGCGCCATTCATCCTTTGTCTTTTTTTTATCCATTTCTGAGTAATTCTGTTTTCCTACATACTACCATGTATTGTAGTTTATTTGTTGTGTTGTCAAATATTCCAAGTGCAATCCTATCATTGTAACTTGCATGTCGTAATTGTGACGTCATTGGGCTGCTGTGGATGATTTAGTGAGCCTGTGTGCGTGAGTTGATTGAAGCGTAGCGTCATTATTCTGCGTGCGTAATTCGGCTCGGATTAAAGTCCATTTTGATAGTCGGCCGTCTTCGTAAAGATATAATTTTTGTGATATTGTGGATAACGTTCTCTTATGTTTGAGGCAAGAAGCCTGTTTTATTAGTTTTGAGTTTGGAACGTACCACAGTTTTCTTTCGGAGACATTGCTCGCGTAGTTTCGAATTTTTTTTTTTTGATTTTTTGGTTTTTATTTTTTTTTTTTTTCAAAAACTATGAGGTGTAGGAAAATAAGCATGATATGGAAAAATGCAGAATAATCAGTACTATAATTTAGTGAATAAACCACTATTATTATGCATCGTTTAGTAATAAAAATTAAAAACTAAATTTTGAAAATCTCTCAAGAGGGTGGGTACTCTTGCGATTTTTTCAAAATAAGACTTTTTTCAAAATTTGCTGAAAAATATCTGAAAAATTCAGTAAAATAGAGAAAAAAATTAGCTACATAATAGCTAAGTAACTGTTTTTCTAGCTCATGCTGGTTTGGCAGAAAAAATTATTAAAAATTCTAAAATGTATTTTACAATTTTCAATAATTAAAATTAATACTGGGCATCATAGTATCTCATGATTTATTACATTTTTTTTTTTTTTTTGAATGTATATTATACTGGGGACGATAACCTATATTGATAACTTGATAAACTATATCCCCATTTTTTATAATATCTGGCATATTTTTCTGGCGTAATTTATTTAATATTGATTTTAATGTTTGGGGTAAAAATTAAATTGATTTTGAAATTTTGCATAACTAATGAATTTATAATTTAATAGCGATCAACGTCAATATTTTCATCAAATCTAATTAATATGTTTTTGTGTATAAATAAACATGTAAAATTACTGACTCAAAGTATAATTCGAAAAAAAACGCTTAATTTACATAAAAAAAATATAAATTTTTATAAAATTTGTATAAGAATTTAATTCATTTAAAATTAGGTTAAATTATTCAGCAAGCAATCCAATAAACTTTTGAATTACAGCTTGTATAATTACAATTCCTTTAAGAAATGTAAATTAATTTGTTTTTAGTGAAAAAAAACGACATTTTGTAAAATTATGTTGTAAATTTTAAATTATGAAATAACATCTTTTTAGAAATAGATTAGTTTATGGTGAGTGTGAAATTGAAAAAAATGTAGCAAAATTTACCTTGTTAGTCAGTTAAGATGATTCGGACATCTTGAACGGATGCCTAATAAACATTTGATTAAAAAAAATTTATATAAACGATTTTGAAGTTAAACATTTACATCTGATGAGTAATTGGTAGTGGTGTATGATTGAGAGAGTGGTGTGCGTGCAGCGAAAGTTTCCAAGTAGTAGTAAGAATAGAAGAGCATGGCTATGAGAGAGGAATTATGCTTATGGGATGAAACTAAAGTTGCTTGTCTGAATATAGAAAAGTTTGGAAGAGACTGATTTTGGGATAATGGAAATAGAGTTTGTGCCAAATCTTTTTGGGTACAATGCGTGATTACATATATATGTATAATTATTTCCTTGAATAGATTATATTTCGTAAATTTAAAATTTTAAATTATTTATTTTTACTAAAACCAATTTTTTGTGTTAGTCATGTTTTAAATTTATCATGTTGAAATGTACAACGATTTGTTTTTTTTGTGGAATAGCAAATTGCATAAAATTTGTAAAAGTAAAAAAAAATGATTTTGTAACGTGAACATTTCATTTATTCTGTGTGAAAATAAAAATTAACGAAAAAATTTATATTTCATGCAAAGCAGACGACTGTCATCTAAACAAATGACAGACGTAAATTCGTTTCAGTCAAAAAAACAATACAAAAAATATCAAGTATATTGACAATAATTAAATACGCCTGATTCATTTTACATCACTTGAATTATTATATTATATGTAGGGTGGTGCAAAATATCGGTTTTTAAATGTAAGAATAATTTTAGGATTTTGTGTTTAGTTGACGTACACCGTAACAAAAATAAATAGTGAAATTACAGGAAAATGGTAGTAAAATTTTACTATAATCTATCTGTAATTTTATTTTACTATAAATATTCTATATTTTTACCTCAAAATTCTATCATTTTGTACATGATCCATAATAATTACATAAAGTAAGTAATAAGTATGTAAAATTGTTTACTTTTTGCAAAATTACATCATATACTTAATATAGAATTACATATTGTATGGTATAACTTTTTAAACTATACTACTATAATATTACAGCTTGCATATTAATATCTGTAATAATTCATCAAACTAATGAGACTCAGTATATATATATTTTGAGTCATAATACTAATATTATACATATTTTAAGTATAATTCATTCATTTCAAAATACATTAATTATGTAAATTTAGCAAAGCATGTAATTATACCAACAAGAATATTATAGAACTACACTAATTTTACCTATTTATGAAAAATTCCTGCCAAATAAATTTACTGCAATTCTATAAATTTAATAAAAAAAATTGTAATATTACATACATACATACATACATACACAATCACGTCATGTACCCAAAAAAGTGTGGCACAAACTCTTTTTATCATCCCGAAATCAGTCGATTCCAAACATTCCTATCCAAATTCATCCACATTCATAATTAATCTTATACATGCTCTTTTATTCCTACTACTTGGAAACTTTTGCTCACCCAAAACTCTCTCAATCATACCGCTCCAACTACTCATCGGACGTCCACGCAAACGTATACCATCAAAATCATTCAAATAAATTTTTTTAACCAAACGTTTATTAGACATTCGCTCAACATGTCCAAACCATCATAACTGACTAATACTAACTTTTGCTACAACATTTTTTTCAATTTCCCATTCATCATACACTAATCTATTTCGTACCCGATTTTTTCTATTTACACCACATCCCCACGTAAAAATCCCATTTCCACAACAGCCATTTTTTGTTTATGCTTTTGCAACCAAACCCAACATTCACTACCATACATTAACGTAGGCACCGAAACTGCATTGTATATACTCAAACGGGCTTTTTGGAAACATTTGCATTCCCAGCAAAGTTTCCACAGCACCTAAAACTTTACAACCAGCATTTACACTTCTTTTAATTTGACGATCAAAACGGCCATCTCTAGACAACAAATTACCCAAATACACAAATTTATCTACCTGCTCTAAACTTGCACCATTAATGTATACATTACATTCAGTTGTCAAGACACCCTTCTCAAAAACTAAAACTTTGCACTTATCAACATTTAACACAAGATTCATAACTTTACCAACAACATTAATTCTATCAATCATCTTTCTCAGTTGCTTTTTAGATTCAGGCAAAACAACCACGTTATCAGCATACGCTAAAGCAGGTACAAAGCAGGTATACCATCATTACCACAGAAAGCTTTCCAAAGAAGAACATCCTCATATAAATTAAAAAGCCAAGAATATATTATACAGCCCGGTTTCACGCCAACATCTATACGAAACCAATCAATTAAACAACCATCAACTCGTACAACAACTTCACTTCCATCATACAGAGCTTGAATTGCTCCTAAAGGATTACCATAACACCGTACTCGCGTAGCACATCCCACAAGATTTTCCGAAGAACACTGTCGTAAGCTTTCTTTAAATCGAGAAAGCCACAGAACACTTTTTTATTTTTGTCAAGTGACTTTTCGACAATCATACGAAGAACAAACAATTGATCCACACATCCTCTCTCTGGCAAAAAGCTACCCTGAACGTCACTAATTTCTGAAATAATTAGTGCTCTAATTTTATGAAATAATATTTTACCTTATAATTTACTGGGAACACTCAGAAAACTAATCGCTCGAAAATTAGTACATTCACTTGAACTGCCTTTACCTTTAAATAAAGGGCAAATGACAGCTCGTTTCCAGTCATCAGGAACCACACAACGCGTTAAACATAAACGAAATATAAAAACTAACCATTCAAACACTTTTTCACCTCCATACTTCAGCATTTCATTAGTAATTCCATCCATACCGGGAGACTTACCACATTTAACACGCATTAAAGCATCACTCACTTCACTTTCATCAATGTCATATTTAACTTCATTTTGATTTAAAATTACAGAAACATAATTCATTGCCTCATTATTATCACTACCATATAAATCTTTAAATCTTTATTTCTTACATCCAACTCATCCCACAATAAATCACCACTTAAACTTTTAACCGTATTAACGGTTTTCACACTACCACTTTTTATTCTCTTTACGTTTTGCTAAAACATTCGCCTATTCATACTGAAATCAGTCGTCAACCTCTCACTCATTCTCTTTTCCATTTCTTTTTTGCAATTACTAACTAGTCTTTTAGCACATTTATTCTTTTCCTTGTATTCACGATAACGTTTATTATATAAACTACCAGGCAAATTTTTTACACACAAATAATTAATATAAGCTTTCTTTTTCTCAGCAACTGCTTCTTTCATCTGATCATTCCACCTTGCATTCTTCGGACACGAGCCTAATATTCTTTTACTACACACTTCTTTCGTACACTGAATTATTCGATCCTTAAATTTATCCCAAATTTCATTTACATCACATTCATAATTAGTTTTACACGCAGCATCTCTAGCATTTTCGCACTAAAAAACTTTGGATTTCAATCGAAACATTTTACCAGATATTTTTTCCTCATACGCCAACCTGCATTCAAACGTATACGCGAAACCACTAAATAGTGATCATTTGTACCAAGTTCAGCACCACGTTTAACACGTGTGTCAATAACCAAACTTTTCAATCGATCATCATACATAATAAAATCAATTACACTACGTCTATTTTCTAGAACATTCTCCCAGGTATAAATATGGGAAAGTTTATGTTTGAAAAAGGTATTAGAAATGAAGATATTGCGTGCTAAGCAAAAAGATATTGATGAGGCTAGTTATACATACGGTATGTATACACAATTTATACTTTATATTTTATACAATTTCTACATACTGAAAAAAAAAAACCTAAACTAACCTACTAACCTAACCTACCCTAAATAGCCAATTGCGTAAAAATACTGTATGTATAAATAGCTAATTGCTTATACATACCGTATGTATAAATAGCCTCTTTCAAAAGATAATACTTTCTCACCATTATCATTTACTTTACTATCTCCAAACGTACCCAATGTATTAACAGTTATACTACTAAATAACGCTTATTTCAAGAGTAAAATGTAACTTTTTGGTATATATTTCTTGAAAACAACATCTTACAAAAAATTTTCTGATGGTGGGTATACTAACTTTTTATTTCTTTGCATATTTTCAAAAATCCACTTTTCTCAAAAAAATTGAATAATTTATTTTTTTTAACTTTAACCGATCATATCTCGCTTACTAGATACATTTTTAGCATAATCCTTTTTTTTAAATTTTATTTACTAACTATTTCTGTGTATGAAAAAAAATATAATATAGTTATTTATTAACATAAAAAAATAAATAAACAAATTAGTGACTAAGATTTTATTCAATGTGAAGGAAAATTTTTCTTACAGTTAGAAACTTTTCGGCTTTAAGAAATAAGTAGGTATAATACGCAACAGAATTTTAGAATAATGTCTAAAGAAACTTTTTTACGTTAATTACTAGATATTAATTTTTTGTAAATTAATCGTTACTAAAATTGTTGTTCGATTTTATTTTGTTGTACATGCTCTCTCCATATTTATGCGTTGTACGTATACACATTGATTAAGTTTATTATTTCTATATTTGCAAGTAATAATAATTTCATTACAAAATTACTCTTATTCGTTTACGATTTATTTACGATAAATTTGAAGCTGCATCGTGGTTCATTATATTAATATTTTTTTAAATTTTGAAGAATGGTTTCGCTAACTTTTTTCGGGAAGTTAGCGAAGATATTAATAATTTTTAAAAATACAGCGCAACAAATTTTTTGATTTTACGACTAAATTACGACTAATTTACGATAAATTATGCAATATTTTATTTTTCGTTTGGTGGAAATGGTTTCGCTAACTTCACGGACCTTCAAAGATCGTGTGTTTCACATAGCCACATGCAGAATTCGCTCTTGCACCCGGGGCTATTTTCTAACCGTCCCGGCTATAAACCGGACTTTACTTTTCCCTGCTGTCGACGTTGCCCCAGAGCTAAAACTCCCTCCAACAGGGGCCGGCTAATAATTGCAAGTCGCAGACCACGAAATTAGAATTATACTGGGGTGAAGTTAGGTTAGGTTTTGGGGTGAGTTTAACTGAATGGTTTATGTGCCTATAGCCCTCAACTTGCTGTTAACGTTATGTAATGTGAACAGAAGCTTGGTTTTATAGCCGTAATGTTTGAATGAATTCTAAGTAGGCAGTGGAAATGGAAATACAAAGATGATATTTAAATGAAATAATATATTTGTTGTTTTGCCTCAAGGTTTTCTTTTTTTTTTTTTTTCGAAAATTGACAGTATTTTAAAACATCGAGATTTAATTTATTCTTTCATTCTTTATAAATAACAATATCTAATAAAAATTATTTTACGATTGTTGATTTCATATAAATCTTAAATACATTATAAATAATATTTTTGGAATATTTGTAGTTTTATGATGATAATATTTAGAACAGGTAATAATCTGAAACAAAATTCAAAATTTTGGCCGGTATCCATTGAATTTATAAAAAAATTTAATAGTAATAAAAATATTATATCGTTTTTATTATACAATTTTAAAATAAAATATTTACAATTTTATATCTATATTATTATATAATTAAATTTTAATAACTAATTTAAGACTTGAACATAAAATTATTTTGTAAAAATATTTATTAGTGATTATATAACGAAAATGATGTATTTAATATGTACGAAAAATAAACACAAAAATATTTTGACTTATTCAAGAAAAAAAAAATAGTTTATATAAAATAATTTTTTGGCTTCCATTAATTAATTTTTTTATTTTATGTTATAATCTATTGTATGCAAAAACCATAACCAAATATTAAATGACACAATTTTTTTTTCTTAAATAAATCAAAATGATTTTGTTCTTATTTTTAGTTAAATAAAATCAGCAATAAATATTTTACAAAATAATTTTATGTACAAGTCTTAAATTAGTTACTAAAATTTAATTATATAATAATATTTCTATTTTTATAGGCATAAATATATATTAAACTGTATAATAAAAACGACACAAAATTTTTATTATAAAAATCGTTAAAATTACTAGACAAATCGTTGTATTAAAGCAAATCAATTAAATTCAATGTTACAAATCCAAGCAAATTGTTATAGTTTAAACAACAAAAAAACTTTCTAAAAAAATAAAATGAGTTTTGCTCAACTTTTATTTTTGATTGTAATCGTTTGCATAATTTTACCAGCAAATTACATTTGCTTGGCTAGTCCTGCACCAAAACCCATTTTTAGTACAACTAACGTAGCAGACAAAACTTGTTAAAACTACTGAAAATTATTTATTTTGTTCTCTCGGTAAGTTAATATAATATAATATTAAATATTTAAATTTTTTGAGCTTGGTATGCCGCGTATACCATCATAGATAGTAGCCTCAATTATTAAGAAACAAACAGTCTAAGTTATCAAGGCCGGCTAGAGAGGATGAACCAGCCAGAATAGACCAATGGCATGGCAAAACCTACAACATAAACTGAAAGTACAATACGATTGCAAAGCAGAAACTGTCGTTTAGTCACCTAGCACTAAGGAAGTCATCAAGTCATCAAGTCTGCGACAAGAATCGATCGATCACGGCATACCAGCTCAAAAAATTCTATAACTTCAATAAATACCGTGGCTATGAAAGCCTGATTTTGAATTTGGTTTCAAATTTCTACTCTTTTTTTCATAAAACTACTAATTTAATCATATTATTTATTATGTATTTTAAAATTAAATAATAAATAAATAATCGTACAATAAGTTTCATTAGATATTATTATTTATATAAAGAATAAAAGAACAAATTAAAATTGTTTTAAATTTCGACTTTCTGAGCTCTATGTTTAAAGTGTCAAGTCTCTAGTTCTTCGGAGTTAGATTATCGGAAAATTTGTTCCGAACAGACAAACAAACATTCAAACAGACAGGACAAGAAAATGAGTTAATAAAAACGTATTAATATATATATATATATAAATAGCACAATATGAACATTTAAACAAATAAACAATTCGTAAACAGTATGTGCGAATGGAACGAATAATTGCTCAATTTAATATTGTGTCAATCGGAGCACAAAAACTAACTAATAATGTCCTATTGAGTTACACCACCCTTCCACTTTCTAGAAGCTGGTCAGAAGCTATAAAATGGCAAACCCTTATACAAGGTGAAATGTATAAATATGGATTTAAGAAAAAAGAAAATACAGCGAGACGGGCCGGAGGAACCTAGTACTTCGGATCGGACCCGTTCTCAACATGGACTGGAATCGAAACTGACTCAGGCATTGTTAAACGGACCACGAGATCAAACACTAAACAAACAAGACCTACGAATAGCAATAACAATAACCAGGCAGGTCAACAGCCAACGGGATTAAATGTGACATGCAACGATTCAGTTCAAAGCACCACTTTATCCCAACAAATACCCACAAATAGAAAAACTAGGAAAAATTGGTCAAATACCGAATATAAAAATGTACTGTGGTGCTATTTCGTAGCAAAACACTTATGGCCTAATAATATCACAGAAGGCACTTTTAATGTGTGGAAAGATAATTTTGCAGACGCAAGACCTCAACTAACCGCAAATACCTTAGCACCACAAAGACGTTTTATTTTAAACAATGATAAACTCAAGCAATCTGAAATAAATCAAATCAGAAATGATGCAAAAATTTACTGTGAACAGCTTCATAAAGAAACAATAGATGACACAAATAATACACAAAACCTAAACCAAACAATAACCCATACAATAATTTCTGCAGACGTTAGCTCTATTATTAACCCAAGTACACAAGACGTCGAGCAAGACAAATCTATTAAAAATGAAATATTACCAACATGTTCACCCGAATTGGAATATACAAATAATCAAAATCTAACAATAGAGAGTAGAGTAACAACCATATTTAAAAATCACCTCCAAACGGAATCAGAAAGCATAAATCACCCACCACAAAAAAAATTAAAAGAAAACTGGGAGTCTAAATCTATCGTAAAAAATATTGATACCACTCTATATAATCTGTATAGTAATTGCACACTCAGCTTAACTGATATTAATCAAATAATATATGCAGCAGGAAAAACGGCAGAAGAACTTTTAAACATAAAACCAACGGTAATAAAAGAAAAACCCCACTGTAATACACCCCCCTGGAAACTAAGAATAAATAAACAAATTGAACAAATGAGATCAGATCTATCAAAATTAACAGCATACATAGAAAACAAATTGAAAAATAGAAAACAACTGCAAATTTTAAAAGAAAAATATAAAATTGATAACATAGAAACATGCGAAATAGAAATAGAAACACTGAAACAAAAAATAACTGCAAAAGCCCAACGATTAAAAAGATATGAAAAACGAACCAACGGATTCAAACAAAACCAATTATTCCAAAATAACCGATCTCAGTTATATAGACAACTCAAACACACAAATATCATGCCAACCGAAATGCCAGATAAACAAAGTTTAATTAATTACTGGTCTGATATATGGAGCAAACCTATAGAACATGAAAACACACAACTTATACAAAGCGCAACTAACAGCATCACAATCAATAAATCAATGCAGTCAACTGAAATAACTACAGAAGACATAAAAAGACTAGTAGCTAAAGCCTCAAATTGGAAAGCCACAGGAATGGACGGCGTAAGAAATTTTTGGTTAAAAAAACTCACATCAATGCATAGTCACATAGCGAAATCATTTCAGAAAATTCTAAAAGGTACAGAAAGCATACCAAACTGGTTATTAGAAGGAAAAACCATCCTAATACCTAAGTCAAATAATCCATCAACTCCTAGCAATTACAGACCTATCACCTGTGTACCTGTGATCTACAAACTTTTAACTTCTATTATTAGCAACAGAATTTACGAACACTTAGAATTTAATAACCTATTTCCGCCTGAACAAAAAGGATGCTACAAAGGAAGCTATGGTTGTAAAGACCAATTATTAATAGACAAAACAATATTAGAACACTGCAAACAAAACAAAACAAATCTACATATGGCGTGGATAGACTACCGTAAGGCTTTTGATAGCGTCCCACATAGTTGGCTTATTGAAGTTTGAAAAAAATATCAAATAGACGAAACTATAATAAATTTTCTAAAAGAATCAATGCAACTCTGGAATGTTAATTTAACCATAGCCACGAACTCTGGAATAGAAAGCCTAGGTAAAATAAAAATTAATAGGGGAATATTTCAAGGTGATTCCATGTCTCCCCTTCTCTTCTGCATTGCACTTTTTCCATTAACAAAACTACTGTCGCATAGTAATACTGGTTACAATATTTTTAAAAATGGTCACCCATATTCGCATCTACTGTATATAGACGATTTGAAACTATACTCTAGCTCAGAAAACGGTTTAACAAAACTTTTAAACATTGTACAAGAATTTAGTAGTAACATTAAAATGAAATTTGGTTATGAAAAATGCGCTAGAGCAACAATAACAAATGGGAAGCTTGATTCTTTCATTAAATTACCACAATCGCCCGAATTAGACTTAGAAGTAGAAAGCCTTGATTCCTATAAATACCTAGGTATAGAAGAATCGCAAAATATTGAACATGAAAAAATGAAACAACAATTGAAAAGTGAATAATGCAAAAGATTAAGATTAATACTAAATTCAGATCTGAATAGCAATAACAAAACAATAGCAATGAAAAGTTTGGCTCTCCCAGTAATGACTTATAGTTTTGGGATATTAAATTGGACAGTAAAAGAATTAGAAGATATAGACAGAAAGAGTAGAAAAATACTTACAATTTACAAATTTCATCACCCCCAAGCAGATATAGATCGTCTTTACATACCTAGAAAAATAGGAGGACGAGGACTTAAAAGCTTAACTGACACATACAAAATTGAAATAATTGGTATGCAGGCTTACCTAAAAAATTCCACAAATTCCTTCCTTAAAGAAATACGCCGATTTGACCTAAAAAAGAAAACAACAAAATCAATTAATAATTGCGCAAAAAAAAATTTTATTAGATCTTAACACAAATGAAAATGACATTATATTTAACACTACAGAACAAAAAACAACCAAAATAGCAAAATTAATTAAAGAAAAAACATCAAAGCTATCCGTAAACAAAAGAATGAAAAATTGGGAACAGAAAAAACTACATGGTCAATACATAAAACAGCTTACCGAAATACCAAACATTGACACAACATCAACTTTTTCTTGGCTTACCCGTTCAGAATTAAAACCTGAAACAGAATCTTTAATATCTGCCATACAAGAACAAGCAATTTCAACCAACTACATTAAAAAGAAAATACAAAAAAGTACTGACAATAGTTTATGTAGGTTATGCAATACAAATCAAGAAACAATTCATCATCTACTATCAGGATGCGCCGTTCTAGCAAAAAACGAATAAATCAATAGACACAACGACGTGGGTAAACACGTCCACTGGAATATTTGCAAATCCGCAGGAATGGATGTGTCAGACAAATGGTACACACATACTCCAAAGAAAGTTGAAAATAAAGAACAACTCACTATTTTATGGGACATGTCAATTCGTACAGATAGAACAATAGAATCAAATAGACCGGATATTGTAGTTAAAGACACAAAAAGCAAAACTTGCCTATTGATTGACATATCTATCCCTGCGGACAATAACATTAGAAAAAAAGAAACAGAAAAAATACTGAAATACAAAAGCTTTCAAATAGAAATAGAGCGGATGTGGAAATTAAAAACAAAAGTGATACCAATTATAATCGGCGCAACTGGAGCTGTCACAACAAACCTACCAAAGTATTTAGGTACTATACCTGGCTGCAATAGTAAATTAATCCAGTCACTACGAAAAACAGCAATATTGGGCACTGCACACATCATTAGAAAGACCATTTAGTATCCTTAAGATCTAGGTCAGATCTCGGATACTAAATCAGTCCACCACAACCTCACTTAATCTCTGGGTTGTAAGAAATCCGTTACCCCGATCACCTGGGTAACTCAGCCAAGTTGAGGTGGTGTGAAATAAAAACGAATAATAATAATAATAATAATACACTAACAAAGCTACAAATGAAAAAATACATCTACTTGCAACTACAAAAAGCAGTAATCTTAAGTATATGCGCAATAGTCCGAAGAGTGTTAAATAAAGAGTAGCAAAATTTCACATAACACATTGAAACAAACAAGTAAATTTGAATGTGATTTTCTTTATTATATTTATATAATAATTTTGTAATATAATGCATTATATCACTGTTGTACATACTAGCCTCCACGGAGACCGTTGTACAATGTTGTGTACTTCTAGAGGTGAAGTGAAAAATAATAATAATAATAATAATAATAGGAGCAACAGGGTATGTAAGTCAACAATACAAAAAATATGTCGAACAAATACCGGGAAAACACAATTTCGCCCTTATTCAAAGAACTGCCATTTTAGGCACTGCTTACATACTACGCAGGACTCTCATGTAAAATAAAAGATATAACAATCCTTTAGGTCACGGTGTGACCTCGGATGTTATATAATCCGCACCAGTTAACACTGCGAAAGAAAACCACAATAATAATAATAATAATAATAATAATAATGTGATTTTCTTTATTATATTTATATAATAATTTTGTAATATAATGCATTATATCACTGTTGTATATATTTGCCTCTACGGAGGCCGTTGTACAATGTTGTGTACCTCTAGAGGTGAAGTAAAGAATAATAATAAAAAAGTAATAATAATAATAATAAAAGTAATAATAACAATAATAAAAGTAATAATAATAATAATAAAAGTAATAATAATAATAAAATTTGCTGAGGTGGTGAGATTTATAAAGCGGAATAATAATAATAAGCCGGGCAAAATCCAACTCCACGTCCGGGGGTAACCCCACGTGCCTGGCGGAAACACTGAGTCACGCTGACTCAGTGGCCAACGGGGCTCTGGTAACACAATGGCGTATGGATCAACGGCTACGGGCGGAGGAATCCTACGTTACGACGCGTCTGATCACCAGAGTTGCGGCGTCAGTCAGCGTCTGCTTCCTGAGGAACGGCTGATAAACCGCAGGGGCTACCCCACAGGGTACATGAAGGCTTACATCCTTACGGTCCCAAAGTAAAACACCAAGAATACCATACCCAGGTTTGGTATCCGGTGAGTGGCGACCCCTGTGTCATCCTAGCTCTACCGCTGTTAGGGTTAGCGTCTCCAGCAGCGTGCTAATATATTGCTCCTACTACAAAAAGTCAATAAAAACGAGACGGGAAAGATGTGCAGGCATCTTCCATTCGAAACCGTCGCAACGATCCTGCAACTATGACGACCTCGCTATACGAATCAAGGATTACGAATACATCAGGTCAAACGGAACAACTAGCGGCAACACACAGCTCCAATCTGGGTTACCACAACAAAGTTATTCAATGTGGACCCTCTGAAATACGAGCGGAGAGTCCAAGCGTAACTACACAATGTTCTCGAAAACCTTGGACAAAAAATGAATTAAAACATATCATGTTTTGCTACTACTGGTGCAAAGAAAACGGAAAGATTGGATATATATATATATATATATATATATATATATATATATATACTTACCAAAAATGGAGAGAAAAATACCAGAATACTAGGCTAAATATTCATGCTAATAAACTTCAGAACCAAAGACGATATATAGAACAAAACAATAGATTAAATACAGATAAAATTCAACAAATAAAAGAAATGGTAGCTATATCAATGGAAAAAAAAGAACAAAAAATTTGGTAACCATGCCAGTGGAAGAGCCCGCCGAATCAAATACAATTACATCCCCAGAAACATCCCCAATAGAAACAGAATTAAAAGATATTATGCAGAATGTAATAGATATTAACTTTGAAAACAGGGAAAAACTTTGCAAAATAAACTCTAAATTTAATATGAAAGTGATTAATAAAGGAAATGATATATTAGGAGAACTAATTTTACAAAACCAGAATATTAACTTATTAACATTAAACAATTTAATCTATACCACTGCATTTGCTATCACACAAGTCATTTTAACAGGCAAGAAAAATAATGTCAATCAAGGAAAAATATATGACAACAATAAGTTACCACCTTGGCAATACAGATTAGTGACAAAAATAGCAGAACTAAGAAAAGATTTATCTACTTTGGTATTGATTACACAAGGAGGTAAGCCTAGAAGAACACAAAAACTATACAAAAAATACAAAATCAACAAAGAACGACCACTACAGTTGGTAATAGAAGAGCTCAAACAAACAGTGTCAGCCAAGGCTCAAAGATTAGATCGTTATAAAAGGCGATCCTTACAATACAACAAAATAACATGTTTGTTGCGGATGCAAAGAAATTTTATAGATCTCTTCGTGGAGAACGCATTCAAATAGAGAATCCAAAAACAAAATCAAATATAGATAGCTATTGGAGAGGTTTATTTGAAAATGAAAAATATCACAATAATAATGCTAAATAGATACCACGCATTTAAGCAAAAAACACAAAGAAAATGATATAGAATAATATAACAACAACAAATTTAGGAAAAGTCATTAAAAAGTTACATAACTGGAAAGCTCTCGGATCGGATAAAATTCCAAATTTTTGGTACAAAAAATTAACAGTTTGCCATGCCACACTTATAAAACTTTAGAATAATTTAATAAAATTCCCACCCGAAAATATACCGACCTGGCTCGTTCAAGGTCATACTTATTTGCTTCTAAAAAATGAAGACACTGTTAAACCTAAAAATTATAGGCCTATTACTTGTTTAAATAATATGTATAAAATACTTACCAGTTTGATAACAGAAAAAGTTACTATATACACTCATACCAATAATATAATACCTGTGAAACAATAAGGCTGCTGTAGGAACTCAATGGGCTGCAAAGATCAATTACTTTACTCAAAATCAGTATTACAGGACTGCAAACACTACAAAAAATCCTTACAAATAAGCTGGATCGATTATAGTAAAGCTTTTGATAGTGTACCACATACGTGAATCTTTAGAAATAATTGGAGTCGCGCCAGAATTAATAAAATTTTGCATAAATATTATGTCAACATAGTCAATACGAGTTTAACTTCGAACACCTCAAAACTGTATTACGACTAAGCCCATGCAAATCAAAACCGGTATTTTCCAGGGCGATTCGCTATCTCCTATTTTATTCTGTATAGCTTTAATACCTTTATCGCAACTATTGAATGATATTCCAGCCGGATACAAAATAAAAGAATTCAACACACGAATTTCACATTTACTTTATATGGACGATTTGAAGATCATTGCAGAAAGCAAAAATAAACTGCGTCAACTATTGGAAAAAGTCCGAAAATTTAGTGACGATATTAATATGAAATTCGGGTTGGACAAATGCGCGATTGCGTCATTCAAAAAAGGCGAGCTTGAATTAACAGAAAATATTACATTGAATAATAACACAACAATTAGAACATTAGAACACGGGAAAGAGTATAAATATCTCGGAATAGAGGACAACGATCAATTAAATTACAATAATATGAAAACAAAAATTTAAAAAAAATATTTAACACGTGTAAGAAAATTTTGCAAACTGAACTTAACGCTAAAAACAAAATAACAGCTATAGGTGCCCTTGCAGTTCCAGTACTGCAATACAGTTTTACAATTATTGATTGGAATATAAACGAAATTAAAGAAATTGACAAGAAAACTAGAAAACTTCTCCACATGCATAATATGGTGCATCCACGTGCTGACGTAGAGCGCCTTTACGTTAAAAGACAAAACGGAGGAAAAAGTTTACGACAGACAGAAATGGCTTATACATTGGCAGTTATAAAAACAAGCCACTACGTAAAAAAAACCGAATATCAGACAAAGTAATTGATGCTATAATTGCCTATGATCTGTCACTTAAAGCTTATAAATCTCTACAGAAAGAAGCCAAAAAAATTGAACGCAAATTATTCTCAGATACAAGCCAAGTATATACCAATGATGATATTAAGTTGCAATATTCTTTTAAAATTATTAAACAGAAAATACAAAACACTATAAAAGACACCTGGATAAATAAACCAATGCATGGACAACTTCAAAGGCAAATGAAAGCTCTACCTATTTGTCAAAATCAATCTTATGCCAGGCTGAAGTTTGGCGATTTGAAACCAAAAACAGAGAGCTTACTCATCGCAGCACAAGATCAAGCGATTCGGACAAATTATATAGAAAAACATATTTTCCGAAAGAGAAGTGATGCAACATGCAGACTCTGCAAGACCTATGATGAAACCATTGCGCATATCATGTCAGGTTGCCCAGTGCTTGCAAAAAGGGAATATGTTGAAAGACATAATAAAGTTTGCGCACTAATGCATTTTAATTTATGCAATCATTATAAATGTAATATTTCAACTAGTAAATGGTACAAACATAGCCCCGAAAATATAACAGTAAACAATACAGGAAATGTAACAATTTTATATAATCACCCCATAGTCACTGACAGAACAGTCTTAGCAAACAGACCTGACATCATCATACGCGAAAAAAACATGACTTATCTCATTGACGTATCGATACCATCCGATCAAAATATAATAACAAAAGAAGCGGAAAAAAAAAACTAAATATGTTTCTTTAGCAATAGAAATTAAAAGAATGTGGAAAACTCCAACCAAAGTAATACCGATTGTAATTGGCACCACTGGATTCATTTCAAATAGTTTCAAAAATTACATAGCAGATATACCGGGTAAACATAATACCAATCAAATACGAAAAACAGCTATCCTTGGAACAGGGCACATAGTTAGAAAAGTACTGACCTAGCTCAAACCTAAGGAACATGGATTGTTCCCGGTTTGTAGCAACTCATATACCTACCTAAAGTAGTGAAAATCAAGAATAATAATAATAATAATTTATTACCCAACAGAATTACAAAATTCCTATTACAGAGTAATATAAATATTTTTAAATTTAAACATAAAGTTGTTCGCCGACTAAATGTACATTATTTATCATTACATAAATTCAAATTTCTTATACAATTTTTATATTGTGTATATGACATATGAAATATATTGAGATTTGTTTGATATCTATTATAAAGAATACGCATATAAATAATTGTATAAGAATTATACAAGTACAAGTACTAGCGAAATTGATATGAAATGTTAGTGAGTTTCATGTATTCATGGAAAGAACATTAAAATTTAATAAATTAAGTAACAAATTTACATCTAATTTGTTATTGACAATTTTCTATAAAAATATAAGTAAACTTTGAATTCGACGATTTTGCAAAGATATGCAATTAAATTCTTCTAACAATTGCTTATAATTTAAATTTGTAAACTTATGAAATTTTTTTAAGTAACAATATTTTAGAAATCTGTGCTATTTGTACGAAATATGCCAGGCAACTGAGGCATATTCGAGTTTACTTCGCACGTA
The DNA here is from genome assembly GCA_963966155.1 of Clivina fossor. Classification (NCBI taxonomy): domain Eukaryota; kingdom Metazoa; phylum Arthropoda; class Insecta; order Coleoptera; family Carabidae; genus Clivina; species Clivina fossor. Next base: position 15,485,856 of record OZ014553.1, on the reverse strand, counting down.
TGAGTATTTTTAAAATCACAACAATTTCTAAATATAAAACCCAGAGGCAAACAGTTCTTAAAATGTCTGTCACACGCAATATATTAAACAAAAATCATATATTTAATATTGTAATCAAAGATTTATTTATACGCATTTGATTAATATTTGAAATCAAAACACACTCATTATTAAATATTATTAATAATCAATAGATTTATACCAAGAAAACTCTGAGAATTAACAGCACTGCTAAATTCTGCTGAGCTGTCTCTTTCCTGCTTCAAATCACTTCGTAGTTCACACACATATAGACAAATAGTTTTTAAAATGTTTGTCACACGCAATATATTAAAAAAATATCATATATTTAATTGCGAAATATATGTATACCGACGCGTACTGCTAAATGCCCGTAACTGAGCGAAAACTAACCAATTTTTACCTAAATTACCATATCTGATCTTGCGTAACAAACATGTTTAAACCGAAATTAATTTGATTAATTTATTTAATTATTATTATATTAGCAGTTTGACTGCAAAGAAAAAAGTGGTATAGCAATCGGATTTAATGCATGGGCCCGCTCGGCACTTGCCTGGGGGGCCCCACAAGCATTAGAGCCCCATGTTAAACTGTCCATGTCAATTGATTTACTATTGATAAAAAATTAATTTGACATTTAAATTAATTCTATATAATATAACAAAACTTAAACCTAAAGCAGATTTACTTTAAAAAAAAGCTAGTGACTTGTTCCTATGTTCTGTTTATTTACTATAAATATCATTTGTATCATTTTTTCTTGACGAAGACTTACGTTGAGTACGTCGAAACTTTGATTATTAATCAATATTTATACAGAACTTAAACCTAAAACCGTTCTATTTTAAGAAAATTTAATTTTAACGAACTTAGAAATAACGTGATGTAATTTCAATAATTTTTATTTCGAATTTTATCTAAAAAAATTTGCGTTATTCAAATAATGCAAATTTTTATTTTTAAAAATGTTTTTAATTCTGTAATTTAAAAAATATAAATTATTATAAATTTTAATAAAATCAAATCAAAATGTAAGCAAATTGGCTGGTAATAACCATTATAAGTATTATTAAAACAAAAGAGGAAGCGAGGGTTAAAATAGAGTTTATTTCTTGTATTTTTCCACGCCTCCGCTACTCCGCTTAGCCCCTCACCATTGACAAAATAAACACTGAAATATATTAATGTATATTATACAGGTTCCGGCAAAAAAATGCATGAATTTCCAAGGACAGTAAATGATAAACGACGATATTAACCAAAAGTTTTTATTTTACAAAATGTTTGCAAAAACTTAAAGTTTATTTGTGAAAAATGATGTTTTCCAAATGACGTTTCTCGTTAGGCGATTTCTGAAGTTCTGCACAACGCGTGCTGTCATTTCAGGTGGTATCCTCGCCATTTTCGCACTAATTTCTGCTTTCAAGGTATAGATGGTTTGAGGATGGGTTGGGTACACTCTTTGTTTCAGATAGCCCCAGAGAAAAAATCACGCGCGCTGGGCATGCTATGTTACCATGATGTGAAATAATGCAACCGGAAAACATCTGACTTAATAGTCGCATGGAGGGACCTGCTGTGTGCAAAGTGGCTTCGTCTTTTTGAAATCATATCTCACAACTGAGCTGTTCCAATTTAGATTGCACAAAAGTCTGTAAAATGTGAACATAACGAGCGGATATCATTGTAACCATTCTCCATTTTCCATTCTCTTCAAAGAAATATGGTTCCCATAATCCAGACACAATTGCCCAAACTGTCAATTGTTGACTATGCGGAGAAATTTCATAAAGTTTATGAAGTTTTTCTGCTGGCCAATAACGGTAATTTTGCTTATTTACAAAACTCAATAAATGAAAGTGAGTTTTATCAGTAGCCTATAAAACTGCATACTTCGGCACGTTTTGAACAATGATCTGGTACGCATCCACACGTCTTTAAAATTTACTTTCTTGTATCGCATGAACAAGTGCCATCTTGTAAGGATGGAACAGATGGATCTAGATGTAGCATTCGTTTCACATGTTGGTCGGACAACTGCAAAGTAGCCGCTTGTTTCAATGCGGAACAACGCAGCGATCGCTAGACCAACTGCCTTAAAAGGAGGTTCTCCTTCTCTGAATGACTAAAAAGTACGCAAAGTTTGGATTTTTTTTATTTGCAAATGAAAAAACATAGAAGGAAACGGTTTGGGGATTCGAAAAAACGTTATTTTGGTTTTTATTTTAAAAAATTTTCGTTTTATAAAATACAAAATGGCGCCCGTGATTCACTGTTTTCAAGTCAGCGCGGAATCAGTAAACGGCGTGTATTGCAGCGTCTCTGAATTTATCTGAAACAGAAAATGAACAACGATACCAAAAAGTAAACTAAATTTACTGGAGTATAGACCTATAAAATTTACAAATTGTATGTTTTAACTATTTTTTGTAAAACCCTGAAGTGGAAAAAAAGACCTAAAAGTCGACCTCAAAGTTTGAGATCGTACCACATCGTCAAATTTTAAGTTATTTTTACTTACTTAGGTCTATATTTCAGTAAATTTTGTTTACTTTTTGGAATTGTTGTTAATTTTTTGTTACAGATAAATCCAGAGACCCTGCAATACACGCAGTTTATTGATTCCGCGCTGACATGGCCGACGAAAACAGTGAATTACGGGCGCCATTTTGTTTTTATGAAACGACAATTTTTTAAAATAAAGACCAAAATAACATTTTTTTCGAATCCCTAAACATTTTTTTTCTATGTTTTTTTATTTGCAAATAAAAAATTTCCAAACTTTGCGCACTTTTTAGTCATTTAGATGAGAATCTCCCCTTAATCTTTCAATATTCTCAAGAATTTTAACACTTTTTGGCCTATCAAGAAATTTTTTTTTCATTGCGCGAAAGGCAGCTAACCAACGAATAATCGCATTGCAATTTGGCACTAGGTCTAAAAAGCGAAGATTAAAATGTAATCTGAACAATCTTTGCATTTTAATAACGGAAAATTTACGTGATGGTTCGTCAGTTATGACCCCTGTAAAAAATAAGCAAAATTGATAAAACATCCTGTATCTCGGTTACAAAGACCGTCAGGTCCAATAAATGGGGTATTTCTAGAACCGCCGCGGTGACCTCTATTTACCGTTTAAGTATTTCCGTTTACCAATGAAACACTCTGTATAAGAAACTCATTGATTTTTAGAGTAAATTAAATGTACACTATTTACAAGATTAAAATCATTTCCACCGTACTCAGAATAAAACTTACGAAAAAAATTTTTTTATATCAATTCGTTTAATCTTTAATTTAATTAAATTTTATTTTGATAAGATATTTCCAAGTTGAAAAACAAAAAAACACTTAACTACAATACTACCCTGCAAGCTAGATGAAACGTCTAATTAAATGATAAAATATGAATAACCTCTTGCATCCGTGGTTTTAACTAGAACAAGTCTATCATTAATATTTTGTTTGTCTTACAATAGAAACATTCTTTTTAAAGTGAATTGAAAATTACATTCTGTTCCTTTGACAAGAAAAACTTTACTAGATTCGGAAAAAAGAAATTAGCAAAAATATCAAAGAAATGCTAAGAATTTTTTGTGTTAAAAAGACAGAACAAAAATAAGAATATCTTAATAATTTAACACTTTGATGAATAATAATAATAATAATAATGCTAATGATAATGATTCGCCTTTAGTATATCGAAACGATAAATATTTATTGTTTATTGTTGAGTATTTAAAGTTTAATCAATTAAAAATTTGAAACAAATCATTTCTTCATATATTTATTTTTAAATCAGTATGTACAATTCGACCACATTGTGGTTATCTTCAGTTAAATATGTAATATAAAAGTAAACAAAACTTAAACCTGAAACTATTTAATTTTTGAAAAAAGTATTTATTTATTGAAATTTATTTTTATTGTCAAAAAAAAAAACTAAAATATGTATATTTTCTTAATAAAAATTCTTTCGGAACTCATTGTATAAAATAAAACTACTTCAGGTTCAAGTTCTGTATCATAATTTATTTATAATCAACGTTTTGACGAAACTCAACGCCCGTCTTTATCAGGAAAATTGATACAAGATTAAGACGACCATTGAGTTTCGTCGAAACGTTGATTATAAATAAATTTTGAAACAAAACTTGAATCTAAAGTAGTTTTATTTTAATTACATTTTTTGTTTTTGTTATCTAATTTATCTAATTATTAGTTCAATTTGATTACAGAAAATAAATAAATTTATTAAATTTATATAAGATAAAATTAGGTTAGTTTAAGATTAATAGGTACAATTTTAACATAAAATTAATTAAATCCATTGTGTTAATTATGTAAAAAGTTCTAGTATAAAATAAGGTAATAATTATTAATTATCTTCAATTAATTCACGGATTCAATAACTATATTTTAAATCTAATTTTACTTTAATTTTTTATTTGACGATAGTAAGTGTTATTTTTATAGTCAAGAAGTTCTAAATGATATCGGATTTGAAATATTTCGTAATTTATGTTTTAATATTAAAGTTGCGAGTAAGAATTTCACAAGTATTTACAAGCGTAAGTACCTAAGTTAAGAAAATTATTGGCAATTAAAATACCACGTAAATTGTCTCCACGAACTGCTGCCAACAAAATTTTACACATTAATTATATAAGACAGTAGGAACGATTAATAAAGAAAATTTCTAGAAATATTCTCTTAATAGTGATAACAAAAACACTAAATTAATTCAAAAGATAACAAAAAAAAAATTAGAAGTATATATGGTTAAACCCATATACCACTTTGATATTTCATATAATTATTTTTTTTGAAAAAATATTATAATGTCATTCTGTTATCACTGTATACACTGTAAAAAAACAATAACAAAATTACAATAAAATAGTTATACAATTTTTTATAAAAATCTTTAAATCTCAGATAATTCCATCAAAAAAATGAGACTAAATACATATATTTTGGTGTAATAATACTAATAATATATTTTAAGTGTAATTCATTTATTTCAAAATACATGCTTTATAGATAAATTTAGAAATGTATGTAATTATACCAACAATAATTTTATAATACTAAACAAATTTTATTTATTAATGAAAAAAATCTGCTGACAACTTTACTGAAGTTCTGTAATATTACATTTTATGTACTTTTAAATCCCGTTAGTAATATATTTCTAATATATTTCTAAGCAATTATGTTTAAAATTAAGAGCAGTTGAGTAATTATTCCAAAAAATGTTGGGCATCATAGTGTCTCATTGTTTATAAGTACAAATTGTAATTTTGTAAAATTATATATATATATATATATATATATATATATATATTAAGTGTATATAAATAAAAGTTTTATTTTTACGAAAACTAATAGAATTATCAACGTAATAACAAATTTAAAGTTAATGAATCTATAAAAATGTACAACAAAAATATGTAAAAAAATTGTTATCGTGAAATAACAGAGTTGTTTTATAATTCAACTTTAACACATGTTACAAACTAAGTTTTTCGCAAAATATTCTGAATAATATATTATCTCTATATTTTCATGCTAGAAAATATTTCACGCTGAGAGAAATATTTACAAATCTATAGAGAAAATTGCAAATATATCTTTTTCTTACAAAAAAAAAACTGAACTGCCGCTGCAATATTTTGTTACATATGAGACGTATAGATGCAAAACTCACTATTCGACAAAAAGTGAAAAATGAGATTTTGCGCGATGAGAACGTAGAATTTTATAAGGAATACGATATTTAGGTTAGTTAGAAAAAAAACTCAGTATTTAATATGAGAAACACTCTTTAAAGTTTAGTGTTGGATGCCAAACTCACTACTTGCGTTGATAGTTTAGATGCAAAAGTAACTGTTTGCTTTCAATCAAAAAAAATTTTATTGGTGGAAAGCAAACAGTTACTTTGTATGAATTAATGATGTATAAAACTAATGATTTACGATTTTAAATAAGTATTACCATCTAGTAACAAGATTTTATCATCAAAATACAATTACACTTAGCTATAACAGTTTTTTGCAAAAATCTCAGAACTTAAAATTTGCAAATAGTAAGTTTTGCATCTATATGACTTATTATAAGTTCATACATAAGATATATAACTATTTTATGTATCAGAAAATAATTGCAAAATTTTCAAATAAACTGTGTGAACTGTGTTTGTTATATAACATTTTATAGTCAGAGAGCCTGCGTCACAAATCGTCGGTCATACTAACGACGTTAATATTTTGTAAACATGTTGTTTAGACTTAGACTATTAGAAGACATGTTGTGACCATCAGCTAGTCCACTACTTTGGACACTCGGGCGCTACGGCGCCATGATTGTCGCGAACTAGAACTGTTTTTTTTTTATTCTAATGACATTGAAACTTTGTAAATTTGTTGTTAATAAAAAAGGCAGTCAAAGTAAACTTTATCAGCTGGTTCTCCAACGGGACATTGCCCGTCAGCTGGCGGGGTACTTTGGTCAAAGTAAAAAAAAAGTATAGTTATACTAATAATCATGCTTAATTGAAACTTGGGCATTATTTAATAAAAAAACAAGTGATCAGCTGCTATTACAATAGGACAATAAAAAATCCACAACGAAACGTAAAAAATACACCGCCCGCTAGCGTGATAGAAAAACCGGCTGAAACACCGAATACATGATTTGTAATATGTTTTTCTTGTAGTAATATGTATGCTCTTGCGATGCATTGTATATATGACCTTAAAACACATTGCATATTCATATATAAAAAATATATTTTAGATATCAATTTGTATGGGGCTAGGACAAATTATTTTATACTTTTCAGTTCGTTTTAAAAACGTGGTAAGAATATTAATTATTTTTTATTTAAATAATTATTTTCTGTTTTTTAATCTTGTGTGTATGTTTTTTGTATTTTCTGAAGTTTTTGTATTTTGAAAAAATACAATTCGTGAATAAGAAGCAAAATAAAAATTAATATTTCTAATATTATTAATTAATTAAGTTAATAATTGTATTTTAGAGTCTTTAGCTCATCAGAGAAGTTAGTTTAAATTCAAAATTGCAAAATTTATACCGAACAGACAAACAAACAAACAGACCTACAAGAAAGCGAGTTAATAAAAACTTTTATTAATATTTTTAACAAATTAAAATGCAAAAAATATGAATTTTCAATAATTTTTCCTGCCAACCCAGATTAAGTTAGAAAAAAAGTTACTTGATTATTATGTAGCTAATTTTTTTCTCTATTTTACTGAATTTTGTTAGATTTTTTTGAGCAAATTTTGAAAAAATCCCAAGGGTGCAGCTTAATGTTTAAATTTAAATATCTCGAAAAATAGTAACTTTATCGTTACGAAGGAAGAGTATGTTTTTTACACAGAAGATATTGGAAAATCGAAAAGTTGTGCTAAAATGACAATTCCGCCAGTGACGTAAAATTTAGGAAGGATCAACCTCTCACTTGCCCCTGCTGTACGCCACTGGAAATAGCCAGAAATTTTTATTTAACATAGTTCAGTATGGTGTATGGTACCTACACTTCGTGCCAAGTATGATAAAGATACGTCAAATAGTTTTAAAGTACTGGGCAAAAATCGTTTTTAAATTTCTAAATAAAACACCTTGTCGCTCAGTAAGGAGCCACATTTTATCTAAGTGATTTGGGTTAAATTTTTATATTCTGAGTCCAGGATACTCCAGTTAAAATATTTCCCATTACTAATAAATCATATTTTTATCGTCTTAATCGGTTTATCTTGTCTTTATCGGGCAAATTAAAATTATCAGTCGTATGTAAATATTAGTGTTTTCTTTGGTTTTAGCAACGATTATTAGATCTTTAATCCGCGGAGCCCAGCTTACGTTAACAACAGGTCATAGCTATGATTCCTGACTAATGGTGCAGACACGGACAAAGTATGAGATTGTATTTCCCTGTGGTCACAACACGTCATTACGTGAACGGTCTTTAAATTTCATTGTTACTTAACTTGGCTTACGTAAAAAACATTGGCCCATATTCTCACCTAACTTTTAAAAGTGATTTTTGTCAAAATTACTTTTATTTAACGGTTACTTAAAATAAATAAGCAATTTTAATTAGTTTATTTAAATTTTATAATATTAGGTATAAAAAAATATATCAAAAATACAAGTATTATTTATATTTGTTAACAGGTAGAAATAAAAATTTATTTTACAGCAAAAAATAAAAGCACTTTTTCATAAACAAAAAAGGTGGGAACACGGGCCTAAATGATTTGTGCATTTGTTTTTACAAAATAGAACCTTAATAATACGCTTTGTTCGGTCGATCGGTCGGTCGTTCGTTCGGTTCGAGAAAAACTTTTAAACCAGATATCGCAGAGAGTTTTTGGTTTTTGCATTAGTTTGGTGCTGTCGAGTTATTGGTGTATCAAATAGTTTAAAAGCGCTCAGCCAATGCTAAATAAGTTAATGATATTTTAAAAATACTGATCCGCCCTCCAAAAATGCCCTTAAGTCCTTCGATCAAAAGCACGAGGACTTTTATAATTTTTTTTAATTATAAAAAAAGTATTGTTTTTCTTCAAACATATCATAATATTAATGTCACGTTAATATTAAGTACACTGTAAAAAAAATAATAGCGAAATTACATATTACCTGCATCAGTGGTTTCTAACTTTGATCAACACTATCATACTGACAAGCTCCTGAATAGCGATACACGTGTCCATGGTTAATTGGGCCAGTCATTGATGCCATAGCCTAAATAAGCCAATTCAATAATTAAGTAATTTTAAAAAAAAAAAATCTCAACATTTGAGTATTATTATATTAATTTCACAGATACACTTATAAACATTTATTTGTTCAATGTTATCTTAACTAACTAACACCAAATTTAGTACTACATTCTCTTTAATTTTACAATCTTTATTCAGTTATTATTTTGTACACCACATAATTCCCATCTTATTTTTGCAACAATAATTTTTTTTGATGTTTCTGCAGCCAAATTCAACATTCAATACCACAAGTCAGTGCAGATACCAGAACAACATTGTATACACTCAAACAGGCCTCACTGTAAACATTTACGTAAAATCAAATATTTAAGTTTTAAAATACATTAAATATTATAATATTTGTTATATAAATTTGTCGAAGTGAAGTAAATTCAATAAATTCTTAATTTAAATAATAACTAATGATTTATAGACACATTATCTGATGTACTCAATTTAATTAAATACATGAGGTTATCATTACCAGTCAAAATATATAGAGCAAAATACATTACCTTGTTGTTGTGATGATATTGTGGCGCAGTTAGTTGCGTAGCTGCAGCGAAAACAGAAAGTCCTGAGTTTAAACTCCGGCTAGGTCAATCCATTTATGTCAATCAATTAATGGCAATTTCTGCAAGTACAAATTAATTTAAATTCAATTTATGATTTTTCAAGACGATTGTGCGATTTAAAAAAAAAATTGTTGCAATTTAACATAACAAAAGAAACAAGAAGGCCAGAATCTTCTAGATCTGAATTATAAAAAAGTGGGGTATCTGAACGTTTGCACGCGGTAATGTTTTTGCTGCTAAAAAAATTGGAAAAGTAATGGAATCGCTAAAGTGTTAGAGCAGATTGAGTAGCAAAGAGATGACCTGTTGGGCAGCGGAGAGTGGCATAATCCGTTGATCGATTTTCGTTTAATGTGATTATTCTGATTAGTAGCATCATCTCACGAGGCAATATGATGCGGTTGTGTTTCAGATTGGTGGAAAGACATGACTAGCTTAGAATTAGAGGGCGGTGAGGGGGAAATAAAGAAATGATTATAGTACGTTCGATAGCAAATGTAAGGGGAGGGGGGGGAAGACCATACTGATGCTAACTTATTCTATATGTATATGTATATATATATATATATATATATATATATATATATATACATATAGAATAATATATACATATAGAATAATATATAATATATATATATATATATATATATATATATATATATTTCTTGATGTGATAGCTCTAATTTATTTTTACAAGTGCTTGCGATGAGATAGGAAAATTTATTTTTCTCGGTGTACAACGAAAACTACTTAAATTAAAAACAAAAACAATTTCAAATAAAACGTAATAAAAATTCTGCTATAACCTTCTACACCTACTACACGATTAAAAAAATGCTACAAATATATATAATAATAAATGAAATAATAGAAAGCAATAATATTAAAATAAAATTAAAACGAATAATTATAACAAAAAACAAATTCTATTATTCCGCTACTTAAATTAATGTTCACATTTCAACAAAATGTAGTAAGATTAAAATTATATTTTACGACATCGTATCTTGAAAAATTCTCTCTAGGTTCTTGCCTGGAAACATATGAACGATATGTATATCCCCTCATTTTAATATTACCTGTGTTATTTTTTACCGAAAAACTCAGATCAGCAAATATCAGTAACCTTGAAATAATAGCTGTTTTGTTTATCGTCTCGTAACTGAGTTGGAAGTGAGTGAATTGCTTCCCTCTTTACTGATACTGAGTTTGATATTTAGCTAGTGTTTAGCTGAGCTGAGCAAGTGAGCGCACATGCTCAATTCAAATTTTCCTAGTTTAAGATTTGATAACGTGTTTGATACGTTGACATTTATATTTGAATATTTTATTTTTAAATCAAACAAAAGATATCCGGCGAGTTGCAATAAATTATCAACGCAAACAATCCAAATACATCTAATATACAACTTACTCAGTAAAACTTAGCTCAGCTCAGCTCATTTACAAGATTTACTGATCTGAATGGAATGTAAAAAAAACACAGCTATTGTTTAAGTTAAAAAATATTTTTTCTAAAAACTTTTAATATTCGCGATAATAAAATAGCACTTATTCGCATCGTATTACTAACCCCCTTTCTTAATTACGGTAAAGGAGTTTAATTTTAATGCATCAACCCTCTTTGCTTTTATTTATACCTTGCGCTATTAAAACAGTAAATTAAACGATTAATAATTATTATAAATTTCGAAATTTTTAAGTGGCCTGGTAAGTCAGTTAATTAGTTTTTATGTTTGGCTGCACCCCCCTTTTTAATAACTCTCACCAAACCCCCCATTAAATTATATTCGTTTTAATTATGTGTTGGACATTATTGTTCTTGTTTCCGGAATTTATAATTAAATTAAATATGCTTAAAAAAAACAATATTGTCTAAGCGAAAATTATACTTTCTGCATCTATTTCTATTAAATAATTTGCAATGTTTCATTATAAAATAATGTAAAATCGATTAAATTAAATTTCGGTTCAGTAATCCGAGTGATTAATTTTTAAATATTTTCAACGTTAAATTAATCAATAATAATTTTATTTCAAATATTTATTATGTTTTGCAATAAATTACATATACTCAATAAAGAAAATACATAGAGAGAGAAAGAAAGAGAGAGAGAGAGAGAATTACATTATTCTGTTTATTAAGCCCAATATTGTATGGGCAGTAATCAGAATTAGCAAAATAAATTCCATTATCAAACTATAATCACATCAAATAAACTAAAATAAACTAGAAATATATTCGGGAATATTAACACAATTTCTCTATTAATTGCAATAATAATAATAATACGTAATACGTAGTATGTAATTATTCTATTATTTTTTTTATAAAATAAGTAATAATACAAGATTTATAAAATATAATTTCAAATAATAAAACATAGCAAATAAAATATTTTTTAAAATTCATTATTTACAAAAATAAATCTATATTAGGTTAAAGTTTTGTATTAATATTTATTTAAAATCAAATTGTTCTGACGAAACTCAACGTCCGCCTTCATCAGGATAAATAATACACTACTTATACAATGACCTAGTTACTTATTTGTTACGTTTAGTAACTTGTTTCTATGTTCTGTTTATTTACCGTAAATGTCATTTATATCATTTATCCTGATCAAGACGAACGCTGAGATTCGTCGAAACACGTCGATAATTTTGAGGGGTTTTCATGCTTATGTCATTCAAAAAAGATATGTTGGAAAAATTAGATAATGAAAATATCATTAAAAAAATTTCTGAAAGAAGCATTTATTAAACTTAGATTTAAATAAAAAATTAAGTATATTTAATTTTTACAATTCATCTTTAGTTTTCATGTCATTTTCATGTATATTAGAATAACAAAACATAAAAACTTACGTATTTGAACAATTTTGGAATGTTTAATTTTTTATCCAGTTTTTTTACCTATATAATATAAGGCTATAGACATGGTCAAGGTCGCCGCAATTAGTCCGCCAAATATGTATAGAAGATATACAGGAAAAACATAAAATTTTCATTATTATCGCAAATAAAGTGGTTTATTATATTTTAATAGATACATAAATATACTTTAATTAATTATTTTTCATATTTAACAATAAAAAAGTATTTAAGTAATACACAGAACAAATAAATATAAATATATTCTTCAATGTAAATATTTGCAAATACAAAAATACCAATTTTATAATTAATAATACTAGATAATTTTGATTTATTTTAAAATTTTTCATTTCCAGGAATTTTTAATCGTATAACGATTTCAATTTTTTAACTAACATTATTATCTTTTAATTTGTATTTAGATTATAATATAAAGTTTATTATAATAATTGCTAAAAATATTTATTCTATTTTTAAGAATATAAAATATCACAACAAACACAAACGCACGATCAATGCTGTTAATTAAATAATAACAATGGGTATAATATATAAACAAAGAAAATAAATTTTAAAAAAATATTTATTTCTACATAAATAAAAATATCTAAATAGCCATAGATTTGCTGGAAAATTTTGATTTATTACAATTTTTTTTTTTTCAGCAATTTTTAATCTATAAGATACATAGCAGTTTACAATTTTTTTTATAAATATTATGACATATGTCACTAACATAATCAGGAAGCAAACACATTTTGTCAACGAAAAATCTTTTCAAATCAATATTTTGGTTAGAAACCACATTATAATAATTCTTAAATATTTCTTCCATTTTACAAAAAAAAATGTACGTTACTGCATTACAAAAAAATAAAGCATTTTTTTTATATGCCTTTATTCTGCACAGTAAATTTACTTCAAAAGTCTGTTTGTCGATTTTTTTCGAACCTAATTTTAAAATACAATTATTACAGCATTTTAATGTTCGTATTATTCTAGAAATAATATATCCTGCTATGTAATATAGTGAATTTTTTTCGCTATTGCCTAAATAAATTTTTTTAAATTCAAAATTTAATGGAATTTCAGCTATAGCTTCGTTTTGCGCAATTTTTATTTGTGGCTTAATAGATGTTAAAAGTTCTGAAAAAAATTGTTTTTTATCATCTTCATAACTACTTTTTGATGTGTCTTTTAAATATAAAGATATAGATAATAATTATAAATTATTTTTAAACTGAAGAGCACTTGGTTTTGATTGTTTAGCTCTGACAGTGCTATAAAAATTCTCTAAACAATCCTGAAAAAATCTGGAAGTTAAAATATATTTATATCCGTTTTCATTTAAGTTTGTGAGGGTTTCCAACTTCTTTTACTTCCGATATATAAATTTTGAAAAATAAAAATGAATTTATTTAAAAATGATAATGTATTGTTATACTGATCTTCTGAAAATTTGCTTATAGCTAAAGTTACATGTCTAGATGTCATTAACGAAAACCACTTCTCAATTATATTTATGTACCACGCAGTTGTTTTATATTCTGGTTTATCAAGCTGTACTGCTAAAAATTCTAAAGCGCTACTAACGTCCTTACTAATAACATTTGTAGACTTTGACACTTTTATTTTATCAAAATGATCAGGCAATAAGTCTTGTTCAGTTAATTTTGGCACTAATAAAAACTCAAATTAATTTTGTATTTTATTATATCATAAATATGATTAATATGTATTTTATTAGTTGGTAAATTATATTTATATTTTACTTCATTAGATATATAATGAATTTTGTTAGCAACCAGCATATTTTTAATATTTTTAAATACATGCGGCACATCAGCAACAATATAAATGTATTTATCTTTTTTATAAGGATGTGGAATACTATTCTTAATTGCACTGTATCTACCAGCAACTATATTCCACGATTTCCATAAAGTGACGTTTGATGGTACCATGTCAGAAGTTATAGCTGAAATTTTCAAATCCAATTCCTCTGCTCTTTTAATTAGTTTATTTATAATATCATTAAAAACAATTCCATTAACGGAATCACCTACAACAAAAAAATTAAATATAAATAATAATGATTACTTTAAAATTAAAAAAACAATATTAAAAATATTACATGTATACCTGTAAAATAGTATGCGACCGTTTGTTTCCATCGGGAACCTAATCCTGCCAGCATAAATACTAATGCTTTAGTTGCATCGCCTGTATGATGTGGTAAAGTAACTTTTCCAATATATCTTCTTGTACTTGGATCAAACAAATTAGATGAAGTAATTGACATTTCATCAAAAACCAAAACACAATCTTTTTCGTAATCATTCAAAGATTGTATTTTAAATTTTAAAAAATTAAATATTTCATCTAAAATTCCACTTGAACATATTAAATTTTCTAAACGTATTCTTAATGTTCCTAATGACGGTAGACAAATTTGCTGTTTTAATAATTCAGAATAGCCAGTTGATCCGCAAGCAAATTTTAATTTTAAGGCTTTTTGTATTGTAGTATCTGACCATTTTTTAAATTTCATTGACCCTTGCATAGCTGCAATTTGATCATCATTGAATATTTTTTTTAGTAACATAGCATATTTATTCATATGGGTTTCTTCCGTAAGTATGTGTATTTTCTTTTGAAAAGTCTTATTCTCCCTTTTCTTTCTTGTAAATTTATTTTTTAATATTCTATTTCGCAAAATCACTTTTTTGTGTTTAAATTTTAAGTCTTCTAATTCAATTTTTATATCTTCATAATTTTTGCTGTCATCTATGATGCTTGATGTTCTTGTTATGGATGAAGAAGATTCCAATTGACTCGATGATGTGCTACTACTTTCTGATTGACTGATTTCCATTTTGCTACTATTAGACATAATTGTAAATTCATTCGAATTTAAATTTACATTTGTTGAAAAGTCTAAAGTCGGCATATTTTTTGGAAGCGATCTTTCTTTTGGTGATTTTTTTTTGTGGTTTTTGTTTAGTAAAAGAAAATAATGTTAGTACAGAATCACGTTTTAATTTTCTTAACTCATCTTCTCTTGTTTTTTCTTACATTTGTGGTTCAAAATAAATCTGAAAAAGCGTTAATTTTTTTTTTTAATAATTTAGTCAAATTTTATATAAACAAAAATTATTCTATTATAATCAAAAATTATACAATTTTATCAGTGCATAAATATACCTCACACAACACAGATTTATTCGTTGGTTTCCAGTTATCTCTATTCATTTTAACAAGCCATTGTTTTCTTCTAACTAGGTCTCGGGAAAAGTATTTCATAATAAACTCCTGTTCTCCTCTATTGCTGCAACCCCTGCTGAACAACCGGGCATTCTCTATAAAAATAAAAAATAAATATTTTAAATTTTTAATAATGAAATTTTTTTACAATAATTATAATAATACAATTTATACCAAATACATAATATGATGACAAAATCGTTATTGTAAGTTAAGAGAAGTTAAGATATCAAAATTTATATAATTTAAATTTTTCCAATTACCTAATCTTATTTTGTTGTTGTAAATGATTACTTATATATAAAATTAAATTAAACTTTTTTACACTTACCTTCAATATAAATGAAAATTATTTCTAAGGTGTACATGTCACTTATCACTACACTAACTACCAAAAAAATAAGTCTTTGTCGATATTTTAAATATTTAATTCCGGTCTACACACTATTAATTATGTTAATATAAAATCTTAATATAACAAAACTGTTTATAACATTAAAAAACCTTAAAATAACTGCAAATAACAAAGATCAGCACATATATCACAACAACGCTATACCACTTTTTCCTTGCAGTCAAAGTGGTAAAAAAGAATATTTGCATAAATAATAGTATAATACTAGAGGATTAGAAATTAAATTTTTATTTAGATATTTGCGGTTGATTGGGAATAGTTGAGACTGAACAATTTGGAAGTAATACTCTGGTGAGTAATATAATAAACTTTAAAAAAATCTATAAATTTACATAAATTTTTATATTAGAGATTAGTATAAAAGTATATGTAAAATGACTTTACTTCATTAATTAAGGAAATTTAGAAGAAAGCAATAAAAATAAAACAAATTTACATTCAGACATATGTGATAATATACCATTGTAATATGCTTTTTTTTGCAGTGGCGTATAAAAATGCAAAATAATCACTTGACTGACAGTCAAAAATGCTTTATCTAGAGCATTTTTTAATCTTGAAATCTTGTTCTATTTTCCTCTCTCTCTCTCTCTCTCTCTCTCTCTCTCTCTCTCTCTCTCTCTCTTTCTTTCTCTCTTTCTCTTATTTTCTTATATTTTTTTACTTGTGTATTAGTTTATCTTGGTGGTTTTTACAGTATAAGTCAAAGTGTATTAATATTTATAGGTTTGCTAGTGGATGTCTGATGAGTAGTTGAAGTAGTCTATGATTCAGAGTGTGGCTTGCGTGCAGCGAAAGTTTCCAAGTAGTAAGAAACAAAAGAGAGCATGTTATGAGAGAGGCATTATGATTGTGGATGTGAAGCGAAAGTCTGGATAGAGGAATGTTTGAAAAAGGCTGATTTCGGGATAATGGAAATAATTTGTGCCACACCTTTTTGAGTATATTGTGTATTTATGTATCTAATATTTATTTAAATTTGACGTTTCGACGAACTCAACGTCTTAACTGACACAAATAACATTTACATTAAATAACAGAATATAGAAATTAGTTACATAATAAGTAACTAGATCATACAATTTATAAATTTTTAATTAATTGAAGTCGAATTATATTTAACTATACATTGGATGATTTAGTTACTTACTTGTTACGTTTAGCAACTTTACTGTAAAAAAAATACAATTTAAATTTATGTAATTTTTCATGGTTTTTTTTTAATAGTAAAATAGTAACATTTTGTAATTTTTACAATAATAATATAAATGTTTCCAAAAAAGCCCGTTTGAGTATATACAATGCAGTTTTGGTGCCCACGTTGATGTATGGTAGTGAATGTTGGGTTTGGTTGCAAAAGCATAAACGAAAAATGACTGCTGTGGAAATACAAAATAGATTATTGTATAATGAGTGAGAAATTAAAAAAAATGTTGTAGCAAAAGTTGGTGTTAGTCAGTTAAGATGGTTCAGACATTTTGAGCGAATGTCTAATGAACATTTGGTTAAAAAATTTATTTGGATGATTTTGATTGTATACGTTTGCGTGGACGTCCGATGAGTAGTTGGAGTGGTATGATTGAGAGTGTTTTGCGTGAGCAAAAGTTTCCAAATAGTGAAAAAAAAAAGCATGTATGAGAGGAATTATGAATGTGGATGAAGCGAAAGTTGCTTGTTTGAAGGCGACTGATTTCGAGATGATGAAAAGAGTTTGTGCCACACCCTGTTAGGTACATGGCGTGATTGTGTGTGTATGTATGTATGTATGTATAATATATGTAATATTACATTTTTATCAAAATATTACAGTCATAGAATATATAAATATTTACATCGATTTTTTAAAGTGTTGTTTCTATTGTTTTTAATTTACTGTTAAGTTTTGTCAAAATGTCGATTTTAAATAAATATTAATGCAGAAATTTAACCTGAAACAGTTCTATTTTAACAGTTTTATCTGAAAGATATTTCTCTGTGACAGTGAAAATGCTAATTAGGTTAGGAAACGTTTTAGTTAAAATTTCTAATTTGTTCGAAAGATCTGGGGCTGTTTTTTTTTTAGAATTTTACTAAGCGACTTTTCTAAATAGTAACATTAATTTGTTTGTAATGAGTTTTAGTAATAAACAAAATATTTTATTTTTTGTTTGTATTATCCCGAAATCAGTCGCCTTAAAACACTCCTATCCAAACAAGCAACTTTTGCTTCATCCACGTTCATATTTCCTTTCATCCATGCTCTTTTATTCCTACTACTTGGAAACTTTCGCTCAGGCAAGCCACTCTCTCAATCATACACCACTCCAACTAGTCATCGGACGTCCACGCAAACGTATACCATCAAATCATTCAAATAATTTTTTTTAATTAAACATTCTTTAGACATTCGCTTAACATGTCCGAACCATCTTAACTGACTAACACCAACTGTTGCTACAACATTTTTTTCAATTTCACACTCACCATACACTAATCTATTTCGTACCCTATCTCTCCTATTTACAACCAGCTAGCCTACGTAAAAATTTCATTTCCACTGCAGTCATTTTTCGTTTAGGTTTTTGCAACCAAACCCAACATTCACTACCATACATCAACGTTGGCATCAAAACTGCATTGTATATACTCAAACAGGCTTTTTTGGAAACATTTACATTCCTAGCAAAATAAATTATGGCGATTTAAGCAAAAACAAAATACTAATACGCCGTGTGCAATTAGATTAAGAAATTTTTAATTTTTATTACATATTTGCCCCCTTTCCCTTCTTAGATAAGAAATCTTTGGTGAAAACTAATTTTGGCATAGTGAAAAGAGTTTGTGTCATTCCCTGTAGGGAACATGGCGTGATTGTGTATAGTGGTATGTAAATAAAATAGACGAAATATTGTTTATCTATTTTGAATGGTATTAGATCATTATCATTGTAAATCTTTAAAGGTATTTGTACCTAGAATTTTCCAAAATTGGTTTTTAACACCAGACGTGTCAATATTGTGTTTATTATTTTCACTTTCTATTTTTAAAAACATTTATAATATTTATGAAAAATTATTATATATTTGAAAATTATTTTTTTTCCTAAATAACTTTTAAGAAAATTTATTATATCTTTTTATTCTTTACTTTTAAAATGTTTTTGAAAAATTGCGCTCGACGAAACTTGCTATTATTCTGCTCTCAAGCGGAGGAGTTTGGAAAAACGGAACCCCATTGATCAGCTATCGACCGGGTTAAAAAATATAAAATACTATTAAAAAGTAGGAGTTGGTGGTAGGAGGGTAAAAATTTAGGACTCAATGTATTTTTTAATGGGACACCATAAAAAAATAACCAAAAAAAAAAATTTGTCCAAAAAATAAAACAATTTTTTTAGGGTAAACCACCCGTAACACTTAGGGGTATAAAAATTAGTTATAAACCTATTTTCATACCTACTGAATATACTTATAAAATTTCATCAAAATTGGTCAAGCCGTTTCGGAGGAGTATAAACACTAATCCTGTGACACAAGAATTTTATAAATATTAGATTGCTAGATTTATAGATACATCATGTGATTGTACTTGACTGGATTAAATTCATGAGTTTATCATGACCAGTCACTAATATATATAGAGAAAAATGCATTTACATTGTCGTTGTGATATTGTGGCATAGTTGGTTAGCACCGGTTAGCACAGTTGTCACGAATGCAGAAGGTTCCGGGTTGAAATACCGGCAAGGTCAATGCATTTTCTTTTTTTATTTAAAAATTAACTAATAATTTAATTAGTTTATCAAAATAATTAATTAATAACAATTTAAGCAAACAAAAAAAATACTATTACATAATAAAATAGTATGTACTTAACATGTTTTTAAAGATACATAATTGCCTTTTCGTACAATGTAATCATATATAAAACCAAAACAATGTATTCTTTCCCGGTTTTTCTTTATTGCTATATATATTTTGTTATTTTTAAGCAGGTGTTTCTGTCAATTGTATATTTCCAACGCTGTGTTTTCCTTTTTCTATTTCTCTCCTTTCTTACTTTCTCTTTTGTGATATTGTTCTGTGTGTGTGTTTGTGTTTGTGAGTGAAAAAGTGACACGATTTTACGAAAAAAACTAAATCAAATCAAGCGAAAACAAAGGAGGAGCAATGCGCGTGTAAAACGTACAGGAAACAATAACACACCGTATCATACATAGTTGTGTCGTTGAGAGTATGTGTACACTGTAAAAGAAAAAAAATTTGAGAAATTATACTAGTAAAATTTTACTATAAAAAATCTGTAATTTTATTTTCTCATAAATTTTCGGTACACTACCTTAAAATTCTGTAATTTTGTACATAATTCATATTAATCACATAAAAATAAGTTATAAATATGTAAAATTACTTATTTTTTTCAAAATTGCATCACATACTTATTGTAGAATTACATATTGTTGATATAACTTCTTAAATTATATAATATTATACCTTACATCTTAATATTTTTAATAATTCATTAAAATAATAAGACATATTTTGTATAATAATACTAAAATATTTTAAGTGTAACGCATTTATTTAAAAATATCAAGTTTTATATAAATTTAGAAATGTACATAATTATACCAACAACAGTATTATAAAACTTCACAAATTTTAGCTATTTATGAACAGCAAGTTTTGTAAATTTACTAAAAGAGCCTTTACTAAAAAAAATTGAAATATTACGGACATATGTACTTTTCCATTCCGTTGGTAATAAGTACTGGGTGTCCCATTTGAATCCGCCACTTGCAATAACTTTAAAATTGTGCATCGGACAAAAAAATGTTTCGAATGAAAAGTAAATGGTTTCGAAGGGGACATCTGATGCAGGGACTCTTGCCCACCCCGGACCCCCTGGGGGACGGGAACGGAGGGCAACTTTGAAATCTTAAATAAAACTTTCTATTTTTTATTGCAGGTGCGGATAAACCATTAAAAAGTATGTACATTTTATTTTGAGACTTTTTTTTTATCTTTGATAGATGGCGCTGCAAACAGCATTTTTTTTCTCAGTATATCAGTTTTCAATTTGAAAAAAAAGGTGTAACTAAGTACGATATTCAAGTTCTTTTCAGTTCTTTGGGAGGAGGGGGGGGGGCAATGATCACTGCATCAAATATCCCCCTCGAAACCATTAACTTTAAGTTAATGGTTTCGAGAGGGATAACTTTAAGTTAATGGTTTTGAGGGGATATCTGATTCAGTGACCCTTGCCCCCCTCTTCCCAAAGAACTGAAAAGAACTTGAATATCGTACTTACAATTAGTTACACCTTTTTTTTCAAAATAAAGACTGATAAACTGAGGAAAAAAATGCTGTTCGCAGCGCCATCTATTAAAGATAATAAAAAGTCTCAAAATAAAATTTACATACTTTTTAATGGTCTATCCGAATCTGCAATAAAAAATAGAGGGTTCCACTTAAGATTTCAAAGTTGTTTTCCGGTTTCGCCCCCCAGAAAGTTCGGTGTGGGCAAAAGTCCCTGCATCAGATGTCCCCCTCAAGACCATTTACTTTTCATCCGAAACATTTTTTTGTCCGATATCATATTATGTATAATATTTGTAATATAGTTCTGATATTATATGTATTTGTTAAACATTTATGTGTTAAAATTAACAGCAGTTGAGTATAATTATATACCTAAAATTACTGAGCATCATAGCGTCTCATGGTTTGCAGATAAATTTACATAATTTTTTTTTAGAGTGTATGTATCGCACCGCCGACATTTAACTGGTCCAATAAATTTCTAGATAGTGTGACAATATACGAACCCCCAAGTTGGCAACTAAGAACCGGCGAAATTTCTTTATATTGTTTACATAATGTGCCCCCTAATGCAGGGACAGGCGATTTTATTTTGCGAAACACATTGTGCATGATATAAAAGATTTGGATCTAAATTATTTTGTTGCTTAAAATTTTGATAATTATTGTACATATTAAATGAGAAATATCAAATTACAAATTGAATGAATCTAATAAAATATACAGAGATATAATTTTGTGTAAAAAAAAAAAAATATTTAAAAAATCAACTATTACAACGCAAATCTCATTAAAAAACTCGAAATTAAACCAAAACAAAAATCGTAAAATTTAATTTGAAAACACAAAAAAAAAATGTAAGCAAACCACGACGAAGCAACAACTTGAAACAACTTTGTGAGTTTACGTAGGCAATTTTGTTGTTGTTATTTTCTCCATGTAATAGCCGAGGGTTCATGTTCGTCTCGTCTCAGAGTTCCCGTAGGAGACCAGAGGATTACCATCCCATGACAAAACTTATGCATCGTAAAAGTTATATATATATATATATATATATATATATATTTCATAATTAGATTGATCACATTTTATGAAGTATGATGGACTATACTGTAAAAAATTAATGTAAATTTACATATTTTATAAATGTATTTTGTACAGAAAAAATGTATTATTACGGCAATTATTATAGTAAAAATAACAAAATAATGCTATTTTACTATTAATAGTAATACATAGGTACATTTTTTACAGTGTATGGTTAAAAAAATTATAGACAAATATTTACGTGATATATATTTGTTGTATTCGCTATAATCATACCACATAAAATATTTTTCTATGTTTTTAAGATTACGCTTTGTTGAAATTTATTAACAATATATTAATTTTTTATAAAATCGAAATTCAAATTGTGGATAATTGTCTACAGTAAAATAATAGAATAATTATTTAAATTAAAAAAATTTAAGGTGAAAATACAGAATTTTATAGTAAAATGAAATTACATATTTTCTATAGTAAAATTTTACCATTATTTTGCTGTAATTTCGCTAAAAAAAATTACAGTATATATGCGACCCAGAGCCAATAGAAAAAAGGGAGTTAGGTTCCAAAAATTAAAATACATTTGTACATATATTTTTTAAGATACATAGAAATAACTTCAATTTTATTAAAATTATACCTGAGAGGTAAATAGTTATTTTTGTCATTTTTATATAGACGCGAAAAACGAAAGATTACATTGTTTTTTTTTTATTTTTATGTCAGCATAAGTTAACTAACATTACTATAAAGAGCTATTTTTAAGAAAATAGTCGTCCAAATTAAAATTAAGACATTATATTAGCATATGCAGGTGATTATGAACTTACTACTGTTTGCCTCTTATGTAAAAGACAGTCAAAAGCAAAAGTCGTATTTGACAAAAACTTTTTTTAATAACAAACTTTTTTTTAAATAGCTGGTGCGCTTATGTATATATATATATATATATATATATATATATATATATATATATATATGCGTTGTAAGTAGAAACGTGTTAAAACGAAACCGTCTTGGTGGATACCGTGTTATAGGAGGATTAGTGCATTTAAGCGAAACGTGTTAGAACGAAATCGTGCTGTAGGAGGGTTATCTGTATATAGTATTTGCTAATATTGTGTATATGGGTTTACCAAAATGCTTTTAACTTGAATGTAAATTTTGTCAGAATCAATAATAATCAATAATAAAAAACTAAAAATAATTTTAAAATGTTTCTCCAGAAAAAAAGTTTGTATTCATATCAATTTTTTTATTCTAAAAACAATATTATCCAATTTATTATTAATAGCCTACCGTGTAAAAACAAAACACAACAATATTTCTTAAAAAAATAAACTAGACAAAACTTTAAAGCATAAGTTGCTTAAATGAACAACGTAAAAATATATTTATGTAATTGTACATAACTATTAACGGTAATATATAATTTTCTGTAAAAGTACATTTATAACATATGCAAATTTACAAAAAAAAATTAAAATGTATATAATTATTGATCAAAACACAAATATATTCCATCAAAATAAAGCGAATTTTCTTAACTGTGTTACCAATACTGCACAAGACATCGTCTTTTTTTAAATATATCTTCTGTGTGCTACATTCTCTTTACTCCTGCTGCAATCCTGCATCATGTCCTGTAGGTTAGCCAAATACCTAAATAGAAGGAGGTGTCAACCATACACAAACAGTGCAAGAGAGACAGGATCAAAGTAAATATAGAGAGAACTTTAACTCTTTTCATCTTCTCTTTCTCATCTGATTTTAATTTGCTTCAACAAATTCTCAGTTGAATTAGAGCACAGAACTCTAACTACTTTGTTGTTGGAGTTATATCTTTGTTCGACATACACGGAATTTACAATCGGGATTCTAGAAAATGGATTAGTTTTTATAAACAAAACGGAAAGTTGTTGTTGATGTATTCTTCTTTTTATTTCGTCATTAGAAAAGTTTGCAAGTTTGTGTATATGTGTTTCGGTTTGTGTTTGAATTTTCTTTTATAGTATTTTATTCGTAATGTGATTGTGTGTTTATTTGTAGGAGATACTATTGTACGAAATATTAGAAGATTTTTATTTTATTTTTAATTTTGTATTTTTCTTTGTATACACTGTAAAAAAAATAGTGAAATTTCAGAAAAATAGTAAAACAACTTTATTATAAAAATTTCTAAATTTATTTTCTATTATTTTCTACATAATTCATAATAATTACATAAAGTAAGTAATAAGTATATAAAATTTCTTACTTTCTCGCAAACTGCATCACATATACTTAATATAGAATTACATATTGTTGGTATAACTTATTTATAATATAGCACAGCTTGCATATTAATATCTATAATAATTCATCAAAATAATGAGACTTAGTACATATTTTGTATAATATTTAAAGTGTGCTTTAAGTATATATATATGTACTTTTCCATCTTGTTGGTAATAATACCATATTACATATAATGTTTGTAATATAGTCCTGATATTATGTATTTGTTAAACATTTATGTTTAAAATCAACAGTAGTTGAGAAATTATAACCTAGAAACACTGGGCATTTGTAGGTAAAATTACCAAATCTTTTTATTTATATATAAAAAAAATATGTGTAAAGATAGTGTTATCAGAATGACAACCTAACATAAGACGTTTTTTCAGTGTAAATTTTGCAAGTTGTGCTCAATTTCTTTCAAATGAAGTAAAATGGCATCTACAGCGTCTACAGTTATAAATCAAAGATCGTGTGTCGTGTGTTTCACATAGCCACATGCAAAATTCGCTCTTGCACCCGGGGGGAGGCAGGTTGCCTGATAAAACCACCTTCGGGCTATTTTCTAACCGTCCCGGCTATAAACCGGACTTTACTTCTCCCTGCTGACGACGTTGCTCCAGAGCTGAAATTCCCTCTCACAGGAGACGACCAAAAATTGCAAGTCGCAGACCATGGAATTGGAATTATACTGGGGTAAAGTTAGGTTAGATTTTGGGGTAACTGGGGGTGACTTGAGGTAGCTGAACGATGGAAAATGGTTTATGTGCCTACAGCCCTCAACTTGCGGTTAACCTTATGTGTTAGAACAGATGCTTGGTTTTTTAGTGGTAATGTTTGAATGAATTCTAAGTAGGCAGTGGAAATAGAAACACAGAGATGATATTTAGATGAAATAATATATTTGTTGTTTTGCCTCAAGATTTTTTTTCCCCGAAAATTGACAGTATTTTAAAACATCGAAATTTAATTTATTCTTTCATTCATTATAAATTACAATATCTAATAAAAATTATTGTACGATAGTTGATTTCATATAAATTTTAAATTCATTATAAATAATATTTTTGAAATATGGCTAGATTTATAAAGATGTTAATTAGAACAGATAAGAATCTAAAACAAAATTCAAAAATTTAATAAAAACTTAATAGTATTCGTTAAGCTTTCACGGCCGGTGTCCATTGAATTTATAGAATTTTTTAGGTTGTTATGTCGTGGTCGATCTACATCGTAAATGATATTAATAGTATAATTTTGGTAATAAAAATATTATATCGTTTTTTATTATACAGTTTTAAAATAAAATATTTATAATTTTATGTCTATATTATTATATAATTAAATTTTACTAATTTAAAACTTGAACATAAAATTATTTTGTAAAATATTTATTAGCAATTATCTAACTAAAAAGATGTATTTAATATGTACGAAAAATTAACCCAAAAATATTTTGACTTATTCAAGAAAAAAAGTTTATATAAAATAATTTTTTGGCTTCCATTAATTAAAATTTTTTATTTTATGTTATAATCTATTGTATGCAAAAACCATAACCAAATATTAAATGTTACAATTTGTTTTTTCTTAAATAAATCAAAATAATTTTGTTTTTATTTTTAGTTAAATAAAATCAGTAATAAATATTTTTACAAAATAATTTTATGTTCAAGTCTTAAATTAGTTACTAAAATTTAATTATATAATAATATTTCTACCTTTATAGGCATAAATATATATTAAATTGTATAATAAAAACGATACAATATTTTTATTACAAAAATCGTTAAAATTACTAGATAAATCATTATATAAAAGCAAATCAATTTTATTTAATGTTACAAGTCCAAGCAAATTGTTATAGTATAACAGCAAAAAAAACTTCCTAAAAAAATAAAAATGAATTTCGCTCAACTTTTATTTTAGATTGTAATCATTTGCATAATTTTACCAACAAATTATATTTGCTTGGCTAGTCCTGCACCAAAACCTGTTTTTAGTCCAACTAACCTAGCAGACAAAACTGGTTAAAAATATTGAAAATTTACCTTGTTCTCTCGGTAAGTTAATATAATATAGTATTAAATATTTTAATTTTTTGAGCCTGGTATGCCGCGTATACCATCGTAGATGGTAGCCTCCATTATTAAGAAACAAACAGTCCAAGTCATCAAGGACGACTAGAAAGGATGAACCAGCCAGAATCGACCAATGGCGATGGCGTGGCAAAACCTACAACAAAAACTAAAAGTACAGTCCGATTGCGGAGCAAAAACTGTCGTTCAGTCACCTAGCACTAAGGAAGTCATCTACGTTTTATGGCGAAAAGTCTGCGACAAGAATAGATCGATCACGGCATGCCAGCTCAGAAAATTCTATAAATTCAATAAATACTGCGGCTGTGAAAACTTGATTTTGAATTTGGTTTCAGATTGCTACTGTTTTTTTCATGAAACTACTATTTTAATCATATTATTTACTATGTATTTTAAAATTAAATAATAAATAAATAATTGTACAATAATTTTTATTAGATTATTTATATTGTATAAAGAATGAAAGAACAAATTAAAATTGTATAAAATTTTGACTTTCTGAGCTTTATTTTTAAAGTTTCAAGTCTCTAGCTCATCGTGCAGTTAGATTAAAATCTATCAGAAAATTTGTACCGAACAAACAAACAAAAAAACAGACAGGGCAAGAAAGCGAGTTAATAAAAATGTATTAAATAAACAGCACAATATCAACACTTAAACAAATAAACAATACGTAAAAAGTATGTGCGAATGGAACAAATAATTGCTCATTTTAAAATTGTGTCTATCGGCGCACAAAAACTAACTAATAATGTCCTATTGAGTCACACCACCTTTCCACTTCTACACCTCGCATAAAATTTTAGGTTTTATACATTACCGATTACCGTTTCTGTACCGTTTTGTTTCCCGTTTCGATTAAATGCTGAAGGCTAACTAGACTAACTCAGCTGCCTTATAATATGGCTCTAGAAATTAACATTAATCCAGAGAGCTTTTGTGATTTGGTTTTCTCTCTCTCTCTCTCTCGCTTTCTCTTTCTAACTCCATTTACGTCATTTACAATGTATGTACATATATAAACAACTATATAATAATGTGATTATTTTTGGATATTGTTTTGGTTAAATGCAATATGTGAGTTAGTGGTGATTGTCCATATTCTAAA
The DNA here is from genome assembly GCA_963966155.1 of Clivina fossor. Classification (NCBI taxonomy): domain Eukaryota; kingdom Metazoa; phylum Arthropoda; class Insecta; order Coleoptera; family Carabidae; genus Clivina; species Clivina fossor. The sequence goes on along the minus strand of OZ014553.1, from coordinate 15,458,075 downwards.
AAAAAATTTGTAATTTTAGATATAAACCATGAGACATTATAATGCCTAGTATTTCTTGATAGATAATTATAATCAACCGTTGTTAATTTTTATAGATAAATATTCTAGAAATAAATAATATCAGAACTATTACAAACATTATACGTATTATTACTAACTGGAGGTAAAAGTACATATGTAGAAAATATTACTGTTTTTTTGTAGTAAATCTACAGAACTTCAGCAAATTTGCTGTCAGAAATTTTCTATAAATAACTAAAATTTGCTTTTTTCTGTAATATTATTGATGATATAATTACATACATTTTTAAATTTGCCTTTAAAGAACGTATTTTAAAATTAATGAGTTACACTTAAAATATTTTATTAGTGTGATTATACAAAATATACGTACTAAGTCTCATTATTTTGAAGAATTATTGCTGATGTAACATAACAAGCTGTTAGCATATATTTATAACATTAGGAAGCGTGCGTAAAAGTAGTGACCAACAATTTTTATTAATTTTATATTTTATTAATTAATGACGACATACGAGCACTAATTACAAAAATACACAGAGAAAAACACAGAAATATAAATGACAAATATAAACTAAAGCAAATGTTACTAAATTATTACTAACAAAATATAACAAATAAAACGATTCTACAAGTCTCTGACAATCTAAGCGGACTTAAAAACCAACTTAACTTAAGCGTGAGCGGGCGTGAACTGGCGATGCAACACGAGACAAAATTCAACTTTACTCCAAAAACTAAATTGTTATCTTTTACGAAAGAAACAGCAAAAAATCTAAAATACTTCAAAATATTTCCAAGAAATATCTTAAAGCTTGTCAAGTGGTTCGCCGCAAACTCTGATATATAAATCTGTCACTAGGCCAAATTTTTCAGAAATATGTATCAAGTTACAACAAACCGCATGGCCTATACCTGCCCTGATACACAGATATTAATATATATGTTGTACTATTACATAATTCAATAAGTCATACTAATAATATGTATTTCTATATTAAGTATATTTGATGAAATTTGCAAAAAGTACGCAATTTACTTACTTTATGTGCTTATTATGAATTATGTAAAAATAATACATAATTTTGAGGTAAAAAAAAATAGAGAATATTTATAAGAAATTTGTAATTACAGATTTTTTATAATAAAATTTTACGATTATTTTTCTGTAATTTCGATAATAAAATATTACAGTGCATTAGGGAAAAATTTGATGTGATTATTTGCCAATTAATGTAGGAGGATGATTATATGAGAAAAATAGAGTAATTCATAAATATTTGAGGAATTTAAATTGTGGTTTTTAGTTTGCATTAGTAAATATAAAATAGCAAATCTAAAAAGTTACTAAACTACACTGTAAAAAATGTAATGTAAGTATATGCAATTTTACACAACTATTAACAGTAAAATTGCAGCATTTTGCAATTTTTACTATGATAATTACATTTTCTCTGTAAACATACATTTACAGAATATGTAAACATCAATTATATAAAACAGTAGGAACGATTAATAAAGAAAATTTCTAGAAATATTCTTTTAATTGTGATAACAAATACACTAAATTAATTCAAAAGATGACAAAAAAAAAGGATTTAGATGTATATATGGCTAAACCCATATACCACTTTGATATTTACATATAATTTTTTTTTTTGGAAAAAATATAATAATTTCATTTTGTATTCACTGTATACACTGTAAAAAAAACAATAACAAAGTTACAAAAAAATAGTTATAAATTTTTTTTTTATAAAAATCTCTAATTTTATTTTACCATATTATACTATATTTCTACTTCAAAATTCTATAATTTTGAACATAATTCATAATAATCACGTAAAGTAAATAAAAATAATCTAATAAGTATGTAAAATAGCTTACTTTCCACAAATCGCATTACATATTATAGTAAATGTAGAATTACATGTTGTTAATATAACTTTTTAAATTATGTAAAATTAGAGCTTGCATATTAATATCTGTAAAAATTCCATAAAAATAACGAGACCTAATACATATATTTTGGTGTAATAATACTAATAATATATTTTAAGTGTAATTTATTTATTTCAAAATACATGATTTATAGAAAAATTTAGAAAAGTATGTAATTATAACAACAATAATATTATAGAACTGCATGTTTGCAGCGTTGTGTATGTAGATACAACAAAAATATTTAAAAAAATTATTATCGGAAAAAAACAGAGTTCTTTTATAATTCAACACATGTTACAAACTAAGTGTTTCGCAAAATATTCTGAATAATATATTACGTACCTCTATATTTTCTTGCTAGAAAATATTTCACGCTGAGAGAAATATTTACAAATCTATAGAGAAAATTGCAAATACATCTTTCTCTTAAAAAAAAAACTGAACTACCGCTGCAATATTTTGTTACATATACAAGTTCATACATAAGATATATAACTATTTCATGTGATAGAAAAATATTGCAAAATTTTCAAATAAACTGTGTGAACTGTGTTTGTAATATAACATTTTATAGTCAGAGAGCCAGCGTCACAAATCGTCGGTCATGCTAACGACGTTAATATTTTGTAAACATGTTGTTTAGAAGACTATTAGAAGACATGTTGTGACCGTCAGCTGGTCCTCTATGGTGGCCACTCGGACGCTGGGGCGCCATGATTGTCGCGAACTAGAACTGTTTTTTTTTTTATTCTAATGACATTGAAACTTTGTAAATTTGTTATTAATAAAAAAGGCAGTCAAGGTAAACTTTATCAGCTGGTTCTTCAACGAGACATTGCCCGTCAGCTGGCGGGGTACTTTGGTCAAAGTAGAAAAAAATAAAGTTATACTAATGATCAACTGATCATGCTTAATTGAAGCTTGGGCATTATTTAATAAAGAAACAAGTGATCAGCTGCTATTACGATGGGACAATAAAACACAATCCACAACGGAACGTAAAAAATACACCGCCCGCTAGCGTGATAGAAAAATAGGCTGAAACACCGAATACATGATTTGTAATATGTTTTTGTAATAGTAATATATATGATCTTCCGATGTATTGTATATATGACCTTGAAACACATTGGATATTCATATATAAAAAACATATTGTAGATATCAATTTGTATGGGGCTATACTTTTCAGTTCGTTTTAAAAACGTGGTAAGAATATTAATTATTTTTTTATTTAAATAATTATTTTCTGTTTTTTAATCTTGTGTGTATTTTTCTGTATTTTCTGGACTTTTTGTATTTTGAGCGTATGTCTAATAAACGTTTGGTTAAAAAGATTTATTTAAATAATTTTGATGGTAAACGTTTGCGTGGACGTCCGATGAGTAGTTGGAGTGATATGATTGAGAGTGTTTTGCGTGAGCGAAAGTTTCTAAGTAGTAGGAATAGAAGAGCATGTATGCGAGGAATTATGAATGTGGATGAAGCGAAAGTTGCTTGTTTGGATAGGAGTGTTTGGAGGCGCATGATTTCGGAATGATGAAAAGAGTTTGTGATACACCCTTTTGGGTACATGGCGTGATTGTGTATGTATGTATGTATGTATGAAAAAAAAAAACAATTCGTAAATAAAGAACAAAAGAAAAATTAATATTTCTAATATTATTAATTAATTAAGTTAATAATTGTATTTTAGGGTCTCTAGCTCATCGAGGAAGTTAGTTCAAAATCGAAATTGCAAAACTTGTTAAAGAAAAATTTCAACTTATACAACTATTACAGACACCCTCTTTTTTTCTTTTTCATTATACGTAAAGTTATAAGTGACTCAATTTTAAAACAATTAAATAAGTTTTACTTGTTCATGTTTTTATTAAACAATGACGCATTCTAAAAGTTTCATATGTAATACGCCCCGCGTCCGAAACTATATCATAACTTAACAATAAATTTCAATATTATAAAAATATAAGACCGATTTCGATTCAGCAAAGTAATTTATAAATTAATTTAATTTAATTTTCGAATTAATATTTCGAAAAAAGTTATTACAATTAATATAAATTATAATTTCTATATGGACATTATTATTTCTGTGGCAAATTTAATTCTCAAAAGTTTGTAGAAAGAATATTATTTAATTACCGATTACGAATATGTCCTGTTCAAAATTTTTAATTAAAAAATTTTCTTAATTGTAACAGAATTATGCATTTCTCATTTGCCTAAATGTATTTTTAGTAGTGATATTATATAACATTTGACGAAGAAAAATATTAAAATACATACAAAATCATGCCATATACCCAAAAGGGTAAAGACAATAAAAATTTGAACAAAAAGTTATCAAAATTATGTTATAATTTGTACTAAATAAGCAAACAAACAGACAAAAAAGCGAGTTAATAAAAACGTGTTAATATATATATATATATATATATATATATATATATATATATATTTCACTATTATTTATTAAGTTTAATTTCGATATTATTTTGTTGTCATTAAAATAATAATAAATGTCACATATTTTATCGTTGTTTTATATAAACATTTAGTCCTCAAAACACAATGATTAAGCATTTGAAATTTTGCCAAAAATGTGAAAATTCGGGCAAATAACACTAACTTTAGACATAAACAAAACAATTCCGTAATAATCCCTTAAGTAAGATAATAACCTCAAAATTGCCCTTTGTAAATACCCATAGAAAATTCATATTTCCATCGTCTTAACCGGTTTATCTATTCTTGATCTGGCATATTAAAATTCTCAGTCGAATGTAAATGCAGCGTAGCGCATATCATTTCATCTTAAACTTTGTTGGGGGGGTGTTATAGTTAAAGCAATATTCGCGTCTTTTTCGGTCTTAGCAACGATTATAAGATCTTTAATCCTCGGAGCCCTGCTTACGTTAACAACAGATCATAGCTACGGTTCCTGCGTAATAGTGCAGACACGGGCAAAGTATGAGATTGCACTTCTATGTGGTCACAACACGTTATTACATGAAAGGTTTTTAGATTTCATTGTTACTTAACTTTGCTTACGTGAAAAACATTATATTTTGTGCATTTTTTTTTAATTATAAAAGAAGTATTGTTTTTCTTCAAACGTATCATAATATTAATGTCACGTTAATATTATCTACACTGTACAAAAAAAAATAGCGAAATTATATATTACCTGCATCAGTGGTTTCTAACATTGATCAACGCTATCATACTGACGAGCTCCTAAATAGCGATACACGTGACTATGGTTAACTGGGGCCAGTCATTGATGCCATAGCCTAAAAATAAAACAATTCAATGATTAAGTAACTTAGGAAATTTTTTGAAAGAAAAATCTCAACATTTAAGTATTATTATATTAATTTCACAGATACACTTATAAACATTTATTTGTTCAATGTTATCTTAACTGACTAACACCAAATTTGGTACCACATTCTCTTTAATTTTACAATCTTTATTCAGTTATTTAATTTGTACACGATTTCTTCTAGTTACACCACATAACCCCATCTTATTTCCACAACAGTAATTTTCCTTTGTTTCTGCAGCCAAATCCAACATTCAATACCACAAGTCAGTGTAGACACCAAAACAACATTGTATACACTCAAACAGGCCGCATTGTAAACATTTACGTAAAATCAAATGTTTAAGTTTTAAATTACATTAAATATTATAATATTTGTTATATAAACTTGTCGAAGTGAAGTAAATTCAATAAATTCTTAATTTAAATAATAACTAATGATTTATAGACACATCATCTGATGTACTCGATTTAATTAAATACATGAGATTATCATTGCCAGTCAAAATATATACAGAAAAATATATTACCTTGTTGTTGTGATGATATTGTGGCGCAGTTAGTAACATAGCTGCAGCGAAAGCAGAAGGTCCTGGGTTTAAACCCCGGCTAGGTCAATCCATTTTTCTTTATTTAAAAATTAACTAATGATTTAATTAGTTTATTAAATTCAATTAATGGCGATTTCTGCAATTACAAATTACTTTAAATTCAATTTATGATTTATCAATAATTTATATAACAGCCTATTACAAGACGATTGTGCGAAAAACTAGTAAATTTCAATAAAAAAATATTGTTGTAACCGTAACAAAAAAAAAACAGAGGAACCACAATTTTCTAGCTGTGAATTATAAAAGGGTAAGGTATCTGCACGCTTGCACACGATAATGTTTTTGCTGCTAAAGGAATTGGAAAAGTAATGAAATCGCTGAAGTACTAGAGCAGATTGAGAAGCAAAAAGATGACCTGTTAGGCAGCGGGGAGTGGCATAATCTGTTAATTGATTTGCGTTTAATGTGATTATTCTGATTAGTAGCATCATTTTACGAGGCAGTATGGTGCGGTTGTGTTTCAGATTGGTCTAAAGACATGACTAGCTTAGAATTTTAGGGCGGGGAAGGGAAAGTAAAGAAATGATTATAGTACTTTTGATAGCAAATTTAAGGGGGGGAGGAAGACCATACTGACGCCAACTTATTATATATATATATATATATATATATATATATATATAGAATAGTAAATGATGACTTTATGTATACGTTTATATATATATATATATATATATATATATAAGTAATTGGATAATGGGTTTTGCAGTCAATTTGGAAAACGATGATTAAGTAAAACTCATTTAAGTTTAATTAAGCAAGCTTTCGGATTTATTTTTAATCCTTCATCAGGCTTAAAACTAACAGAGTAATTGTTACAATTTATTTTTATACACCATGTGATACTATGCATCAAATTTAGATACTGGATAAACATTCAGATTATGTATGTAACAAACAAATATACTATCTAACGTATATACTTTTTTTTTGTTACATAGGGAATAAAATGCTAAAATTTTCATTTGGTGATAAATTTTCCCCTAATTATTATAGAACAAAAGTACCAATACAAAAGTTGTTTAGAATTCAAAAATGCATCAAATGATGCCAAATTTATCAATATAGGATGTTCTGATCAAGAATTAGAAGCAAATTAAAATTTCCATTTTTGCGCTCTTTACATCAAAGTGCCACGGAAATTAAACAAATAATTTCATTTCTTCTGGAGTTTGAGTTTGACAGATCGTATTTATGTTATTGTTACGTTCTGTATTATTATTATTATTATAATTATTATTATTATTATTATTGAAAATAATGAATAAACTTAATGTAAATGAAAAGCTATTAAGTATAAAAAGTATTAAGTATTTATTATTTATTACAATGAAAGGGTATTTTACTCGGCTGTACACTACGTACTAGCTGTGGTTTTAAATTGTGAATGTCTCCATTATAATTTTAAGTAATTGTTTAATTTATTTATTAACTTCAAGTTATAAAAACAATACATTTGAATTAGATGACTGGCATTATGCCTAATATATTTATTATAATAATTTAAACTTATCCCTGAGGATGCTGTAAGTTGTGCAGTGAAACGTCGGATAAGAGTTTAATAAATAGTAAATAGCTGAACTCCGTAAAACTTTCTTTATTTATTACAATATTCAATATACCTATAAAACAGAAAAATTCATGAATACAAGATATAGGAGAACAAAAACGAAACTAACAATTTAAATTAAATGTTCAAATAAATCGCCATTAACTGCCAAACAATAACCTAATCTGTTATAAAATTCGTGACGTACAGAGCTTAATTGTGTTTGTGTTATATTATTGCACTCTTCAACAATGGCATTTTTCAAATCAACAAGATTTTTGATATGTCGTTTATAAATTTTCTCCTTCAAATATGGCCATAAAAAGAAATCGCACGGTGCTAAATCGGGCGATCTAGCTGGCCAATTAATTGGACCACCTCTACCAATCCATGAATTTGGAAAACATTGATCCAAATATAATTTAATGTTGCAGCTGTAATGTGCCGGACATCCGTCTTGTTGATACCAGACAACATTATCTTGAGTTGCACACTCTTCTAACTGCGGACCAATATGATTTTGCAACATATCCAAATATTTTTCGTTGTTTAAATTATTTTCAATAAAAAATGGCCCAATTATACACCTGCCAAAAATTCCAGCCCATACATTAACTTT